>BFEA01000043.1:4151470-4182438 GCA_003427395.1 Chara braunii
TGATAGTGGTGCTGATAAGAGCAGACACCACTACCACCTGGGAAGAGGCTCCATCTATTGGTGGGGAGCTTCACCTGCTGGAAAGCAGGTCCAGCGTCCCTTTTAACAGAAATAAGATTTAATTACATGACATTCCTGCCAGCATTGATTGCCCTGGAAACCAGGGGATTAACTGCGCAGGGAGGGGGAGAACCTCTTCACCCAAAAACAGGGGCCAGATTCTTGCCTATGCACACTAGTTCCTCCCTTCCCCACCCTGATAAACATTTCTTTTGTCCCAAGCCTGCTCCCCTCTTTGCTGGAAAGCGGGTCCAGCGTCCCTTTTAACAGAAATAGGATTTAGTTACATGACACTCCTGCCAGCATTGGTTGCCCTGGAAACCCAGGGGATTAACTACTCAGGGAGGGGGAGAACCTCTTCACCCAGGAACAGGGGTCAGATTCTTGCATATGCACACTAGTTCCTCCCTTCCCCCCCCGATAAACATTTCTTTTGTCCCAAGCCTGCTCCCCTCTTTCCTAAGTTCCCATCCTTGTCTACTCTCCCCCTTTCCTCACCTAACACCCGTACCACCGCAAATCCACCAGGCTATTGGTCGGGGGGGGGAAGGGGCCAGGGAAGTCATCTGCTGTTCTCATGGGAATTGAGGGGTCCACCTTGGTCCACTCGTGAAAGCTCAGCCGATAATCCTTGCTCAATCTTTCTTCCTCTTGGGTACGTCCTGAGTTTCTTTCCACCCTCCCTAACCCTCCCCCTTCTTTCCCCCCGAGCCATTTTACGCAGAAGTCCTGTACTTTTTGATCTGATTCTTGTTGTGTGTGTATGTGTCAGATCTGGGCTTTGACTTCTTCCCAGCGGGTTGTTACCTCTGTCTGGATTTGTTGCTGTATGCTTTCAGTGAATTCGGGTCCTTCCAGCCTCACCCCTTCCATCTCATACGTACAGCGACGTTTCCAAAGCGCCCATAGCACCGCCCTACGTCCCAGTTGGAACATGTTTTGGGTGAAGTCATCCACCTGTTCCGCATTCCATGTTTCTAATAGTACATGCTTGCCAATTCCATGGCCAGGGCGTCGTTACTTCTAGCTGATCCCAAATCCTGTCCCACCAGCGCCAGAGAAGGACCGCTCCTGGACATTGCAGGAAGATATGTTCTATGGTTTCTGGCTTTTTCCTGGATGGGAAAGCATCTAAACAAAATTTACACCAGAGCAGGGTCCGCCCACTTTGTTCCAAGGATGTCCTATCTATTAGCCAGTCGTTTGTTGGTAGGCAATGGTGTTCTATCTGCCATTGGAGGGAGGCCAGTTTTGCTGGTTTCGTCTTGACGAGCTGAAACCATTTTACCCTCCGAAGACATTCCTTGCTAATGTTCAGTTGCTTCATCCATCTAGCCTCCACCTGATCCCGTAGATTAGTCATTGGACGGAGTAGTCTGTATGTTGATTTGACTGTTATGCTATGTAATTTTCTGATGCATTTCTTGCCCCTTCCAGAGGGTGAGGACCATATCCACTCCATTGGGTCTAGCGGCAGTTGAGCGATCGGAGTGCTGCCAGGGCTTCCATCACTATCACAAACAGAAAGGGTGCGATCGGGTCACCTTGTCGGACTGACCTCTGGAGAGAGATGGCCGGCGCAAGGTTTCCATTGACCATGACCCTAGTTGTGACGTTTTTGTGCAAGATTTCCACCCATCTCCTGAAATGAGGACCAAAGTTAAGTTTTTCCAGGCACTTGTCTAGAAAGGTCCAGTCAACATGGTCGTAGGTTTTTTCGAAGTCAATGAAAATAATTGCCGCATTATGCTTAGATTGCCTTGCAAGTTTGATCATTTCATTGACCAGGAGGATGTTGTTCTGAATATTCCTGCCCTTTATGAATCCAGTCTGGTCTGGGTGGATAATGTCTTTCATTACTTTATCCAAGCGGTTGGCCAGTGTCTTTGTCACCATCTTCAATGGCTAGTTGTGCGGAGTCACAAAAACGAGTTTTTGTTGCACCATGGGCCAAGATACAGTTTGCAATTGCACTTCGGGCACCGTACCTGGCCAGAAAGCTGGGTTGTATACATTGCCCGAGCTGCAATTGCAAACTGTATCTTGGCCCATAGTGCAATTATAACTCAATTTTGTGACTCCCGCCTAGTCCCCCCCCCAAAAAAAAAAGGATTGGGATCTGCTCCCCTTTATGCTGAGAGATTACTGCAGACTGATTCTAAACCTGCTTCCTGCTTGAGCATTGTTGTCATCTTTGCTTTCTGTTCATCGGGCCGGACCCTGTCTGTCACTGATGCCCTCGCCTTCTGAGCACCCATATCTGGCTGTTGCACGCATTGGACCGACCTTTAGGGGCCGGACCCTGTCTGTCACTGATGCCCTCGCCTTCTGAGCACCCATATCTGGCTGTTGCACGCATTGGACCGACCTTTAGGGAGGGGTATTGGGTGGGGGGGGGGGGGAGGGCAGGGAGGGGGGAGATCGATTGTTTTGGGGGTGGTCGAGGGAGTTGAGGATGGTGCTACTGGGCTTGGTGGAGCTTCATCCGACTGGGCAGTCTATGTGCCTCCCCTCCGGACACCTTCTCCTACAAACATTAGATGTACATGCTTAATGCTAATCGGGGGAGACAAAGGTCTATCTCTACATGGTGCGAGCCAAGTATGCCCCAGTAGGTACATGAGGCCAATGAAAATTGAATGGAAGACCTCCTGAAGAAGTTCACGTTGGCAAGATGCGTTTTTTTTTGGGGGGGGAGTAACTTCAGTAGAGTCAACAAAAAAAAGGAGTTAGCTCCCACCACTGTTCTTTAAGAAGAAAGGGTGGGGATATATAGCGCGAGCCATTCGCTCAGCTGTGATGTGGACAATCTGGGAGGATCGAAATATGATTCTCTCCAAGGGAGAATGGTCAACAAACAATACTATCAAGGTCCCATTTGCCTCCAAACCCCCATCCTTTGTCCTCGTCCAATGACCCCCCTCCCCCCCTCTCTCTCAGCATCCCGGCAGCCAGTGGCGGAAGAGATGAGAGGCAGACCAGACTCTGCCTGGGGCCGGACATAAATCCCGCTCACTGCACACAGCAAGTCTACGACTGGAGGCGGGGCCAAAATCCTGGCTAAGGCCTTGGGGCAAACAGGAGTGAATACAACAGGGAGGAAGGTGGGCTTGGGACTGGAAGTGCGGGGCGGGAACGGGTGAGTGAAAAGTCAGACTGGGGTTTAGGGTTTAAAGAGTTTAAGGATTAAAAATGGGTTAACAGCTAAAGAGACGAGGACCACAGCGACACCGAAGGATGACCAGCAACGGGAAAAAAAAGAGGGGGCAAGGGGAAAGGGGAAAGGAGGCACACCGACCCGGGTCACGATCTGGGGGAGAAAGAGTGCGGATGGAGGCCTGTGCATTGCAGCGGCGGCAGCTCACCATAAGATACAGATAGCTGAACCAGGTGGCGATGGCGATAAATGGGGATCGGCTGGACTGCTAGTCTACAACAGCGGGCAATTGTATCATGTTTCGTCCCACGTGGTGATGCGAGCCCCGCTGGGCGAATGACTGCATTCGATACTGGATAATCGTCCTAAAGCCAGAGTAGGCATTACCAGGTCCTGCACTGTATGTCCCCAGTCATCTCTGTTATACAAGTTCCACACACACTAGGCTTTTGTCAGTTTCTAGCTTTTAAAGGCTATTTCTGTTCACCTGGGCCAGAGGTTGTCAGCTGGCGGCAGTCACAACGGAGGGGAGAACCGTTATCTCACCATGGCTGTGCTCAGTTGAATAGGTAGGTCACTGGGGAACTTGTAGAGGATGTTGGAGTTAGCTCCCCACCTCTCTCTCGATGGGGGTTGGGGATATAGGCCGCAGGAGGCCAAAGGCCCTGAGTCTCTTACAGGGTAGTTGGAGAGAGGTAGAGTAGAAATCCTGTGCCGAATCAGGTCCGGGGAAGTCGTGCAGTAGACTCCGAGTTTCTGGGACGTAGGGGACATAGGGGACTGGTGGGTAAGTAGAGAGGGAGAAAGAGAGCATAAGGGAGTGTTAACTCTGGCTATCATCTTTGCCTATTTTCTTTTCTTTCTTTATTTTATTTTTTTTATTATTATTTTTTTTAATAAAGTCCAAGGTGTTGTAGAGGCTAGTCACTGAGTGCACAGTGATCACTTGGAGCTGTGAGCCACAGGTGTCCAGGAATATGAGACCACCTCCCATCCCATCCTCACGTCAATACTCCTAGCACACCCCCTATACCACTATCCTACCTAAGTGTGACCAGCACTCAGGACCATTGTCCTACCATTGGGTAGGCAACTTGGACCGAACAGCAGTGATAGGCACCAGGGCTGATAAGCTGCCCAGCCCTGGTGGAAGCGGAATCGGGCGAACCTTGTCGAACGGGAAGTTCGGACGCCAGCCCCAAACAATCTACCACAGGTCCCAATATATGGCCACCAGACATTTCTATCCGGATGTCAGTAGGAACTGCACCCAATGACACCCTATCCAACCAACCTGAACCTACTGCAGATACTAGACCCTTATCCAGTGACTAGACCCCCCCAGCCTTGTGTATGTAGCCCATAGGTGATATGTAGTTCTATGTTATGTCCGAAGGCTATATATATGTGTATTCTTTAATTGTTTTCTTGAGGGATGGTAGGATTTGGTTTTCCTTTTTGTTGTGTTACTCGGGTACTGGTGGTCGTGTCAAAAGCGAAACTGGGTAAGGCTCCCAGCACCGACCATATTGTGGGGTGCCGGCCCTGTTTCTTTCCTTAATGCGTAATGAATGTGTCTTCTGTGAGGATCTGGGTCCTCGGCAGGCCTAAGGGCCCCCTGCTGCTCATGTGCCCGCCCTAAGTGAAGGCGGGCCTAACAAATCACGAGAGGCCCTCGGTTGTCAAATTCGTATTTGGGGTCCAGGCCGTTTCCTCGCGCCAGTTGGTTGAGGAAAACACAGGCCGAGCAGTGAGACTTTCGACGGCGTTCCAGGCCTTTCCAAAATGATGCAGGCCCTAGACGAATGGCAGCCTCGTACACAGACAGTTGGGAGGCCCAACCGAATGAGGCCCAGTAGCTGCAAGAGAGGCGCAGCATCCTGGGGCCTACCGGAAGCTTCTGGGCCCAGGCCAGTCCAGCCAGGCTGCCGAATCGAGGCAGGCTCTTTCCATATACGAAAGAGCTCGCTGCCTGGCCAGGCATTCGGGCACTCGCATGCTCGTGGCAGCGCTGCTGGAGCTGAAGCTCGTAGGCTGCTGCTAGCGCTGAGAGGCGAAGTGCAAGCACGTGCGGTCGTGCAAGGAGGAGGGCGCTGCTGAGAGCAGCGCCATACCCAGCCTCCATAGCTGGCGGGCTTGGATGTACAGTGAGGGCAGGGGTGGTCTTCGGGTTTCAAGAGGGAAGACGTGGGAGTAAGACGAGGGAGAGAGAGAGAGAAGGATGATGATGATGATGTGAGGGCACATACCTGGTATTGGCGATGGTCTGCATGGGCGACATCTTCAAGTACTTCGGAGGCTGCTGACGTCAACAGTTGCATTGTCGATTAGTAGGCTAGTAGTAGTTGTGTAGGCAGTAAGCTGGGCGCCGAGCGCCAAGTACGGAGATAGGGACTGGATACATACATTGGTTTTCAGTGCTACGATTCTCCATTGGTGTCATATTGGTGCAATGCTGCTTTCTGAACACCGTGATACGATCTGACTCTCAATATGATTGTGCAATCTGAATATTGTCATCTCGCTATTGCTCATTTTCCTTGCACTTCTTTGGGGAAAAAAAAAAAGAAAAAAAAAAGGAGTTACAACTCGAAGTGGTAAGCATCCTAAATGTATATGCCCCCAATGAACCGATGGCGCGTCAAACCTTCTTCAAATCCCTTAAACCCAGGCTACCGGTAGGCATTCCCACGCTTCTGGTAGGGGACTTTAATGCAGCGCCGGACCGATGGCTGGACAAATGGAAAATCCCCACTCCTTGCCCGATTTATGTTGAGAACGACGAGAGGCTTATTGCGGAACTGTCTCAATCCCTCAACCTCTTCGATACCTTTCGCAGGCAATTCCCCGTAGACCGTCGATTCACCTGTTTCCGTAAGAACAGCACAGAAAAACATCTAAATCCCGAATAGACCTAATACTTATTTCAGAGGAATTTCAAGGGGCTCTTCAGTTAGTTGAGATCTTGCAGCCCCTACCCGGGTCTGGATCATGCAATGTGCGTAGCGATCCTTTTCTTCAGAAAAAAACGGATCGGGGTAGTGGGTTCTACAAGCTAAACACCTCCCTCCTGACTATCAATCGCTTCAGGACCTACCTCGAGGAGGTATGGTCCTTCTGGCAGGAACAAAAATGCCAATTCCAAGACCAAACGGTATGGTTCAACAACGGCTTGGCTTTCCTGGGCCGCAAGTGCAATGAATACTCAAAACTCCTCACGACATGGCGCCACACCGAAGAATCAAACCTACAGCATCAACTGCTACACATGCAACTGCAGGAAACTGAGTCAGAGGACCACCAAGAGGAACTAGCCAGAACCATCTAGGCTATAGAGGCCCGTCTTGTAGACTATATGGAATATAGATGGCAAGGCATGCGGATTCGAGGCAGACTCTCCAAACACAATATGGAAGGGGCCATGGATGCAAGGTTTTTTGCCATGGTCAAGGCGAAGTCAGGAAGAACGGTAATTGAAGCTTTGGAGGACCCCAAAGAGAAGCAAGTTCCTCTGCACACGTCCACAACCGCCTGCACAAAAATAGCAAGGGAGTTCTATCAAACCCTATTCACATTAGAGTGTGGGAATCAGCCGACCCCTCAGAGAACGAAGGAGATCGACGATTTCCTACGAGTGTTCAATAGAACTCTTACGGAATAGCAAAGAGATACTTTAGATAAACCCCTATCAAAGGAGGAAGTATGAACAACATTAACACAAATGGAAGACGAAAAAACTCCGGGTATAGATGGTCTACCCAAAGAATTTTGGGTGTCAATGTGACCAACCATATCACTAGACCTCATGGAATATTACCAGGAGGTGTGGGCTTCAGGGCAAACCGGGGAGTTGGTGGGGCAAGGAGTGCTGACACTCCTATATAAAAAAGGGGACAAAACTAATATAAAAAATTACAGGCCAATCACCCTGCTTACGGTAGTCTACAAGATGATGGCAAAAGCATTGGCCAATCGTATGGCCCCAATAATGTCGGGCATCATCCACCCAGACCAAATGGGTTTTAGACAAGGCAGGAACATCCAAGATAACATCCTCTTAGTAAACGAGATGATTAAACTATCCAGGCAATCCAAAAATAATGCAGCAATCATCTTCATTAACTTCGAAAAAGCGTACGATCACGTGGATTGGGTTTTTCTCAATAAGTGTCTGGAAAAGCTCAACTTTGGACCGGACTTTAGGCGATGGATAAAGATTCTGCATTCTAGTGCAACAACCAGGGTCTTGGTAAATGGCAACCTGGCCCCCCCCATCAACCTTCAAAGATCGGTCAGACGGGGGACCCCAGAGCCCTTTACCTTTTTGTAATAATCATGGAAGCACTGGCTACTAATCTGAGAACTCACAAGGATATCAGAAGAATCCAAGTAACTGCAATCCCCACGGAAGCTATCCCTGTCTGCTCATTGTTTGTGGACGACTTGACCCTAATGGTAGACGCCTCCAAGGAATCAATGGAGGAGGTGCAACATATGATAGACCGATTCTGCAGACTGTCAGACATGAGAGTAAACTGGGGAAACAAAACCCAAGGGTGGTGGATCCACCATCAGGGAGTGAGACCTCCAGAACAACCCAAACTGAAATGGTTCCCAAAGGAAGCACCTATCAGAGTGCTGGGAATATCAATGACGGCGGAGGGTAGGCCATCCATCAACAACGAATGGCTAACAGACCCGCCTCTCGTAAAAATGGCACTCTGGAAAAATAAACATACCTCGGTGTTTGGACGCTCCCTCATAATCAATAATGTAATGTTGGCGTCGCTATGATACAAGTCAGCAATCTGGGCATTGGACAAGCATGCCCTGCGTCCTCTAAAGCGGCAGATAACAACCTTCCTGTGGAGGGGTGACCACGAAAAACATAACGTGATTAATCGAGTGGCATGAAATTCAATAATCCAGCCTAAAACCAAAAGGGGTCTTGGCATCATTGACCCACTGGCACAGACCAAGGCACTCGCAATACAATGGATTAAACGCCTGATTTTTAATCTTGATATCCCCTGGAAAGGGCTAACCCTAGAACAGATATCTCGACTGACACCCCAAACATTGGAAGGGAGTGACCCGAGGATGTGGCTGGAAAACAGGGATTGACCCATCCCAAGAACAAATCAGGTGCAACAGGACTCCAACCAACACAACCCCAGACAAGCAGCAAGGGCGGATCTGCGCAATGACCCGTTCTGGCCCTCCATCCTTAAAACATGGAGGAGCCTCCCTCTGCCGGACAAAAATGCACCGAACAGATGAGAAGAAGTAGCGAGGCGACCCCTTTTTGGCAACAGATTGGTGGTAGACTCAAGGGGACAAACACTCCATTGCATGGACTCTCCTTGGCGAGGATGGGTCAAACGAGGGATAAAGAGAGTAAAAGACATATAAGACACGGAGAAAAAGGACTGGATAGGTCCCGACCAGCTAAGGGAGCGACTAAGGTACTGCCACCGGCCACAGGAAGCCCTAGAGGCGATTGTGGAAAGGATCCCCCTACATTGGTGGAGAATCCTCCACAAAGGCCCTACCCTGCAAGAATCAGACTGGGTGGCAGTGAGGGGGAGACAAAGAGAAATAGGCAGGGTGGGCGGCTGCTCTCCGGATGGAACAGTGGCAGTAAACATCTTCCAAGTACGACAGGACAACACAATCCAAAAAAGCAATCAGGATGCAACCTTCGAATGTCACAAAGAAAGACTGTTCAGAATCAGAGTGCTCGAGGAAAATGAACACTACATATCCTTCCAATCGGGCTCTCCGATCCATCATCTGGCTTTGGACCCGCTGGATTGGACACGGACAACCCATGTTGGGAAAGGAAGGAAACACACTAGGACATTACACGGCCTATCAATCAAGTCGACCTACAGGCTGCTGAGACCGACAATCAACCTCAAGGATCACGTAGAGGAACGCCGGAGGAACCACCTAAACGTCAGCAAGGAAGAGCTAAGACCAATTAAGTGGTTCAAGATGGCCAAAGCGAGACCAGCCAAAATCGCCTCACTCCAATGGCAGCTTGAACATCGCTGTTTACCGACCAGCAACTGGCTGATAGACAGAACATCCCTGGAACAGAGAGGAAACGCCCTTCCCTGGTGTAGGTTGTGCATTAACTCGTTCCCGTCCAGGAAACGACCAGAGACAATTGAGCACATCTTTTCACAATGTCCAAATGCGCTCTGGCTGTGGAGATGGTGGGACAAAATTTGGGAACAACTAGAAACAAAACACCCGTGGCCTTGGGATTGGAGGGCGATACTGTTTGATATTTGGCCTAAACCCCACATCGACCAACACAATGAGTTTACAGACAATATGTTCAAAATAGGACGAAGGGCGGTTCTCTCGGCACTCTAGAGACGGCGTTGTACCTTTGAAATGGAGGGAGCCAGATTAGAAGGGCCTGAGCTCACAGAAAGTATACAACACCAGATTCAAACAGAAATTGTTGTGAAATGGGAGGAGGTCAAAACACGGATCAGACTCTTGGACACGCAAAAAGACATCCAACAAAAAATAAAGGAATTCAGCTCAAACTGGCTTGGGGGACCCGATGGGGGGAAGATAGGGAAGGTAGAATGGAAAGGGGGACTTTTGGAATCAGGGGAAGACCAGGGGAGAACGGAGATAGTAAGAGACTGTCGATTGAGCTTCTACGAATGGACCAAGGTTGATGCGGCCATCCCCCTAAAACCCCCGGATGAATTCCCTGATTCCCCCCCCCCCCTCAAACTGCCTGGTGGAAATGATGTGGTATGGTGGATAAGGGGGAGAGGAGGAGGGTGTAGGAAGAAGGGAGAGAGGAAAGAGAGATCTATCTTGGAAGACGGGAGCGGGCAGGGGTTGGGGAACTAGTGTACAACAGCAGCAGATATGGCGCTGAGCACAAGGTGAAGAGGTTCTCCGACACCCTGCTCAGCCAATCCCTTGATCCCCAGGGCAATCAATGCTGGCAGGGATCACTAGGCTCTCATGTTAGTCAGACTATCATCATTCTCAGTTCATTCTCAGTTCATTGTACAGGGACGCTGGACCCTTTTTCCAGCAGGTGTTGCTCCCCACCAATAGATGGAGCCTCCCCGACGGTGCTAGCGGTGTCTGCTCTTATCAGCACCTCTAGCAACCGAGCGGGTTGTTTCCAAAACAAAACAAAAAATAAAAAAATAAATAAATAAATAAATAAAAAACAAAAACAATTGCACTATGGGGCAATATACAGTTTGCAATTGCACTTCGGGCACCCTACCTCGCCAAAAAGTTGGGTTGTATACATTGCCCAAACTGCACTTCAAAACTGTATCTTGGCCCATAGTGCAATTATAACTCATTTTTGTGACTCCCGCCTAGTTTCCCCTTTTTTTTGGAAGGGGAACTAAGTTTGAAAACAGAGTTTGAAAATACACGTTGGGCAAGAAATAGTTTCAAATTGCACTTTGGGCAATTAATACAAGCTAGCTTTCTGGTCAGGTAGAGTTACTTGGGCGTGTTCACTGTGTTGTGTTCGGGGAATGCCCCGAAGTGTAATTTCAAACTGTTTTTGTGACTGTACTGAAGTTACCCCCCCCCTTTTTTTTTCCTTTTGGGTCTTACAACTGATAAGACCCCACCCACTCTCTCTTGTCAATTCTTCCTGGCCCACCCCCAATCCCCCAGCCCTCCCTCAGTGCCTACCACTCACGACCATCACCCTGTAGTTTTGCAATTCTTTTTTTTTTTTTTTTTTTTTTTTTTTCAAACAACTTCCCCCACTAGTGTTAGTGGTGCTGATAAGAGCAGACACCCCTAGCACCTAGGGAGAGGCTCCATCTATTGGTGGGGAGCATCACCTGCTGGAAACCGGTCTAGCGTCCCATATACAGAAAGAATTTAGAGTATCTAAGAAAGAAAACTAAGGGGCTTCTGCCAGCATTGATTACCGTGGAATCCAAGGGATTGACTGAGCAGGCTATTGGGAAAGAGGAGTAAACCTCTTCGCCCTATAAGGCGCCAGATATCTGCTATTCCAAAACTAGTCCCTCGCCCTCCCCTCCCACCCGTTAAGTACCCAAACTTTCTTTTTTGAACTACTGTTATGCAGAGTCAATTCCGTACCACTTCGTTTCCACTAGACAATTAGATGGGGGGGGGAAGAAGTCTGGGAATGCTTCAGGGGGTTTCAATGGGATCGCTGCATCCACTTTGGTCCATTCGTGGAACCTCAAATGATAGTCTCTTACTAACTTCATTCCTTGTTGGTCCTCCCCTGATGTTGTGTATCCTCCATTCCATTCCACCATTCCTATCCTTCCTCCGTTTGCACCCCAAGCGAGCTGGAGCTAAATTCCTGGATTTTTTGTTTGATCTTTTTATGTCCGTTGAGGAGTTGGATTTGTGCTCTGACTCCATTCCATTTTGCAGTTATTTCTGTCTGGATCTGTTGCTGGACACTTTCTGTGAATTCGGGTCCTTCCAATCTCGCCCCCTCCATCTCGAAGGTGCAGCGTCGTCTCCAAAGTGCCCAGAGAATCGCCCGTCGTCCCATCCTGAACATATTTCCGGTAAATTCGTCTATCTGGACTAGCTGGTCTTTGGGCCAGGGTTCACACAATATGGTTTTCCAGTCCCAGTGCCATCGGGCCTTCGTTCCTAGTTGTTCCCACACCCTGTCCCACCATCTCCACAGCCAGAGTGCACCCGGACATTGGAGGAATATGTGTTCAATTGTTTCAGGTTGCCTCCGGGAAGGGAACGCGTTTGTGCACAACTTGCATCATGGGAGAACTCGCCCTTTTTGTTCCAGAGACGTTCTATCTATCAACCAGTTGTTTGTTGGAAGACAGCGGTGCTCTAGCTGCCATTGAAGTGAGGCCAGTTTGGCTGGCTTTGCCTTGGCCATCCTGAACCATCTAATTGATCTCAACTCCTCTTTGCTAATGTTCAGGTGATCTTTCCACCGCGCCTCCACTTGGTCCCGCAGAGCAGCTTTTGGTCTTAGGAGCATGTAGGCTGATTTGACTGTTAGGGCATATATGGACTTGGTGAATTTCTTGCCCTGCCTTCCTTGGGCTGACCATGACCACTCCAACGGGTCCAGGGCTAGATGGTGAAAAGGGGTACCGGGGTAGTAGGTTATCCTTTGCTCACGTTCATAGAGTACTTTGATTCTATATACCTCTTCTATTTGGCATATTAACGCTTTGTCGGATGAGCATTCTTGGATGACATTGTCTTGCCTCACTGGAGAGAGATGCACCACTACCGTTCCATCCGGGGAGCAGCGGACTACCCTGCCCACACATCCTTGCCGATTTTTAATAGCTACCCAGTCTAATTCTTGCAAGGTTGGGCCCTTACGGAGTATTCTCCACCATGCTAGTGGGATCATTTCTATAAGCGTTTCCAGGGCTTCGTATGGTCGGTGGCAGTACGACAGTCTCTATCGTAGCTGGTCGGGTCATATCCAGTCTTTTTTATTAGTGTCTCATATATCCTTTATCCTTATTATCTCTCTCTTGACCCAACTCTGCCAGGGGTATCTGTGCAAGGGAGCATCTAGCCCTTCAAGTCCACCACGCATTTGTTTCCAAAAAGGGGTTGGCGTGCTACTTCCTCTCATCTTTCTGGCGCTGTCCTATCTGGAAGGGGGAAACTTCTCCATGCTTTGAGGAGGGTGGACCAGAAGGGATAATTGCGTATGTCCGCCCTGACTGCTTGCCTAGGGCAGTCAGGACGGGGTTCCCTTTGTTCCGATCTCGGTCCTGGAATGGGTCATCCCCTGTTTTCCAACCACGTCAGTGGGTCGGTTTCGGCCCGTGTTTGTGGTGCTTATCTGGAGATCTGTTCCAGGGCTAATCCTCTCCAGGGGACATCAGGCTTAAACAGAAGGTTTTTAAGTCATTGTAGTGCCAACGCTTTAGTTTGTATGAGGGGGTCGATAATGTCATAGCCTCCTCTCGTTTTAGGTTGGATTATAAAATGCCATGCTACTCGACTGATTACATTGTGTTTCTCGTGGTCCCCACGCCACAGAAAGACGGCTATCTGACTCCTCAGTGGGCGTAAGGCATTCTTATCCAAAGCCCAAATAGCATATTTGTACCACATTGAGGCCATAACCACGTTGTTGATAATCAGCGCACGTCCAAACAGTGAGGTGTGCTTGTCTCTCCAAAGGGTCATTTTGGCCAGGGGCGGCGTAGAAATCCAATCATTGTTTATTGGCGGTCTGCCCTCTGCTGTCATGGAGATACCCAACACTCTGATGGGGGCTTCCTTGGGGACCCAATTGATTTTGGGTTGTTCTAGGGGTCTCCATCCTTGGTGGTGTATCCACCATCCCAGGGTTTTGTTTCCCCAGTTGACTTTCATATCTGATAGTATACAGAAGCGATCCATCATGTGTTGTACCTCTTCCATTGACTCTCTGGATGGGTCCACCATAAGTGTCAGGTCGTCAGCAAACAAGGAGCACACTAGGATTGCCTCTCTGGGAAACGCTGCAACTTGGATTCTTTGGATGTCTTTGTGGGCCCTTAGGTTGGCAGCTAGTGCCTCCATGACTATGACGAAGAGGTAAGGAGCTACAGGGTCTCCTTGTCTGACAGATTTCTGGAGGCAAATATGGGGGGTCAGATTGTCGTTTACTATTACCCTGGTCGTCGCATTTGCGTGGAGAATCTCAATCCAGCGTCTGAAGTATATCCCAAAATTAAGTTTTTCCAGGCACTTGTCAAGAAAGAACCAATCTATATGATCGTACGCTTTCTCGAAGTCAACAAAGATGATTGCTGCATTGTTTGGACTGCCTTGTTAGCTTGATCATTTCATTAACTAGAAGGATGTTATCTTGAATATTTATGCCCTGGATGAAACCAGTTTGGTCCGGGTGGATGATGTCCGCCATTATTGGTGTCATACGGTTAGCCAGCGCTTTCGCTACCAGCTTGTAGACCACTGTGAGCAGGGTAATAGGTCTGTAGTTCCTGATATTGGTCCTTTCCCCCTTCTTGTAGAGGAGCGCCAACACTCCCTGCCCCACTAATTCGTCCGTTTGTCCTGTTCTCCACACCACATGGTAGTAATCCATGAGGTCTTGTGAGATACTCCCCCACATGGCTTCCCAAAATTCTTTAGGAAGCCCATCTAGGCCTGGAGTTTTTTCCTCTTCCATTTGTTTCAGTGTCATCCATATCTCCTCCTTTGATATGGGTATGTCAAGAGTTTCCTTCTGTTGTTATGAGAGGGTTTTATTTAATGGACGCAAGAATACATTTATCTCCTTGGCTCGTTTTGCTCTATCTTGGTCCTGACATTCTGAAGTGAATAGTGTTTGATAAAAACCTCTCGCTATCTTCGTGCAGGTGGCGGTAGATGTGTGGAGGGGCCCTTGGTGGCATTTTGGGTCTTCCAAAGCGTCAATTATCGACCTCCCTGTTTTGGCCTTGCATCATTTTTTAGCTTATGTTATTCGGACGACTGATTCTTTTTTGTTTCTCTTGTTTTTGAAACTATGGCTGGAGTCCCGCCTAACCAAGGTTGTTTTACTTGTGGATCTCTCCACCACTGGAGTCGGGAATGTCCGCAGAGATCTCATGGCTTCCGACCACCGGCCACAAGGGCAAACGCTATTCCCACTTCGACTCCGTTACTCGCTCTTCCTGCGCCTAACGTGGCTCCAGCTCCTGCGGTCAACCAAGCTGCCTCTGGTTCTGCGGGACACTCTGCCTTCAGCTATCAACCTCGTCCAAGAACAAATTGGTGGAAAGACAACCAGGAGCAGCTGGACAAGGTCTATAACAAGTTCATGGAAGATGAAGAGAAAGAAAGGAGATGTCAGGAGTTGGAGGAAAAAGACAGAGTGAAGAAGGAGGAGGAGACTAAACGGAGTGAATGGAAGAAAGAAAGAGAGCGGCTGAAAGCAGAAATCTCTGCCAAACTCGACAAACGTTTCGAAGAGCTTGGTCTTAAGCAAAAGGAGACACAAGAGAGCAAGGGTCTATCCGATGAAGTCACGCGTTTGAGGAAGGAGAATGAAGAACTGTTAAGAAAGATCGGTGGCGTTGCAAGTAATTATGAGGTGGATGATGAGTTGGCACGCCTTAAACGGAAAAACGAGGAATTGAGGAAGCGGCGCAGTAGGGCAAGTACTAGTCAGGATGAGGACTGTGTTTCTCGGCTCCAGAAGGAGATCTGTGAGTTGCGGAAGCAAGTGGGAAGCAAGCAAGTAGAGAGTGACGAGATTTTTGTATTGAAACAAGAATTGGGCGAGCTTAAACAATCAGCCTACATGAAGACTAACTTCGAGCAAGAGATCGTTGGGCTACGTAGGGAGGTGGACTCTTTACGCAGAATGAACGAGAGGGCGATGGAAGAAACCAAGCAATGGAAGGATGAGGCCCTGAGGCCGGGGAACAAGCGCGGCAGTGTGGTTGTGGATACACCAGCTATCTCAAACAGGGGTAATCCTAAGCCGAGATGGACAAAAAGTATGAAAGATGACAACAGGTGGAAGGAGGAATATAAGAAACTACAAGGACTTCATCGAGTGGCGAACGCGCAGGCTGAACTCCTGAAGGAGAAACGAGCGACTGCCGAGGTGAAACGAATGGAGGCAGAAGGGCAAGTGAAGGAGTTGGAGGAAAAGATGAGCCGCCTGAAGGCAGCGGAGGCTGGTAATGAACGAGTGGGGGGTGGTACTAATCTTAAGGACCGTTTAGAAGCTATGGCGTTAGGGTCAGCACGAAGGGGAAAGAAAGCGATGCCGGGAAGAGGCTCCTCGAAGGAAGACCAGGTGTCTAATGAGGTTAATGATCGCTTCCAATTTGTGGAAGAACAGAAAAAGCAATTGCGTAATCTCAAGAAGACGAGACTGGAGCTAATGTGTAAGGAAGCAGGAATTCGGACGGAAAAAGTTGATCAGATGGTTTGCGAATTAGCAGAATTTCGGGTTGAGCAGGCTTTTGGGCCTATATGGGCTAAGGATCCGGCATCCAAAGGTAAGCAGCCGGTGCATGTGGTAGAGGATGATTCGGAGCAGAGGGATGTCGACACCTCTGAGGAAGGAGATGAGAGGTCAGTGGAGTTATGAGGTGAGCCCGGACGTGGCTACGTTGTGGCTGCTGACTAATGATTGTCGAAACAAGCGTAAGGGGGTGGGCTTATTGCCAGGTAAATCCTCTATTCTATCTAATGACGGTCAGGTACATGATGATGCGTCTTTCTCCTCGGTCCTTCCTGTTATTTCTACTTCGACCTCTCTTGGCTCCTCTTCCCCTCTCGCCTCGTCTCTGCCATGCAAATTCCTCTCTTCTATGGTCCCAACCCTCCTTGATGATTCAATTCGTTTCTTGTGTGATAAAGCCTTTAATGGTTATTTTCGGTTACTAGTGATTGGACTTATTCTGAAAGGGCAGGTACCTTGGGCTGATAAGATTAAGGACTATATACTGAATCTGTTGGGGAGTGGCTATGATTTTGAAAGTTGTGAGGGACCCTTGGTGTACGTCCTCGTTTCTCCCTGGTCACGACACATGTATGTGGGGTCTACTACGCGGGATCTGCCGGTAAGATGGGGTGAGCACGTATACAGGGCACTGAGCCAAGGTAATGTCGAAGGAGGGCACCGTAATCATAAGCTGTACACGTGGCTGAGACGAGGGCGGGTTGGGGACTATGTGGCGTTACCACTGTTTCGATGTGATTTGGCTGATGTTCTTCATTTGGAGGGTTACATCATTAAGCTGTTGTGTCCTTATCTCAACAGTCGTGAGGGGATTGGGAGGAAGAAGTGGTGTCGGAAGGGTAAGTGGGAAAGGTTAAGATTGAAAAAGAAGGAGGCGGCTAATTTGGGATCTGGGGTCTCACGAACTCATTTGATTTTCCACCCTACCATTGGCAATAGATCTGCCCGACTGTCCGTTATTCTAGATCAATGCCTTTTTGTGCCCATTTCGTCGGTGGGTATTGTGTGCTCTGGGGGAGATCTATTTGCAGAGAACTGGAAGGTACTGAGAAGGAGGTTTGGTTCTTCCTTCATTACGGTAAATGGGCACACGGAGATTTTGAAGAAAGGGAAAGGGATGTTCAGATTTGACAAATATGTCTACGTCTCTATGATTGTCCCCTTCATGTGTAAGTCTCTGATTCTGAAGCCATCTTTGGCTGCCTTGCTGTCAAATTCTGTCTCTAGAAAGGAGTTAAAAACATGGGACTTCTCCGTTCTTGTTCGTGCTTTCTCAACTATCCGATGTTTTGCAGAGAAACGGAGTTGCTTTCTTCTCAGGTTGATCCTATCTGGGGTGATTAAGCGAAGGTTTGGCTGTAATATTAGACGACGCTTGGTGGTGAAGGTTACGTATGATATGACTCTGAGCAAGCCTGGAATTCGATCCCTTTGCTCTCGATTGGTCATGAGTGTTGAGGGTAATGAGGAATGAAAGAAGATGGTGGTACGGAGGATGAGAATTGTTTGGAAGAAGAACAAAAGTGTGGGGGATATTCTATTTAATTTTAGGGAATTTGCTCGGGGCAGTGATGTCTTGTGTGCATGTCCTACCATGACAAATGGATTCCCTCAGGTTAATGGTCATATTTGCTTCCGTTTGAACGAATTTGCTAAGGCACCGTCTTGGCTGCGAAATAACAGGAACGTGGCTCGACCCTCTCAGTTGAATGTGATTGGCCGTTTGAAGAAAGAGATTGGTCGTTCTTTTGAGGGAATGGATTTTCCAAGTCCCACGCTGCGGAGAAGGGATATGGTCGATTGCACGAAGGTAACACGGGAGGATGGCCTGACTTGCTGCTCTGAGGATGATGTGGTTCGTTGGAAGTTGTTACTAAAGGATCTGGTAAGAGTACGAATCGACCACAACCCAGGGGACACATTGGTGTGCTGCCCAGTGCGATACCGTGAAGGTATGAATACTCTTTTTCTGAAGAATCTTGGTTTCAGTGTTTGTGAGGAAGGAGAGCGATCTCTGCTATGCGAGGCCAAGGAAGAGTACATGCGGCGAGGGTTATCTCGATTAGCTAAATGAGATTCTACGGGGGAACTGGGAAAAGCTTACGCCATTCCTAAATACAAAGATTTTCAAAGATGGCGTCCTATTTGTCCCTCATTCTCGGAGTGCAATGTTCATGCCTGCAGGAAAGTCTCCCGTTGTGTCAATATGATGATATCGAGTTTACCTCGGCGTTCAAATTTCAACTTAAAATGTACTGATATGTTGGTGGAATCGTTGGTTGAGGTTAACAAGGATCTGGGGAGAAATGAGGGGTTACTCACAACAGCCTTTGACATCAAAGAAATGTTCTACAATCTTCCACACGGCTCTATCTTGAAGACACTCAGTTGGATTATAAATTTATGGGAAGGACGGGGAGTGAGAAGTATGTTGTTGAAGAACCGAGGAAAGGAGGGTAAACTACAAACTGGCAATAAGCAGGAGAGATGGCAGAAGGTTGACTTCGACCTCATCAGAGTCTTTGTGGGTTTTGATCTGGATCGTACCTACACTTCTGCGTGTGACCGGGTTTTGAAACAGAACGTGGGGATACCGATGGGCAAACCCTCCAGTCCAGTCATTGCATGTCTTCTATGTGCTTTCGCTGAATTCTCCTTTTTGGTGTCTTTGGGTTATGACCGACGTCTCATTCACGGTATTCGCTTGATTGATGACATGTCAGTTTTTGTCTGATATCTGAAGGACGATGAAGGCTCCAAGGCGAGGGCGGTTGACATACTTAGGAGTTTTTAGGCTTGCTATGACTGCAATTTGAAGCTGGAATGCACAAGCAGATTAGATGAATGGGATTTCCTGGGATGCACTCTCAGCAACTTGGGATGACCCATGGGGGTTAGATGTGCTCCTTTTCATAAGAACCAGAGGGTCATTTTGTCAGAAGGTATCTGCTTTCAAAGCATGCAGGACAATTGTTCTTTCGTGAGCAAGCAACAAAAGATTGTTGTGGTGGGATCTTTGATGCATCGGGCAAAAAAGTTCACGAGTATACCCTTGGCGGAAGCTAGTTTTCTCCTGAAATTAAAGGTTGAACTGAGAATGCGAGATTTCAAGGACGAGATTTTTTATCAAGCTCTGACCAATTTCTCTCTCAAGTTTGGTGGCGCTTGGGATGATTGGGTTGATTGCCTTACACTATGGGACCGCCTCTTCAAGTAATTAGCTTCTAGGGGGCACCTGAACTGACTCTGTTTTCTTCCTTTCTGAGGGGCTTGTGATGATCCTGAGTACTAGGGGCCACCTGTTTTCATCTCTCTCCACTGTCAGATGTGTTTTTTCTTTTTTCTTTTTTCTAGGGTCTATTGCTGTTTCGAACCAGCGATCTTAGTTTCCTTTTTCTGAGCTGGAATGGTAGGGTTAACCCGTTTTTTGTGTTTGTTTTTTTCTTTTTTGGGTTTTTGCTGGCTCGAACCTGAGATCTCAATCTATTCTCCCTCTTTCTCGTAATTCAGTCGGTGAAGGTTCTCGACCTCAAGACCTCTGTCTGATGCTCTGGGTTTCTTTCACCTGGGTTCGAACGTATGCACTTTTGGCTATCTGTCGGTTTCTAGGGTCTTCGCACTTTTGGCTATCTATCGGTTTCTAGGGTCTTCGCTTTTGGCCCGATAGACGTTTCCTCTCAAGGTTACCTTCTTGGGCTCGAACTAGCCGCCTGTCGGGGCCTTTCTTGTTAGTGGTCTATATGGGTGCACGACTTCTAGAGGTTACTTTCGGACATTCTGACTCAGCTCCTGGCTAGTTTTTTCGTCTAGTTTCTTTCAGATGGCTACGTTTCCTAAGGTCTTCGAAGTTTCTGATCCTACCTTTGTGTCTATCGGTTGTCGATGTTTTCTTTAAATTGATTGCTTGATACGTTAGTTGGCAACTTGTAGTGACGAAGACCCCTGACGATTCCGGTGCGGCGACCGGATGAAACGTAGGGTTACACGCCGTCATGTCCGGCATAGATGTTGATGAGGTCCGGCTTGATGCCTGCATACGTGCTGGACACTTGGAGCTGAGCTATGTTGACCAAATTTTTTTGAAGCTCATTGGGTCGCGTTCGGGAAGACTCTGACGTGTCACTTTCGATTTCTCTTCTTCCGCTTCATCTGATTATTTCCTTCCTACTTCTCTTCTATCTGTCTCTCGTCTGTTTTTCTCTCATCCTTTGACTTTATTGTGACATGTGGTCTTCATCTTGGGTGGATAGGCCATGTTGGCCGAATGTTGTTTGTTAATTCGGATTGATTTGCTGGTTATGCTAAATAGGCCGCTGACGGCCGACGTCTGATATCCGTGGCTAACAATGATGCTTGTGTGATGTGTTTTACGCCTTGCATACTTACCTTAGTCATTGCAAAGAACCTTGCATCCATTGCTCCTTCCATATTATGTTTAGAAAGTTTACCCCGGATCCTGACTCCTTGCCACCTGTGTTCCATGTGATTCATGAGTTGGTCTTCTAAAGTCTGGATGGTCTTAGCTAGCTCCGCTTGCTGTTCAAGGTCGTTGGTTTCATCTTCCTGTGATTGCAGTTGTCGTAGTTGATGTTGTAGCTTTACCTCCTCGGCGTGTCGACGCGCCGTGAGTAACTTTGAGTACTCATTGCACTTGCGGCTCAAAAAAACAAGACCGTTGTTGACCCACAATATATCATTGTTGACCTGGCCTCCGAGTCTCTGTGTTTTTCAGAAGGACTACACATCATTTAGATAGATAATGAAACGATCGTTGGATAAGAGGGATGTATTGAGTTTCTAAAAGTCCCTCCCTTGATCAGGTTTTCTCCTGAACGAGAAGGTGGCGAGACATAGCGCGTGGTCCAGACCCGGGTGGGGGCTGCTGGGGAATATCTCTGACATTTGAAGGGCCCCTTGTAATTCTTCTGAAATTAAGATAAAATCTATGCGTGACTTCGATGCTCTCTCCGTGGTGTTCTTACGATAACACGTAAAACGGCGCGCATTGGGGTAGCTCCTTCGAAAGGTATCGAAGAGGTTGAGAGATTGTGAACGTTTCGTGAGTATTCTCTCGTCATTTTCCATGTAACTTGGGCAGGGTGATGGGGTTTTCCATCTATCCAACCACCGGTCCAGAGCCGCATTGAAGTCCCCCACCAAAATCGTGGGGATGCCAACCGGTAGTTTGTCCTTTAAAGACTCAAAGAAGGTTTGTCTTGCCGCCGGGTAGTTGGGGGCATAAATATTCAGGATGCTTACCACTTCCAATTCCAACATTGCAAGTAAATAGACCCATCTGCCTTCTTCCTGGTATGCTGCCCAGTTGAGCATCTCCACTTTTGATCCAGGCGGGAGTCATATGGCGACTCCACCACTTCCGGGCCGTGGGGCGTGGGCGCAGAAGACCTGATGTGACCAGATCTCTTTGTGTGTGTGATTCTGTTCTGGACTGTTCATGAGGTGGGTTTCTTGCAGGCATACGACATCCAGCCAGTCTCTCCCTTCTACTCCTTTTAACTGGTCAAAAATTGCTTGTCTTTTAGGGAACTTTGCTGAGGCAAGTCTGTTTACATTGAGTGAGCGCAGGTTGAGGTCCACTTGCCGTTTACAAAGTTTCAAGGTTTTATCCTTGCCGTATAGTGCGTCTAATATATTCATTCTTTTGTTATCCAGTTGTCTTTGTATGCATTTTTGTCTCGCACGATTTGATGTTTTTTTTTTTTTTTTTTTTTTTTTATTTATTTTTACAGGGAGAGTCACTTCTCAGTGTTCAGGATGCTGCCTTTTTGCAGTATGTCCTTCCTGAGTAGTTTCACCAAGAAGGCCTCAATCTCCGTTGCTGACCAGAGGTCGTCGAGTTTGATCTTTAAGATCTGTAGATCCAAAAGGGTCTCCCTATCCAACTAGCGCAACTCTTCCGTTCTCGAGTGGTTATAGCGCAAGTAGATGTCCCTGGTTCCAAATTTGTTATGTCCATGAGAGATCACCAGGGCGGAGGAGGCTCCTCCCGGGAGATGGCCCTGAATCAATTGGGTAATCTCCTGCTTTCGAAGGACGGCCCAGAACGTTAATGAGAGGAAGAAAGATGAACGCCGTTGGAGGGAAACTTCCCCATGCCCCATCTTTTCACCTTACTGGAAGGAAAGCTATGCCCTTATCTGAGGGCGCTACGAGGGGGGCTTTCTCTAGCAGCTGGCGCATTTTTTGTCTTCTGCTGGTGAGGGCAGCCTCCGGAGGTTTTGGTGGGGGAGGGGGTTCGTGGGAGTCAGGCAGTGGCCTTGGTGCAGCAGGGTCCCAGACTGTCAGCGCCAGACAAAGTCCTTCTGGCGAGTCCGCGTCCCTAGTTTGAGGGGTTGGGTCCTGGTTCTAATTGGTCTCCCTTTCTTCAACCGTTCTTTCTGACTCGTCTGACTGTCTACATTGTTGTTCTTCCTTCTCTAGTCTCGCACTCTGTTTCTCATTTTCGTCTCTTTGTTGTTGTTCCTCGTCTTGGCCGTCTGGTGTACCCGGCTGGTCCGTTCGTTCTTCAACAGTTGTGTGGTTGTGCATATCTGTTTGTACTCTCTCCTCAGCTGTGTGATTGTTGGGCTGTGAGGGCCTTAGGTGAGTATCTGAACGTTTTTTTGGCATATATCTGTGTGGACGTCCTTTTCCCCAGGGGCCTGTTCAGGAGTAAGGGGGTGGAAACGAGTGAGTACGATGTGTAACAGTTTGTGACAGATATCCGACCAACATACCCCCTCAGGCAGACTTGTGCTACTTTCCAATAGGGGCACCAGGTCTCTATAAACCTCATCCCAGAATTCCTCGTTTTTGTTTCCATATTTGAGGCGGAGGTTTTCCATCAGCCATTCCGCTACTTCGTGCAGGGCCACCCCCCGTGTATTGTTGTCTTTCCCAGCCTTTGTTGCTGCTGCGTGAGCAGTTTGGGTGACTTCTGGCTCCTGAGCCTCCGCCATATCCACATCTGGTGGAGGGGGAGCTCCAGGAACAGTTTCAATTTCCATTGGCTCAGGGCCGAAGGCATCCTTGAACAGATCTTTTGGGTTGTGGGCCTCTAGTGTTTCGGTTCCTTGAGGTGCATGCCTCTTTTCTATGGATTGTCGGGGTGTGTCTCCTCCATCAGATGTTTTACTCTTGAGACTCGGACCCTCCTGTTGCCCTTTGTGTGTTAATATCTTCCCAGTTGGCAGGTAGCGCATTGCTGGTGGGCCTCAAGCCTGATGCTTTTGTTTCTCTTAGGGCTGATCGGGTTGCCGTTTTATTTGCTTCTCTCTCTCTTGCGAGGGCGACATCTTGGGGTGTAGCCTTTCGATTTCCAGGGGCCTTTTGGGTTGCAGGGTTTTCGCCGGAGCTTTAAGTGTTTTCATTGGGGGCGGGGTCTAGTCGTTTGGAGGTCCGGTGGTCCAACAGGGGTCTCCTCGCCCTTCCCAGGTCCAACCCTTAGCCTGCCCAACAGGGTCTAGGTCCTCCAGGAATACCCATCCCTCGTGGCCCTTATCCACTGCATGCCATCTATTGGGTCTACGTGGGTCTCGCCGGAGCCGGCCTGCCATTGGGTCCCTCTTGTTGGGGTGGAGGGGACAGGCAGATTTTGTGCTCAGGTGGCCGTAGGTTCTACATTTAAAGCACCACGGTTGGAACTTGTGTGCAGTGTTAATCTGAAAGACTCTGCCTCCCATTTTGTACGGGATGATGTCATCTATCGAGAAAGGTTGATCTTTTGGGAGATCCAGTGCTAACATCAAATAGTTATCACGTTTTGCAACGTAGGACGGGAGCGGGTCAATAAAGTCCACTATGTCATACTGCTGCCCGAAGTCGTAGACGAAGGCAGCCTGCACCTCCATCGGGATATGTCTCAGTTCCACCTTGAAGTAGTCCTTCATTAGTTGTTCTCTCTTTTCCTCCGGGCTCACCTTTTTGGGTTGCCAAGGGTAGATGCGCACTTCCGATCTCTCCCATTTTATTTTCTTCCACCCGTCCATCTTCTGTTTGTCTTCCGTGAAGAGACTGAGGATTGTGAAGACTGTGGAGGAGAAGGGCTGAATTAGGAAGAATTCTTGCACCGCCTCTGGATTACCTTTCATCTCCTCCAGCCATTTGCGTATCCATTTGACTTTGTCGTGGACCGATTTATGTACGACGTCACCCTGGAAGAGCCAGTTGCTAGCGTGTTTGATGTAGGCCTTATCTCTTACCTCCAGTTTATCGGCAGGGTATGTTTTCATCACTGTCTTTCTCCCTCCTTGATCCACCACTTGATTTTCTGAGGGAAGGAGAAAGAGGGTTAGAAAATATGCCCTCGCCGAAGAAAGGTTGCGGAGGGGTACTTTTAGGGTCTCTACCATTCCTTGTTGCGTGCCCTGGGCGTCACGTTTAATGTCAAGGGATTTTTCTTGAATTGTGTTTCTGACTCGTTGCGCCCATGAGGGCCTTAAACCCCCTTCTTTTCCCCCCCGTTCCATCCCAGCGGTCTGTTTTTGTTTGCCTTGTGCTGAGTTTTTCTTCTCTTCCGTCAGCATTTCTTCGTCTTCCTCTTCCTCGCTTCCACTTTCTTCCTCCATCTCCACCTCTTCACCTCCCTCCATCCCCTTCGTCCCTATCTTTCGTTCTTGTTCCGAGGGAGATGTTTGTGATGATGACCCGACACCCCCCCGCAGTCCTTCAGAGATAGGCGGTGTCTTTCCGCGAGTTGTGGCTTCGGCCAGGCTCGGTCACTGCTGCTGATACGTCTGATCCAGTTCCGGGTGTGGGAGGCGACCCAGTCGGGGGAGGGGAGTTCTTCCGGTCACCGGCCTTCCATAGGGGGATGTCGTTGACTGCCTGCTAGGGTTGTGCCGCATGGCCCCTCGGTAAAAAACGAGGGACCTCGACCCCCGCATTCTTTGATTGCCTAGCTCCATCGCGCGACTTTTTTACCTCGCCCAGGTGTTATATGTGAATTCGTTTGAGGCAATTGAGTATTACTTCTCTTTTTGAAACTATTATTGTTATTTTATTTATATATATATATGTATATTTTCTTCTTTCTTATTCTTTTTTTTTTCTTTTTTTTTTGAGAAACTTAGTGTTCTTTCCAAGAATAGCTCTTGCTGGCTCAGGGGTGCCCGGGGGTGGGGATGGCAGGTAGGGGAAAGAGGAAAACACTCGGGGAGATTTACTGGCGCACTTGACTGTTTTGTGTCGTTGCTGCTTATCCTCCTTCATTCCTCCTCGCTGCTTATCCTCCTTCGTTCTGTGTATGTTTTTTCTCCGGTCTCCAGCTCGTCCTTCCTCCTTCTTTCTCCTCGCTACTTATCCTCCTTTGTTCCTTATGTATTAATCCTCCGGTCTCCAGCTCGTCATTCCTGATTTGTGTCTTTTTCAAGAGTGTACAACGCCGCCCCTCCCTACCCCTTGTCGTTGTGGTTGATGTTCGTCATCCCCGACGCCGCCCCTCCCTACCCCTCGTCCGCCAATTAGTTCTCGCCCTTCTCTTTCTATTTCGTGTCGAGTTCCCGCCAGTCGACCTCCTTCCACCTGCCTCCCTGCGTGTCGCCAAATAGGGTCGAAGTTGATACTCTCCTTTCCCCGTCGATCACGTGATAGTATCACAGCGGGGCTTCCTTCTTTTCCTGCGGACTTGCCTGTTTCGTGCCTTGCCGCTTGTGAGCGATGCTCGTTTTCCCCGTCAGCCGATCAGTCCTCCCCCGTCTCCTTCAGTCCCGTGGCGACCTCCTTCCTCCTGCCCTATCTACTTCCGGGATGATTCTCGCCTTTCCTTGTCGACCATGTGACGGTAGTGCAGCAGGGCTCCTCTTCTTTCCCGTTTCTTGCCCTCCTTCGTTTCGCCTTCCTCACCTCTTTTCTTCTGCCTCGTGTCCAGGGCGCAGTACGCGCCTCACTTACCTGTCCTTCCTCGCATTAGTCACCACCCCCCCTTCCTCCTACTACCCTCCGTCATTGATCTTCTCCGCCCCCCCCTTGCGTGTACGTCGCCACCCTCACACCTCCCCCCCCTATCTACCCTTACTATAGTCGCCAGTCTCACAACTTCAACCCCCTATCTGCCCTTAGTATGGCCGAAGATGCTTCTCGCCATACCCCGTCGACCGCGTGCCGATAGTGCGGCGGGGCTTCTTTCTTTCCCGCAGATCTGGTTGTTTCGTATCTTGACACTGTGAGCGGTGCACGTCTTCACCGTCTGCCGATCAGCCCCTACCCTTAATACGGTCAAGGATGTTTGTTTTCTACCCTCCTTCGTTTCGCCTTCTTCCGCCTCGTGACCACCGCGTCGTACACCCACCTGACCCTTCTCGCCGTAGACTGCACCCCTCCTTCCTCCGATTAGCCCTCCGTAGTGCTCCTTACCTTGATGCTCCCCCGTTCCTCACCTTGTGATTCCGGACGCCCTGCCGAGACGATTACTCCAGATGTTTCAGCTCCCATGCCGTGTGAATTGCCCTCTCACACTTCGGCCACTCCACTTCTTCTCCGCCAATGTCGGCCCGAGATGCCACGTGTCGACAACGTGGCGGCTGCGGAGTTCCACGTGGAACCCCCTTACGGGGGATCAGGCCACTAAACACGTCAGCCCGTGACGCGGTGTGGCCTAGCGCCGATGTGTGACCGCGCGTGCGCTAAGCGCCTCCCCCGTAGTTTTGCAATTCTGTTGTTGCTTTTCCAAGATAATATCCTCCTAATCAATGAAATGGTCAAAATAGCACGACAGACCAAACAAAACGCAGCGGTTGTTTTTATAGATTTTGAAAAAGCATATGGTCATGTGGATTGGCGATTCCTGGACGTTTGTTTGCATAAACTAAATTGTGGACCCAACATGCGTAGATGGGTTGAAATTCTACATATAAATGCCATTACACGTATTCTTGTAAATGGGTTGCTGTCTCTTGGAATCTGCCTCCAAAGGTCAGTAAGACAAGGTGACCCGCTGACCCCTTTTTTGTTTGTCATTGTAATGGAAGCCCTGGGTGCCAACCTTAGAGCTAATCATAATATCAAACGACTAAGCATTTTAGGAATCCCGGAAGAAGCAATACCAATAACCTCAATGTTTGCAGATGACCTTACAATAATAATAGAAGCTTCAGAAACAACTATGGAAGAAATCAAAAATCTTTTGGACAAATTTTCTAAAACTTTCAGATATGGTAGTCAATTGGGGAAGTAAAACGCAAGGATGGTGGATCCACTCAAATGGCGGACGTCCACCTGAAACCCCCAGGGTACAATGGTTGCCATTAGAAGCCCCTCTAAGAGTTTTAGGTGTATCATTAACGGCCACTTGCAAACCCACAACTAATGATGAATGGATTTCAAAACCTGCAATCCAAAAGATGAATCAATGGAAGAATCAACATACCTCTCTTCTCGGGAGGGCACTGGTTATAAATAATGTGGTTTTCGCATCAATTTGGTACAAATCAACAATTTGGGCAATCAGCAAATGAGGAATCAAACATCTCTCAAAACAAGTGACGACATTCCTCGAGAGAGGAGATCATGAACTTCAAAAGGTAATTCCTAGCGTGGCATGGTCTACCCTTATCCAACCTAAGTCCAGAGGAGGGCTAGGAATTTTAGACCTTACACTACATTGTCAAGCTTTATCCCTTTAATAGATGATTGACCTCATCTTCGGTATAGACAAGCCCTGGCAACCACTAGCCCTACAAGAAATCAGGAACTTGGCACCAAAGGCACCACCTGAGGTTAATCCGCTTACCTAGGTAGAAAACATATTTTGGCATATCCCTCGTCCTTCCGCACATTTGAGAAATGAAAGGGAAAGAAATACAACATATAGAGACCTTACCCTAGATAATCTATGGGTATCTCTTCTGAAAGTATGGAGGAAACTACCACTACCCAACAAACCTAAGCCCACACGATTTGAAGAAATTCTGAGGCAACCTCTATTTGGTAACAAATGGATTACAGACGAAAATAACTGTGTGTATAATAGCTCCACTCCTCCTTGGTCCCAATGGGTAAAAAAAGGAGTCACACGGATTAAAGACATTTAGGATTTACAAAGGAAAAGATGGAAAAATCCAGATCAACTTAGGAAAACAATTACTTACGCCCACAAATTGGACCACAACTTGGATCGCATATCTATCTCCATTCCTTCGAAATGGGTCAAAGAATTGAGAAATGGTGTAAAGTTTCAAAAAGGTGATTTTGTTACAATTACACAAGATCCACAAGATTGGAAGGTTGGGCAAATAATGAGTTTACTTGACGAAGGAGCTCTAGTAGCTTTGTTCAAAATAACAACAAATCATCTGCTCATTGAGACACCGGATCACCAGGTTGAGTTTTTTTCCATTCAACGAAATGTTTAGAATCAGAGTCATTTTTATCTCGGCAACCACTGGTTGGAGAGCCTTCCATCCGAAATGTCCTATTACAGAACTACCCTTTGATCCGGATGAATGGGTATGGCAGACGGGTACAAGAAATAAACCACGTACTCTACAATCCCTAACAGTTAAGGCAACATATCGTCTGCTTAGACCTAGGGTAGATGTGGCATTTATAATAAGAGACCGATGGACTAGGCATTTGAACATAGATATACAAAGTATCAAAAATATAAAAAATTTTAATCAACTAAAAAAATGACCTGCTAAGGTCTCATCATTACAATGGCAAATAATTCATCGATGTCTTCCAATAAATGATTGGCTTATCAATCGTACCAATCTAGAGCAACGAGGTCTGGCGCTTCCATGGTGTAAAGCATGCCTATCCGTTTTCCCCAACAAGAGAATCAGAGAAACAATTGAGCAATAATTCATCCAATGCCCCGGAACGGTGCTATTATGGAGAAAATGGGACAGCATATGGAGAACAATGACAGTATTTGACTGGCCTTGGGATTGGAAAGCCATCCTACTAGGGTAATGGCAACCACAAGATATGCAATTTTCAGAATTTCATACGAATCTGCTCGAAATTGGTCGGAAAGCTATTCTATGGGCACTATGGTACAAGAGGTGTGTTTATGAAAGAGAAGATGTAAAACTTGAAGGTAAGGAATTTGCTCAACTGATCATTCAATCTGTACAGACAGAAATAAGAGCACACTGGTCAGTAGAACGATCAAAAATACAACAGCTCCATCAAAAAAATGATATAATCAAATGTATTCAAAAATTCAATCAAAATTGGCTGGGAGAGAATGAAGGAGGGAGTCTGGGAGAAGTGAAATGGCCAGGGAAGGAAGAACAGGGGGAAATTTTAAAACGAGACTTCCTCTTGAGCTTCAAAGACTGGTTTTTGCTTCCTCCAGGAACCACACTCAGATCTCCAGAATGTTTTCCTGATCCTTTTCCCCCGTCATAATTAGCAATGGTGGATTCACAATGGTATCCTCAATAAAGTAAATGTTGGGCTTTTTGTTTAGACCTTTTTTAAGGGGATAATTTTTGCTAGGTTCAATAGTCATAGCTGGCGGCCTAAGTTGGCTGAAGTGGCAACCTTTATCTTCACATATTTCAATAAAGAAACAAGGTTATGTAAAAGGGACGCTGGACCCAGTTTCCAGCAGGTGATATTCCCCACCAATAGATGGAGTCTCTACCTAGGTGTTAGTGGTGTCTGCTCTTATCAGCAACACTAACATTGGTAGGGTTTAAAATTAAAAAAAAAAAAAAAAAAAAAAAGGATTAAACCACCAGTACGTTTCCCCGCTGAAAATACACTGCTTGCACTTGCATGTAAATACACCGCTTGCATGTCGGCGATTCAGCAAAATTTTGGGCTTGGAGAAAAGTGCCCGGGAAGTACTGGTGGTTTACGCCAGCAGTACATTTCCCAGCCATTTTCCACCAAGGCGGCATCAACTTTCGGGGCTTGGCCTGCCGAATAGAAACAGCCGTGCATGCCAGCCAAAAGAAAGAAAAGAATTACCAACTGGCCTATCTCAGTTGGTACACCCCTGAACTGTTGCGACATAGACCTGAGTTTGAACTCCACTGGAAGCAGGATGAGTTAAATACTACTATTATGAATGACCTAGGGCTGGTCATTTGTAATAATGAAATTTTTTTTGGGGGTGGTAACTAAGGCGCAGTCACATTTTCAGTTTTTTTTTTTTTTTTTTTTTTTTTCCAGTTCTAAATCCACTTCAGGCATCCCTCCAATACAACACATCCCCACCCAACCCTAAATGTGGGTTGGATTCATTCATGATTTTCCTCGCTCAGCAGCAAATTCGCAGAGCCGTGAGTGAAACGCATTTAAAACTGAAAACCTTGACTGCACCCCAGTTTTTTCTTTTTTTTTTTTTTCTTTTTTTTCTTTTTTTTGTAAGGGCGATCGCCTTGAGGTAGTATTATCATCAGACTAACCAGCCTAGGTAAATTCAATCTTGTGTCCAATCTGACACTGGGTGGCCTTATTGCCTTCAGGGAACCCCCAGTGGGAATACTGGCAAGGGGACAGCCGGTAGCAGAGGGAGCGAGCATCATCTGAGTGGCCAATCGCTGTGCCTCCCTAATTACCCCTACCCCTATGAACAACAGCAGAGATTGCGTTTCTAAACCACCAGTACTTGGCTCAGCTATCAAGTCCGAGCCTCGACCGACCGGTAGGCGGATCCGTGCCGAGGCTTGGACTACCGGCCGTTCTCCAGCTCCAGCAGGTGCCGCTCCCCACCAATAGATGGAGCAGCCCGACAAGTAAGCCCTCAATTCTGACGGTTCTCTTACCACCGCCAGAGGATAGAGGGATATCGCAAGGGTCTTTCCTCTAAAAAAAAAAAAAAAAAAAAAA
>BFEA01000043.1:4185382-4217970 GCA_003427395.1 Chara braunii
GAGAGAGAGAGAGAGAGAGAGAGAGAGGCATGGAAGATGGGGTGGAAGACGGGGTGGAAGACGGGGTGGAAGACGGGGTGGAACACATACCTTCGCCAGATGTCAAAGTCACGGACGTGGAAGTCGGCCAAGGGCGATACGGATTGCAACCCTGTTTTTTTGGTGGCGGAGCGTTCAAATTCGAAATCTTCGCGCCTCCCTGTCCAATGGCATCTCGCAACGATGCAGGCCCCACAGGAGGGCAAATCGGACAGGCACCACGTGAAATGGGACCGCAGGTCCGGTAGGTGCATTACGAAAAGATGGGCCCCTCACTGACAGGGGCCTGCACGAAAGTTCAGAGGCCCCAGGGGCAAATCAGAAAACCTCGGCCGTCCTAGAGCAAATCGCCAATTACCGGAAATTTCAGGGGCATTTTGCAAATTTTCCCTTAAAAAAAAACAAAAAAAAAACAAAGAGCAAATTGGAGTGTGTCCCCAACAAATATATATATATATATGTATATATATATATATATATATGTCACAGCCCCTCGTTTGTTGTCCTCTTCTCTCTCTCTGCCTACAGTTTTATCAGGCAGTTCTGTTTGTGACGATATATACATATATATGTATATATATCCGCACCCCCGCCGGTTTGGCAAAACTTGGCTCACAGCCGAAATTGGCCTCGGGAAAAAGAGGCTTGGAAATAATGGTTTGACTCTGTTGCTGCGGGCGGGGCCTAAGATCCCAGGGGCCAAGTCCCACATACACTGTTGAGCCAGCTCAACGTCTGTGACCCCACGGGATGTCTGAGATGCATCAGGAGAAGAGGAAGATGTGTTAGTTATGTTGCCATTCCGCTGTGCTGCTGTTCTGAAGATGATGTTCTGGAGATCGAGAGATTTTTCATTCATTCATTGTGCTCTGCACTCAATATTCAGGATAAGAAGAATGGGACTAAGAAGTCTAGACCTCGGCGTCGAGAAAGGAGGAGACGTAAGAAATTGGTTGCTGAGAATGGTCGGGCTGTTGCTAATATTTCGGAAAAATTTGTCTGCTTTCATTCCAGTCTTGGTACGGTTACGAGAAGTTTACGAAGGATTTTGGATGAGTGTCGTGAGTTGAAGCGGCATACAGTCTGTATTGTTTGTCCCGGTGGGGATGTATTGTTGGATCGATGAAAGATTGTGAAACCGTTATACGATGGAAGTATCGTGACGAGTAAGTTCGGATGTGTGGAACTGAGGTATGCTAAGGGGTGGTTAAAGGGTGGTGTAAGTCTCTCTATTGATCGGGTGATTCCCTTCTTATGTCGATCTTTGGTGTATAAGGGACCTCTGCTTGAGTTTCAAAGTAATCCATCTAGCCGGCGACTTATGTTCTCTGGGAGTCTCGATCAGTTGATCTATGGATATACGGCGATCCGTACTTTTTTTGAGAAACGGAGCAGGTCGAGGTTGCGTTGTTTGCTATCTGCACATATTCGGTCACGATTTGGTCTTCAAGTTCGGCAAAGGTTGGTTGTTCGCATCGTCTATGAGGAGTCTATTTGTAAATCAAAGGTACGATTGGTGTGCTGTCGGATTTTGTCAACTTTAGATATTAACTCCGCGTGGAAATTTATGTTGATTAGATGAATACGAGTGGTCTGGTGTAAGAATCGCACTGTGGGGGAAGTTATTCATAATTTTCGGTTGTTTGTCAGATCTTGTCTCTTCACGTGTGCATGTACTCGATGTGACGCGAGATTTACCCGAGTCAATGGACACGTTGCCTTTAGAATCAATGACTTTGATCTCTTCCCCCCTTGGATGTGTAATTCGAGGAACATCTTGCGGCCCTCTCACCGATAGATCACAATGTTGGCGACACTTTTGGCTGTTGTCCGACCGTTTACGAACAGGGGATGAGTAAGCTATTTTTTGGAAATCCAGCTTTCAAAATCTGCAATAGGAGTGAGGATGAGACTTTGATTAAGTGCGGGAAAGAGTATGAGTCACTACAGTTCAAACGAGTTGGGACGTGGAAAAAGACTGGTAGGCTCGGGAGGGCGTATTGTATCCCCAAGCACAAGGGCATGGGGAAATGGCGACCCATCTGTCCTTCTTATCCGGAGTGTTCGACGATTGGAGGAAAGATTGTCTCGCAGGCGGTCAATGTGATGCTCTGGAAACTGCCGGATAAGTCCAATTTGAATCTGAGATGTGCGGATGGGTTGCTGCAGGCAATCAAGTGTGTTAATCGAAATTTGGCTGACGACGAGGTGTTGGTTGGCGCTTTCTTTGACGTTAAGGAGATGTTATCCCATCTGCCACATGCCTCCATTTTACGTGCCCTCAGTTGGGTCATTGATTTCTGGTCGCTAGAGGGTATTGAGGCCGTTGCCGTTAAGAAACGAGGGAAGGGTGCGAAGTTGGTAAAAGGAAGAATAGAATTTGATTGGCGAAGACTGGATTTCGAGGATGTACGAACCTTTGTTGAATTCGAGTTGAGTCATACCTTTGTGTCCGTTGCGGAAATGATACTACAACAAACCGTGGGTATTCCTATGGGAAAGTCTACGAGTCCCGCCCTAGCCTGTCTTCTCTGCGCCTATAATGAATTTCTCTTTCTATCTTCTTTAGGCTGTGATCGTAAGTTGTTTGCTGGTTTTCGGCTGGTTGACGATGTGTCGATATTCATTCGGTCGAAAATTGATATTTCAAAGACTTGGACGAAGGCATTGAATATGATCGAGCTATTTAGTCAGTGTTACGACAAGAACCTGGTTTTGGAGAAAACTAGTTTCGTTCTTGGTTGGGAGTATCTGGGTTGTGAACTGAGGATTGTGAGGGGTAAAACCAGTGTGGTTTGCTTGCCACGAATGAAGAACCAGAAGGTGAATGCAGATGGAAAAATCGTGTTTCAATGTATTCAGGACTTTACTTCTTACTCCAGTTGGCAACAAAAGTTAGCAGTCATCGGATCGTTTCTACATAGGGCAAAAACCTACTCGTCAGTCGAAGGGATGGAGTTACCTTTTCTTCTCGCATTGAAGGCCGAACTGTGGAAGCGAGGTTACCGAGATGATTATTTTGACAATGCCTTGGTTTTCCTCTCCAGGAAATTCGGCGGGCTGTGGGGTCAGTGGTTACCACTTCTCACGAAATCGGGCGATGTGTTGGGAAAGGGGATTCGTAGGTAGTTGTGACCTCGTATTAGAGGCTTGCCAATGATGATTGAGTGTTGCACTTACTGTTTCTGGGTTTGCGTTTTTTGAGTACCAAGTGTATCGGTGGAGGTTTGAACCAAGGACCTTTGTTTTTACTAAGTCAGGACGTATGAAGTTGACGGTATGTAGAACCGTGGAACCGCCGGATTACATATTAAGTGTATCGGTGGAAGTTTGAACCTAGGACCTTGTGTTGGCTTGGAACCTTGTTTTTGTTTTTTGGTTTTGTTATTTTTTCTTATAGAGGTTCGAACCTTAGATTTTTTATTCTGGCTTGATGGGTATGACTAGAGTATGCAACGGGGTTGCGAACTCAAATCATGGATAAATATTGGAACATGGGCAAGAAGGGAAATGGAGAAATGAGCTAACAAGGGGGATAGCACCTAGGCTGTCTATGGCGCCTATTCTCATCCTCACGTCTAGATTTGGCAATAGCATAACGCAGGGTACCATAGGATACTTCGGCAAAGATTCTCAAGACGCGCAACCAAAAAATAACCATGTCAAGAACCCATAAAAGCAGATTAAGCCATTCCATTGTGCAAGACAATGAGGTTACAGAAACAAAGAGAAAGGAGAAGAAAGGAAGGAAGAAGGAAGAGAAGGAGAGAGGAGGGGAAAGTAGAGGAAGGTGAGGGGAAGGATCGACAAACGAGGAAGGGAAAGACGAATAGAGAGGAAGAAGAAAAAAGAAAGAAGAGGGAATCAAGCAAGCGCAAAGGGAGTGAGAAAGGGAGAGGTAGGAGACATAGAATGAACGCAGTGAGTAATCTTGAAGCTCGAGCGAGTAAACTTAACAATCATCGTGAAAAACACTCAGAGGCTGTCCTCAAGCCATTTGGGCACTACGGGCACGAGAGCGTCAATAGCTGCCCCGTTGACTGAAGAACGAGCATGTGTCGGTGGAGCCCGACATGTTTCGATTGGCACCGACTTCGACCAATCATCATCAGGGGCAAGTTCGCGATAGGCCAATATGGGAGAATGCTTCGATACGAGAGTCTTAAATAGTGATCCACACAGTGTAGAGCACATAGCACACGTACTCAAGGAGTCAGTCTTGTCAGCGGAATACTTATCTCGCGGTCGAGTGCTGGTGCAGATGAAACAGAGTCACCAAGGTATAACTTCGGTAGCCGCAGTCGTTACACATACTTCAGCGCTTCGGAGGATAATTGCCCACGTCATGACCACATACATACATGCTGCTATGGATGTAACGGCGCAATTGAAGCCCAAGAGTTGGTTGGAGCACTTCAGGCGGCAGGGGCGACACGGGAGAGAACTTATGCAGAGGTGGGGGTGCATAAAAGGAGTGGGAGAGGGTGTGATCTAGGTCGAGCCCGCTTTCATTTTCCTGGTTGCAGAAGTAATGGCGCAGCAGAGAACTGAGGAGTTGGCGGATAACCGAAGTCCAGGGAGAACAGGGAAGGATAAGCGAACAAGAGCAGTCCAGGGAAGAAGGAGAGCAGTGATTGTGTGGGGGTGGGTTGGGTGGAAGGGAAAGGGAGTGGGAGAAAGAGAGAGGGAGGGGGAGGGGGAGGGGGGTAGGAGGGGGAGGGGGAGGAGGAGAGGGAGAGAGAGAAGGGGGAGAGGTAGGGGAAGGGGAGGGACAAAGGGAATTCATAGCGGCGGGAGAGATCGGTAGGAGGAGAAGCGACCAACGGGGCAGGGGCAGGGGAAATGGAAGGAATAGAGGAGGATGGAGATGGCACGACCGTCGCGTGCGGAAATGCGGAGAAGGGGGAAGGGGGAGGGAAAGTGGAGAGTCGGGATTCGTAGCCGTAGGGGAGTTAGAGCGTGCGCATGCTTCAGACGTGCTACCGCAAGAGGTCTGATGCTGAGAGGCATGGCAGTATAAGTAGGAGTCTGAAACCAAGAAAAAATCCTTGTTGGCCCACGATTGGTACCGGTCGTAGCGGCAGTGATAATACCTCAGTCCTTGAAAAAAACAAAAAATTTCCCAGTGTGAATCCACCGGCCTATTCAAACCGCCAAAGGGTTTTTTTTTTCTCATAGCCCACAACTTACTTGAGGCCTCAGCAATGGTCCCTCAGTCCCAAACGGATTATCCGGATCTGGCCTACTGTTCGTACTTGGAGGAAATAATCTTCATATGCCTGCAGCAATAGTCCCTCAGTACTACGTAAAGAACATGTTTTCCTTGTATATATTCACCCCAGTTATCTGAAGAATCGTTGCCAACCTGTGAAGCAATATACCCTGTTTTTCCAGCAATATGCAAATGTTGCAGAAAATCCAGTGAGTGATCCATCGAAGAAACGATCTGGGTACCCACGTATCCTGAGCTCTTTCTTGAGTGTGATAAGAAAAATAATTTCAGTCAGAAGGAGTGATGCGAACGATCTTGCTCTGTGGAGGAAGGAGGTGATGACTGCTAGCTTCTGCTGTTTGCTCGAGAAGGAGAAGATGTCTTGTATAGCTTGGAACGCGATTTCACCATTTTGAGACAGAATAGCTTGGTTGCGGTGAGTAGGGATGCAACCGACTCCAATGGGAAAAGGAAATATTTGTAGTTGGCAGCCCAAAAAATCCCAACAGCCTTTTGTATCTGTTTTTTCCAGTGTGAGGTTACTATCATAGCTAGATTCAAACATTTGAATGATACGTTCGGCTTTCCGTTGGGAAGAAGCACATCCTATATTATACTTGACAAAAATCGAAACATCGTCTACTAAGCGAACACCCTGAATCAATTGGCGATCCTTCCCCAACGAAGATAAGAAATGGAACTCATTGTACATGCAAAGCATTGCCGCCAACGCAGGGCTGGAGGACTTACCCATAGGGACACCTACATTTTGTTTGAGCAAATGCCCCATAACCGAAACATAGGTGTTATCTAAGTCATAATCAACAAAGTCTTCTATTAATGCAAAGTTTCGTAGTTTCCAATCTAACAGGCTTCTACTCGAGGATAGCTTTGCCCCTTTCCCTCGTTTCTTTACCCATACCCCGTCGTAGCCTTGGAAATGATAGAAGTGTGAAAACCATCGTACGACCTCTCGGATGGAAGCATGTGGGAGTTTACAGAACATTTCCTTGACGTCGTGTCCTCCGGTGATGAAAGTTTCAGAACAGGAAATCGATTTGTTGATAAGACTCAGAGCCGGAAGTAGTTCCTTCGTACTAAACAAATTGAAATGCAACCGATGGGGAAGATTTTTGACCAGTTCATTAAGGCAGGCGGTAACCCTTTTGCAGGCAAGAAGTGAAGGTTCTGAGGACGTAGGGCAGATGGGTCGCCACTTTTGAGTGTTTTTGTGCTTCGGTAATGCATATCCTCTCCCTATACTACCTTTGGCATTCCATGACCCAATAACATCAAACCCACAATCGTGATATTTCTTGCGTAGCAGTTCGATGATCGTACGTTCATCGCTGTCTATGACTACCTTAAACCCTTGGTTTCGCAGAAAGAGGGAATCGAGACCTGCCTTATAGATTATAGGGCAACAAAATAGTGTATCTCCGGGGTTATTATCTATTGTGGATAGGACCAGGCCGTCAGTCAGCTTTTTCCATGTGGAGATGCTTTCAGGTGTGAAAGGAAGGTTCTGGAGAAAAACGAAAGGTGGAGGCAGTTGTGACGAAGTGTGAGGAGAAAAAGGTTCGGTAGACAATAAGGAAAAGGGAGTGGAGGAAGCTTGAAACAATCATCCAACAACGGATTTTGGATGGAAAAGGTGTGCGGGGTGGAGGAGAGATTGAGAATCTGTTCCGAAGTCTTGAGTATCTGGGTCCAAAGGTAAGTTGAACCATAGCGTAGAGAGGGGGGTGGGATATTCCGAGAATTACGAAGCCATTCAGGTATGATACAAGAGTCCATGGCACGAAAAGCGATATGTCCTTCAGTTGTTGGTAAGAGGGATTGTGGGGGGTCGGTTTGGATGTAACACGGGGAGGGAGAGGGGGAGGGATAAGAGGAGAGAGGGAGAAAGGGACAGCGAGAATGGAAGGGGGAGGAAGAGGAGGGGGAGGGGGAGGGGGAAGGGGAGGTGGAGGGGAAGAGGGAGGGGGATGATACGGAATGCTCAGGAGAAGGTGAGGAAGAAGGTCCGTCCAACGCTGCATACACTTCAGCCTCATCAGTGACCTTTGACATAATTCTCAATCTATGCATTAGCTTATCGCAGCAGCAATTTAGTTGCTCTTGTCTGGAGTGGAAACGAAAGTTGTGCAAAAGACGAGCTACACTATTGTTTTTGGTCCACACAATCCGCATTCTTCTTGATAGCATGCTTGCCAAGGAGGTAGGTAACATTGCTTCCCGGATCAGCCGCGAGCACAACAACCGAACCTTAAACTTGGATAGCCTATAAGAATACTTTAGTCTAAAGACTAGTCGCTTTCTAGGAGAAAAATCGAATTTACGTCGGATGACATTAGACAATAGAGATCTCAGAGTTTGTTTTGTAGTTTTCTTAGAAAAGCATCTGGCAGAGTTATACTCAAGAATCAGATTGTCCAAAGGCCACTTATATAATTCATTCCTTTCGTTCGGGTGACTCAGCAAACGAGAAATCGATGCTTTCAAAGATTCCGCACGGGAGCAGAATTTGGCAATCGTTACAAATCTAAGAACAACTCTACTCTAAAGCCAAGGTTTGCAGTGTTTTAACTGGTTGCGGCCAAATCTGCTGACTACTACAGAAGCACCGTAAACCCGTTTAATTACCTTCCAAGAATCTGGTAAAATGCATCCTCCATTCCCAATCACCGAAACAGTCTTAATTCCAGACTTGGTACATTCATTCAGAATAGTCATTAAGGAGATAGACGCCAGTCCACATCACGAGACAAAATATGTCAGCCTCTTATCATTCGGTCGGTTTTCTACGAATCCAAATTGGCCGCTTTCAGTTGGACCGCGAGAGTTTTTGTTCCTAGCTGCTTTGTTACGCTCACGTTTACCGGGTCTGGCCTTCCTATGCCTTCTCGAACTACAACCATCAGGACGAGAGTTTAAGTAAGGTGAAGCCGACCGTATCAGTCTATTTTCCGCATTTAACAGATCTGATGCTTGAAAAACAGCAATAGGAATCGCTATGTAGTGGTGCATCCCCGCCCTCCTTAACCATCTATAAAGCTTGTGGTTTCTGGGAAGACTGTTAGGAGAATCGAAGGAAGACATGCGGTAAACGTGTTCAGCCCATCTACGGTCTAGTGATCTGGTTGTGCTACCGATGTAGTATTGCTTCATAAATGGGGAAACTAAACAGTATACAAGTGGTCCAGGAGAACTTTGGAAGTCATAGGGGGAATGAAGAAGGTGTAGCAAACAGTCAGAGAATTTGAGACATCATGGCAGCTGTCGAAGGAGAATTAAAGCAACCGTAATCATTCGGAACAGATAATTGAGATGGGGGTTAAGAAGGTCATTCCTAGATTTACGAAGCGGTAGACAGATGCGCAGCAGCTTCCACAGTCGTTGCACGCTCGGGCATGATCCCTATTCGTTCGCTAACGGCTCATCGTCATCTACTTCAACAGGCTGCGTACCTTGTACACCGGCATCCTCTTGCTCTTCTTCCCTTGTGTCCTTTGCTTCAGAGTCTGGTATAGGGCAATCCGACTTTGGTGGTGGACGAAGATCAAATGCCAGCGAAGCCCGTAGCTCTGCAATCTCATTGATAGCTTGCTCGCAAGTTACGAAGGTGATGCCTTCTTTGCCGCAGAGGATCTGGAGTCCATGCTTCTTCAAGCGCTTGAGGTATTTCTTCGTTTCCTTGAGAAATTCCGCCCTTTCAAGTACCGCGGTCTTGGAAGCTAGCCGCCCAGAAGTTCTCTTAGGAGGAGAAGGCCTGAGAGTGAGATCGTCAAACCCTCCCTCGTGCTGACCGTTAAGATCGTGCTCGTCGTCATCAGTAGCCTTATTCATCCGCTTGGTTAGGTTAGATCGAGGAGTTCGACCCTGTCTCACTAGCTTAGACACAACACGTTCAAATCTCTGCCTTAGCGCTTGGACCTCAATATCTGCGATGAGTTTCCCCTCCTTCACGTTGTTGTAGGCTTTCAGCAGCTTCTGGAAACCGTCTGACGTTGGAGTGCCGACACCCACTACACGAGCTTTGCCTCTGGCCGGTGCTTCTGGAGGGCTACTGATGCACACCCCAACACCCGTTCTCTTCATGGCATTCCCCGTTTGTTTCAGCGCGCGCGTCAGCTCCTCCATATGCTTCTTGATAGCCTCGTGTTCGTACCGCAAGACTCTGATCTGTTTCTCCAATCGCTCCTTCTCGGCTTCAGTATTTTGCCGCAGTCTCAAACTGTCGGTGCGTCGCTGGTTCTCGGAAGGAACAACAGCAGTCCTTGGCGGATCGGCCTTGCTCAGAAATAGTTGACAGGCATCATGTATCTTCGACCCCATAATAGAACCAATTATGTCCTCGAATTCTTGTCGCTCCTTCAGTTTTCTCATGGCCTTTTCCTCCGCTTGCTTGGCTCTCTTCTTCTCTTTGTCCTCCTTCAGCAACCTCTCCTTCTCTCGAATCGCCTCCTGTCTGGCCTCAAGCTCTGAAGCCATGAATTCGTAGACACGATCCAGCTTCTCCTGATTTGTCTTCCACCACGATTGGCGTGCCACCATCATCTGACCAGGATTCTGCGTGGGACTGGGGATGAGAGACTGGTTTGGGGGTGGTGGCAAAGCAAGGAGGGGAGCCTGCGAAGAAATCGGCTGAGCAGCGCCGGTGGGAGGAGAAGGCAGATGCGGAAAGGCAGGAGGCCGAGAAGATTGCGAAAATGAGGGTTGGCGGTAAGGGCAGTCACGCGCGAAGTGCTCTGGCATGTTACAGTTGAAACAAAGCCTGGGTGACGACATCTTGGGAGGGGGGAGGGGGAAGAAAGGAGAGCGAAAGAGTCCAAGCAGGGTACCTGCGAAACTTCACAGCAGAAAGGAGACCAAACGATAGAACAATCAATTGCTCAGCAAATATGCCTATTACGCAACAGGAAAGAAAAAAATAAATACTAGTAGGCAGGGGATGCGCACCGCCAAGTGGAAGGGAAAAGAAGCCAGTGACTCAGAAATGAAGGATCGTAGCGTTACAGGAACGAGGTGAAGTGTATAGACGAAAGAAGTAAAGTGAGAGAGAAAAAACAAGATGATAAAGAAGAACAGAGAGATAGAAACGGAGAGATACTAAAGGAACGGGGAGATAAAGGAACCAGGGAGGTACAAAGAATCGGGGAGATAAAAGGAACGAAATAGGATGGGCCGAACGCCCTGCAACCACACTACAGTAGTACAACTGCTACTAAGGTTATTGCATGAGCTGTAGGTATGACTAGAGTATGCAATGGGGTTGCGAACTGAAATCATGGATAAATATTGGAACATGGGCGAGAAGGGAAGGGAAGTGGAGAAACGAGCTAACAAGGGGGATAGCGCCTAGGCTGTCTATGGCGCCTATTCTCATCCTCACGTCTAGATTTGGCAATAGCATAACGCAGGGTACCATAGGATACTTCGGCAAAGATTCTCAAGACGCGCAACCAAAAAATAACCATGTCAAGAACCCATAAAAGCAGATTAAGCCATTCCATTGTGCAAGACAATGAGGTTACAGAAACAAAGAGAAAGGAGAAGAAAGGAAGGAAGAAGGAAGAGAAGGAGAGAGGAGGGGAAAGTAGAGGAAGGTGAGGGGAAGGATCGACAAACGAGGAAGGGAAAGACGGATAGAGAGGAAGAAGAAAAAAGAAAGAAGAGGGAATCAAGCAAGCGCAAAGGGAGTGAGAAAGGGAGAGGTAGGAGACATGGAATGAACGCAGCGAGTAATCTTGAAGCCCGAGCGAGTAAACTTAAAAATCATCGTGAAAAACACTCAGAGGCTGTCCTCAAGCCATTTGGGCACTACGGGCGCAAGTTGAGCATTTGACCAGATCTTTTTTGAGGGCTGTTGTTGGACGCGATTTGAACTGGAGAGCTCTGGGATAGTTAATCTTTTGGAACTTAGGCCGCCTCAACCCCCCGGTCCCTCTTTGGCTGACCGGTTTGTTTCTGAGGATGATGTTCTTCCCTTTTGTGGGTACTCTGAGGAAACAAATTCTGTCGTCTTTCTCGGTTAACTTATCTCTTCCATGTGTCGGTTGTAAGGTCGTCAGGGTGGTTTGGTCCGTTCACTTTTGTTTCGTGAATACTGGATCTGATATGTCCCCGAGGTTGTGTAGTATGTGGAGCCTTTCACTGAGGATTGTTGTATTTTCCAATTTTACTTCTTAGAAAATACGGACAAAGATTTAAGTAGCATTTGGTTATTCATTGTTTTTTGGGAAATAGGGGGAAAAAAACTTTCAGCAGCATTTGACTCTCCTTTTTGGCCTTTGTTTTGAGTTTTTAAGTCGCAAAAACCGTGTCACACCGTTGCTTTGCGTTGAGCTAGTTCAAAGGTGCATGTGGGATTTGGCCCCAGGTCTTGCTGCAGGATGTTCTCGTAAGCTCAGCTTTTTTTTTTTTTTTTTTTTTTTAACAAAAAAAGCCACCGGTGATAGTGGCGCTGATAAGAGCAGACACCACTACCACTCGGGGAGAGGCTCCATCTATTGGTGGGGAGCATCACCTGCTGGAAAATGGGTCCAGCGTCCCATATACAGACTGTAATCAGATCAGCTTGGTATTGCTTGCACACTATTACGCCCTGGGTAGACTTTGAGGACCCTGTCTCTTTTTCCCTTCTTCTTCGTCTTCTTTTTTTTTATATTTTTTTTATAACAAGAAACAGTAGTTTTATTAGGGCCCAGTGCCCAAGGCAAAAATACAATGTCAAAGAACTGCAGATTCAGGGGCCGCAAGGTCTCCAATTCGTAGGGTGGAGCCCCTCCCCTGTAGAAAACCACTGTCTTCCAAAAGAGAAAGCACTACTAAATGCAACGAAAATCCAACTTGGGGTTTCAACTAGTGGTGCAAGTTGCATAGAAAATTGCGACAACAGAAATGCCTTTTTTTTTTCCTTTTTTTTTTTTTTTGAGAAAATGCCCCCACCAGTGTTCGTGGTGCTGATAAGAGCAGACACCACTAGCACCTGGAGAGCGGCTCCATCTATTAGTGGGGAGCATCACCTGCTGGAAAACGGGTCCAGCGTCCCATAGAAAGACTGAATTTGGAGCATTTCAGAAAGCGATTGCAGGAGGTTCCTGCCAGCATTGATTACCCCGGGATCCAGGGGATTGACTGAGCAGGATAATGGAGAGAGGGGGGAGCCTCTTCACCCTGAATCCGGCGCCAGATGCCTGATGCTACATACTAGTTCTTCCCTCCCCCAACCCTTGTAAACTGAGCGGGAGCGTCACCTGCTGGAAAACGTGTCCAACGTCCCTGATACAGAATACACTCCATAGCGTAATGAAATATGCTTCGATCAGGGCTGAGTGGGGTGTGTGGGGCTCAGCTTAGCCCTGATACCTACAAGCATGGTTCGGTCAGGTCACCCCCAAGGCTGGGGGTGACGATCCTGAGTGGTAGACACTGAGGTAGGATAGTGGGAGTAGGAGTGCACCGGGAGAAATTACGAGAGAGGTAGGTTGGGAGGGAGTCCAATAGGATTAGGGGGCCTCTACCATATGGCCAAGTGCCAAAAGGTGACTCTCATATGTCTGTAATCCAGCCTCTACAACAACCTGGGCTTAGAAAAAAAATAAATAAATAAATAAAAAAATGACCCCTTGGTCCTCAACCTACCCTCCCTACCAATGGGGAAAGTACAGCATATTGAAAAAGCGTGCCAGCAAACATATTGAAAAAGCCTGCCAGCATTAAATGACCCTTTGGATAGTCTTTTGTCTGAGAAGCCAAACTTGAGGTCCACCCTGTCCCCTGCTGATTCCGCCGCTGAGGGCCTATTCATGCTACCTTTATTCGCCTGTGAACCAGTGGGCTTCAACCAAAGAGTGTGCAGGTGGCAGGAAGAGATTGGGAAAATCAGTAAGGGGTCGCAACAGGATGGCCGGATCAATCCTGGTCCAATCGTGGAACTGAAGGCAGTAATCCCTTTTAAACCACCAATACTTGGCCCAGCTATTGGCCGCGGAAAAAAATAGAGTAGAAAGGTTTCTAGTTGGATGAATTTGGGCGCTCCTGTAGTGGCCCATATGTTTCCTAAAATTGCGTAGCGTTAACGCTACGCGACTTTAGGAAGTACTGGTGGTTTAAGTTGTCCTTGATCCCCTCCCCCTGCTCCCTCCCCCCTTTTCCATTTCACTTCCGTAATCCAGCCTCCTTGTTCTCCCCCCAGCCAGTCCTTGCCAAAAAGTTGAATTTGCCTTACAATTTCTGTTTTTGAATGCAAAAAATCCACTTTTCCTTTTACTCTTTCTCATTGAATAGTACGGTCCGCTTGAATCTGCTGTTTGATTGGTTCTATAACTGTTTGCCCTTCGAGGCGGACTCCTTCCAGTTGACAGGTAATTAAGGTTTCTAGTAATTCCTAGGTCCCACTACCAAGCCTAACCCTAATGAACCCGAAATCCCTAGAAAACATGTAGGCCGGTTTTCATTTTTGCCTAAAACGGCAAAAGGGCTATGGCCTTGAAATATCATCATTTGAACTGGCCGAACCTAGGTAATTCACAATTGCAGTATTTTTACTCATCTGCTTGGAGTTTTGACCTCAGGTCTGCATTTTCAACAGTTCAGTGGTGTGACAACTGAGCTAGGCTAGCTGGTAATCTCATGTCATAAAGGTTGGTGGAGTTATTTTACAGCAAAGCAACAGAATACCAATGGGCAAATCATCCAGCCCGGCTCTAGTTTGTGTACTCTGTGCTTTTTACGAATTTCTGTTTCTATCCTCCCTTAAACCACCGGTCCCCCCCGCCGGCCGAAAATAGGCATTCCGGTGAGTTCGGACCGAAAACCGGGGGAGGTCGCCGACCGTTGGGTACCGGGCTGCATCGCCACAAAGTACTGCCCACAACAAAGTACCGCAAGGGCTGGACGAAAGTCGGCCGCAGTGTGTGGTGGGCCGGTAACGTGAAACGGCGCTGCTCATTTCGGATGAAGGTGGCGGCGCTGTTTGGTCGTGCAGTGAAACCTCGAAAGGAAAAAAAAAAAAAAAAAAAATCTTCTTCGAACGAGCGGGTTGAAAGATATATCCCCGCCGCGGGCCGCCAGTCTCTTCCTTCGATGTTGGAGGACAACTGGGTTCGTCACTGCTACCGTGCGCTCCTGCCGAACCTTGCAGCGTTTGCAGGGGTTGCCATCGCCCTGGCATCTACTTCGACGGCTCTCTCTCTCTCTCTCTCTCTCTCTCTCTCTCTCTCTCTCTCTCTCTCTCTCTCTCTCTCTCTCTCTCTCTCTCTCTCAGCCCTAGCTTAACAAGTGGTCCCAAAAGACACACCACGTGTAAGGCTTTGCCAGAACAACTTTCCTGAGAAAATACTGGAGGTTTAATTGTGCAGAGGCCATGTTAATCTTCTCTTCGTCGTTCCAATTTTTATTTTTTTTAAACAGGTTGCATTATATTATCATGATAGCAAAAGGAGGTCAGGAATCCCTGCACATCTCAACCCGAAAAACTCGTGCCTCTCTCTGTAATGGTCCTTGCTGAAAACCGGGTCCAGCGTCCCCTGACCATGCAACCATAAAGCAAAACAAAGTTCGACTGGAGGAGGAATAGACTAGAAATCCTTCAAGGGCGGAAAGAGCCCACTCGGGAGAAGCCAGCACGAAACGGTACTTGAAAAGTCGAAACAAGGGCATGAGAAGGAAATAGGAGGACGGCCCCTGTACGAATAGACTGGCACGGTGAGGTGGCAGATCGTGCGACGAGATTTTGGATTTCTTTTTTCTTTTCTTTCTTTTTTTCTTTTTTCTTTTTTCTTTTTTCGATATCTGCTTTTACTTTCCTTGAGGCGCCGCCGCGTTTTTCCCAACAATAACTCGTAGGGAAGCAGCGGGTTTCTCGAAAGCGGACGAAGTATGAGCAGATATATTGGAATACTGGGAGTAGTTGCTCCTCTTGGCCTGAGCAGCAGGACAGAAGGGTCGAGCGCCGGTGGTGGTTTCATCGGCGATGTTCAAGGATTCTTTGCTGTGAGAAGTAAAGTCCATGAGTTCCTGATTGGTGTATTTGAATTGCATTGGAGCCAGTTGATCGACCTTGCAGTGCAGCGTGGGCACGATCAAGTGGTGCCATCAGTGTTATGACTGATGTGCGTTTCATTTTTATTTTCATGTATATTTGGTTATCTTCTTTGGATTATAGTTTCGTCGCCTAGACCGTCCACGGTAAGTGCCAAGTCTCCTTCCGGTTATGGACGTATCCCTCTCCTTTCTTCACGTACTTCGTGACGACATACGAGCCTATCATGCGAGGTGCTCTTCAGTGGTAACGAAGGGAAGTCCATGAGAACTGTAAGCTGGGGGAGGTATTCGGGCTGGGAATGACCGATTCTAGCACGAAGCATGAATGGGAGGGGAAGGAAGCGCCGTGAATTGAGGGATTTCTGCCACTTAGCGTGGCGCACGCGGCGAGAGATGTGATTTAAGCGAAGGAGGCGCTAAGGCCGAACGGGGGTGTATAGCAGTCTGTAGCGGGGGAAAGGAGGACTCACCTCCGCGATATGCGGAAGGACGCAGGGTTCTACACCCGTGTGGGAAGTATTGATGAGCGGGTCGTAGTACCTTGACGAAGGAGCAGTAACAGCAGGAGAAGAGGTTAAGCTGAAAGGGCCGCCTCTGATGGCAAATTGAGGAGGGGGCATCTGTGAGGGTAGTGCGTATTTAAGTATCTGTGACACAGGGGGATGATGCAGTGAAAAAGTTGGGGTACTGTATCGGCGAGTCAATACTTGGACTGTATAGGCTGTGAAGTGCGGACTCTTCAAGCACAGCGGCGTCATACCAGGCTCCAAAGTAGGTGGTTGGGGCACGTAAGTATCTACGACCAAGTGCGGTGCTGAGTAAAAAGAAGCACGGCTGATGCGCCAAATTCCACATACTAACGAATGTGGGGATTACTTGTTTTGTGGTTGTGATTATTCAGTACTAACAATTGTGTGCAGGAAGTCGATTCGGGTGCTTATAATCTGGTAACGAATTTGATCCGTGACTAGCGTTTCATGCGAGCGGAAGGGAAAGGGCGTGGGAGGGGAAGGTGGTCCAACTGTGGTAGGTACTTGATGGAGAATACTACTCCGCCACCCCCGCAAGGACAGCAAACTCCACCCACGTACGAGCAACCTCTACCTGCTTACCTGCAGCTGATGGGGGGAATTTACCATCCATCACTGTTGGCACCGTACGGGCTTACCCCGGTTCAGCAGCAGTTCGCACCAGCAATTCATCAAGCACCGACATTCTACCCAGGACAGGCATCGACTTCTGCTAATGGGCAGTATAATCAAGGGTTTGGACGTGGAATCGGGGGGAACTACCAACCGAGAGCTTTCTTTACAAGGGAGCATGCAGACTTTATTGACAAGCTGAAAATCAAGGATGCCATCGAGGAGGCGCGAAAGAGAGACATAGAAGAGATAGCAAGGTTAAAATATCTGAGCCGCGAGTCTATTAGACAGAAGGAGAAGAGTAGGAAGGATGGGAGTATGAAGAAGCAGGGTGGTAAAGACAAAGGGAAAGGTAAAGAGGTCGAAGAAAGGAAGGTTGATGATATGAAAAGATGGGTGGCAGAGAACTTTGAGAATTCTTTGAAAATACTGACAGAAAAGTTGGAAGTGGTTGAAAAAAAGTCAAAACTAGGGGAAAGTGAGGTGGAGGAACTAAAGAGATTGAGAGCTGAGAAAAAACTAAGAGAGCTGAGGGAAAGCTCGAGCAATGAAAAAAGGAAGAGGGACATGGCACCGCCAGGGCGGCCGCGAGTCGGTAAGGTTAGATCTTGGTCAGGGTTACTAAGGAAAGGTGGAAAGAAGAAGACACATGTGGAAGTGTCATCTGATGATGGTGAAAAAGATGCTGTAGTCCAGAAAATAAAAGGGAAATTAGAGGAATCAGGGGGGAACCTCGAGAAGGTGCTGGTGTTAAAAGATCTCATTGAGGAATTATTAGCAGCAAAGAGTGCTGCAGGGAGCTCATCGGGTGGGATTGGAATGGGCATGAAAGGGAGTGAGAAACAGGGAGAACCGGAAAAGGGGAAAAGGCTAAGGATGTGGCAAAGAAGAATGAGGAACCTGATCTGGCAACGGGAAAGGAAACCGGGAAGGAGGATCTTGCCCCTGGCCTGTATTTCAGAGACAGGGTTGTCTATTACTACGCTATGCATTACACTGAGATTCAATCTCTATGCAAGAAGAAGGGCATCCCGTACAAAAAGAAAGATGGGGGTGTATGGGAATTAGCGAGACTAGACTTTGAGGTGTTGCAGAAGTTAGAGGAGCAGAAGGAAGAGAGCAACACGACTGACAACGAGACGAGTGAGGACAGCAGCGAGCATGAGAGCAGCTCGGAGTCAGAGAAAGACTATGGACAGGACGACATCGCAGGGATTTGAACGTGCCTTAGTAAAATAACCCTCTTGAGGGCCTGCAGAAGGATCATAGATATATCAAGCAAGTATGGTCGTGTGCTAGAAAAGAAAGTCAATGTGGTGTTGAAATTGTTAGTCCTAATCCTATGTTTAAGGGATTTTATAAGATGGGGAAAGGTGTACGTCAAATATTGGGTAAATATGACACATGAGTAAAGAAGTAAATTACTGCAGGCTAGGAGTTGTTTACATCTATTGATCTCTCCCTTTTTTAAGCTTACGTATGTGGGAAAGACAGAGAGGGCTCTCGAAACAAGGTGGTTGGAGCACCAGCGAAGTATTTTTTCCAAGCAAAAGCAGAAATTGCACCGCTGGCTGGAAAAAGCAGGTGCTCGTAACTACGTTGCTCTACCCATTTTATACGGAGATGATAAATCTCTCGGAAGAATGGAGGAATGTACCATTGGTTATACTAATCCAGGCCTGAACATGAGAAGAGCAACAAGAAAGTTAAGTAGGAGAAGTCCAAGAAGACAGGCTAAGAAAGCAGGACAAAGGGAAGAAGTGAGGGTGCCATTGGTATTTAACTGTAAAGAACTTGGTGTGGTTAATAAACCGAGCCTCCTAAAAGTACTTAAGAAGGTTAGGGATATGAAGTAGTGTAAGATAAGCAACGCTAAAAGTGACTTGTGGTTGTATGCATGGAGGTTGGTCAAGTTACTCTATGAGGACAGTTGTGTTGAATTTAAGGGGAAGGGAATGAAATTGAGGGACGTTAAGCAGTCTATTCAAGCATGGGGTGAATGGACGCTGACTGAAATTATGAAAACCAAAAGCAAGATAGACGAAGCAAAAACTGAAGCTATCTTTATTTTAAAAGCGCCATGGAAGAGAAAGTTATTGTACAAGAAAAGCTTGAATGAATCACTGTTTATAAATACTGGCATAAAACAGCTGAACACAGCAAGGGGGAGACAGATAACAAGAGAGATTATTACTCAGGTCACAAAGAAAATATATGGAATTAACCCAAGGTGTAGGATTTCTGTGAAATTGCCCTTTTCTGAATATGTGAGCAAAGGTAAGGTACATGAGGCTGTAAAAAGTTGGTTGAAGGATCGAATTTTTCCTAAGGCTCTATCTGACTTGTTGGTTGGCAGAATGAGAACGGTCTGGCAAAAAAGGAAGTCCGTTGGCAGGATCCTGCATAACCATCAGCGCTTCGTAAGGAGACGTGGTCATCCTGTACTTGTGAAGCATTTGACTTGTCCCGAACACAAGGGCATGTTCTAGTAAGGTTAGATGTCATTGGTGGGATTCGGGACTTTGTCCTTAACGCAAAAAACATTCCCCATCCTTGAACTTTGATAACAAGACAGGAAGTGAACCGGGCATGTAATATGGTCATTGAACCATTGAAAAGGATGGGTTGCTTGGATCAGAAGGAAAGCATTCACATACAGCAAGGGGACTACTGCACAAGACAAGCACAAGTATCTGCGGGATGCTGCACATAATATGTACTTGGGCTGAAACAGGCATTTGATGGCTTGGTTCTTTCTCCTCTGGATCAGAATCCTGGTGCCACTCTTGTGGAATGTCCGGTGTTGTATGAAAAATGAATGAGTATGATGTACAATGAGAGCTCGAGCTATGAAAAGATCGACAATGATGAGAGGGAAGTTCTAAAAAAGACAAAGAAACGATTTTGTTCAATGAAACTTTGTAGAATTGCAAGCTGGGATCAGAAAGGGAGGCTGCAACATGCCTACTTTCTTTCGAAGGACAAGGACCTTCGGAAGAAGAGGCCTATCGTACCTTCGTTCCTGAGCCCAACTTCATGCGCAATGAGTCTTTTGTCCAAGAGTTTGAACTTTCTCATAAAGACACTCAGTGTGAGACACTTTAACCTCTCGAGGCCGAAACAATTAAAAGATGAAATCGAGAAAGTGAACAAGAAGGTAAATGAAAAATCGGGAATGGATGGGAGATTGCTTGCTAGAACCTATGATGTGAAGGAAATATTTACAAAACTACCGCACGACGAAATCATGACAGCAGTGACGTGGATAATTGAAGTATTTCGAGACAGAGGGCATGGTTGGATTAGGGTAAAAACGAGAGGCAGAAAGCAACCTTCGGCAAATCGCATGGGGAGTCTAGGTGGAAGTCAATTAGAATGAATGACCTTACTACGCTGACAACCTTTCAACTTCAACACACCTTTTTCTACTCCATGACTCAGATTCCCAGGCAGAGGATAGGGATTCCAATGTGAGGAAGAGCAAGTCCCCCTCTGGCCAATGTGATGTGCATCTTTGCAGAGCAGCAGTTCATTTCGACACTTGATAGTGATTCCAAGTATATAGAAGGAAAGATATTCATTGATGATTTGTTGCTTGTGGGTTGGTATGATAGCCAGGAGAAAGATGGGGAAAGCAGGATGAATGGTGTACTTGATAAAGTAATGGAATGTTACCACAAAGATCTCACGCTTGAGCGGCTTGAGCGGACGGATGGTGGAAACGGGATTCTTGAATTTCTTGAGACGAGACAGCGCCCACAAGTTCAAGAATATTGGAACTATCTGGGATGGAGAGAAGGGTCGTTATAAAACCATGAGGGATTTTGAATCGTATGCACCCAAGATTCAGAAATTTGCTACGGTCTTCAACACTCTCTGCAGGATTTGGGACAACTCCAATACCAAGCTTACATTATGGTTAAGTCTTGTCACATTTATGAAGGAAGCTAGTCTTGTCACATTTATGAAGGAAGCTGGACTTCTTGGGTATCCAAAAGAAACTTTTTTGACTGGCTTGAGAAAGATGGCCAGAATGCGGAAATCAGAGTTCGAGATTGACATGATCCGAAAGTTTATACATTGGATTGAGTAGGAGTGAACGGAAGGGGGTGGGAGGGATGGAAGGGCTGGGGTGCTAAAGAGAAGGGGGGGGGGGAAGGGCGGATGAGAAAAATAGGGGGCGAAAAGAGCCCACTCGGGAGAAGCCAGCATGAAACGGTACTTGAAAAGTCGAAACAGGGACGTGAGAAGGAAATAGGAGGACGCCCCCTGCCGGAATAGACTGGCACGGTGAGGTGGCAGATCTTGCGACGAGATTTCGGATTTCTTTTTTCTTTTTCTTTCTTTTTTTCTTTTTTCTTTTTTCTTTTTTCTTTTTTCGATATCTGCTTTTACTTTCCTTGAGGTGCCGCCGCGTTTTTTCCAACAGTAACTCGTAGGGAAGCAGCGGGTTTCTCGAAAGCGGACGAAGTATGAGCAGATATATTGGAATATTGGGAGTAGTTGCTCCTCTTGGCCTGGGCAGCAGGACAGAAGGGTCGAGCGCCGGTGGTGGTTTCATCGGCGATGCTCAGGGATTCTTTGCTGTGAGAAGTAAAGTCCATGAGTTCCTGATTGGTGTATTTGAATTGAATTGAAATCCTTCAAAAGGGACTTGCAGCTCATGTTCCGGAACTGGTTCCAGCTTCAACCAGGAGCGTTGCTCAGATCTCCAGTTTTTTTCTCAGAACCATTTCCCCCTTCTGAATTAGCTCTAGTTGAATTACAGTGGTATGGCAGAGGGGGAATTTAAATATTGGAAGGAAAGATGCTTGTATGTTATTTCCAGATCTGGCGGTCCTGATGGACTGAAGAGGTGTTTTCTCTTCATTTTGATGGTACACTTATCTTTTAAAAAAAATCATATGTAATTAAGGGACGCTGGACCCGATTTCCAGCAGGTGCAACTCCCCACCAATAGATGGAGTGACCAAGCAGACCTAGTAGGAGGGGATGCTCTTATCACCCACCCTATTAGATCATGCAGGGTAAGAACAAAAAAAAAAAAAGAAGACTACAAAATTTTGCCTACCACAGCAACAGTTCTACAGAAACTTACTCTCTACAGGCTATCCACTGATCCGCGCTCTTTAGCGCATCAGGCTAACCTACCTGTTGCCAACCATGGACTCAAAACCAGTTTCCCTTCTGGGGAAGTTGTCGCCAGCAGATTGTCTCTGGCCCAAGTCTTCTGGAACCAAATAAGGCTTAGGCCTTTCCGTTGCCAGTCTGCAATCACAATCGATCTGATCTGAGTGACGATCAGAATCTTGAGCTTGGAAAAGTGGAGGCTTTCTTTCCTAAACAGCTTCTGATTACGCGTGTACCATAAGCCACCAGTACTCGGCCCAGCTACCGAAGCCGAGCCTTCCAGCCCCCTGCGCACCAAGTCCTGCCGAACCGCCGTCGGTCTTTTTCGTTTTCATTTTGGCAGTGGCCTCCAGCCAATGCGGTCCGGTAGGTGGAAGCCCGAATGCCGCGGCCGATAGCTGGGCCAAGTACTGGTGGTATAAGATGGTCATGATTACTCCTCTGCATACCTGGGCTATGTATCCCCATCCAAACCCCATGGGGATAGGTGGGATACTGCAACCTGAATTAATCCAGGCGTCTGTCCATGGATGAGGGAACTTCCTAACTTTGTCAAATGTGATCTCCACCAAAGCCAGATCTGAACAGAGTGGGGGCAACCACTCCAGAGATGATCAGTAGACTCAATGGCCCCGTCACAACAACTGCAGGTTAATGGCAGGGGCATCCCTTTAGAAGACAGCCAAGCTGCTGAGGGGATGGCCTGCATGGACTTCAACCATAGAAGGCTGGGTCCGGCAGGTGGCACAGCTGCTCCCATAGCTTCAGGAATTGATCGTTTGACGGGACGTGAGGAATGACCGCCTCTCATCTCTTTTTTGTTTTGACAAGGGGAGGGTTCTTAAGCCTATTCAACTGAATCCTCCTCCCCATTTTGGAGGTGTAATGTTCCAGTGTGAGGAAGGCCCCTGCTTTCTTTTCATCCATCCATCCACAGATAAAAGGGTCAACCTTATATGCGGAAGCCTTCCGGCCGCCTGTACAGGTTTCTTTCCCGGTTGGGCCTGTCGTAACCCACACCTTGACCTCCTCCATGTCTGTGTCCAATTGGACCACTTCTTCGCCCTGGATGTCCCCTAGGACAATCTTTATGTTTTTTCTTTGAAACAACGGACGTGGGAGGTTCTGAGTCTGTAAAGATCCAGCGGCCTAGCTCAGTTGGTAAGGCATGCAAGTGGCATTCAGGAGGTCTTGGGTTCAATCCCCATTGGCCTCATGCACGTTCCTGGGCAAGCTTGTCGCCCGCCACCTAGAGATATGCCGTTGGTCCCCCGAGTGGCATTGAGCAGAGACTGCTGATGTTCATAGGGGGAGGGGACCGGAGGGGAGGCACAGTGACTGGCCCATAGAAAAGCTCGGTCCTGATGCTACCGGCTGACCCCTGGCTGGTATCGCCCACCTGCTGTAGCAGGTATCGCACCTGCTGGTGGGTGCAGCTCCTGCATGTTCCCTCATTGGAGGCTTGAGCACGGATGTGGCTGCTACAGGGTTCCCGTAATACTATAATGACAATAAAAAAGGCCTGAACGACCGTCCTGTCCAGATTTGACATGTAATTGAATTGGTTGGGCTTAAAGAATTGGCCTTCAAAAAAAAAAAAAAAAAAAAAAAAAACACTGGTTGGCAAAGAAATCAGGTGCCAACTTCGAAACGGCAATTTGGTTAGAAAAGAATCTGTTGGGCTTTTTTTTTTTTTTTTTTTTTTCCCATCTGACACCACGGCCGACCCCTGTAAATGTGACACCTGGCCTGACACCACGGCCGACCACCCAGCCTGACACCACGGTCGCGAAACTTTCATTGCCATTTTCAAACTCGCGCCTGGTTTCTTTGCCGGCGCATGTTTTTTTTTTTTTTTTTTTTTAAGCTGGGAAACGGGCCCAGCGTCCCTCACATTTATGCCGCAGCCATGCGGAGCTGGACAAGGCACTTTCGGCCAAACCCATCCCCAACCGCAGCTTCACACAGCACAGAAGGATCTATAAAAAAGCCCAACAAAAACAAAACCATCTCACCGGTCTACCCTTTTTTTTTTTTTTTTTTTTTTTAAGAGAGTCTCCTGCCTGTGTTAGTGGTGCTGATAAGAGCAGACACCACTAGCACCTGGGGAGAGGCTCCATCTATTGGTGGGGAGCAACACCTGCTGGAAAACGGGTCCAGCGTCCCTTCACAAAATGAACTTGAGCCCTATCAGAGTACAATCAGAACAAAAGTGGGAGGTTCCTGCCAGCATTGATTACCCTGGAGTCCAGGGGATTGACTGGGCAGGACGGAGGAAAAGGGGAGGAATCTCTTCACCCTGAACCTGGCGCCAGATCTTGCTGTTACCCTAATTGCCAAGTCAACAAAGTTGCACACATGCACATATCCTGTCCCAATAACCCTAATCTAATTTGAAAGTTGACCCTAATCTACCAGTAATCAATCCTGGATTTCACACAGCACAGAAGGATAGCAAGTTATACCCTGCGTCTACAAAGTTGCACACACACACATTTCCTGTTCCAATAACCCTAATCTAATGTGAAAGTTATACCCTAATCTGCCAGTAATCAATCCTGAATTAGCTAAACATCGAAAGAACAGCTTTATGCCGTAATTTAGTGCGGCACCCTCCACTACGTGACCAAGACGAGGTAATCCGCAGCAGACAGGAGGCAAGCAGGCAGGGGTCATCGAGAGTGGCAGGACCAATGTGGGCAGTAGGATCAGGCCCGTCATTCCCGTAGGCCCCTCCAAATGTTCATTCTACCCAAAGCGTCAACAAATCCCAGATGAGCAACAGCACCATCAAAACGACCAATTTTCATTCTGCCTGGCAGACCAGCAACTGTTGCCAGTCACAGGTAGGTATTTTCACGTACACAACGATGGAGCATAAAGGGTCACTCACCCTGCTCCGCGAGGGCAGGCGAGGCACTCCACACAACACGTCGCTCGACAGCAGAAAAGGTCAATCCACAGAAGTCAGAAGATGATAGGTAAAAGCGGATGATAATGAATCTGTCGGTGTTAGGTAATATGTTGATGATGGGGCGTTGCATGGTAGTTGGTGAGTAATAAGCGAACTATTGAAAAGAAAGTGATAGCAAGTAGGCAGTCTATTGGGAATCGGTTATAAAGAATCTAAGGATGATAGGTACCAGGCGATCGGTTTGTGATAAGGTGATCGGTATAGGGTAATCCCTTACGGCAGGCAAGACAAGCTACAGCAGCAAGAAGTTCCTCCAGTCATATCTCGCATCGACCAGCCACACATGTGCAACAGGCTGTCGGTGGAGCCCAGATCCAACGCTGCTCATATCACAGAAAGGCAACCATCTTAAAGAAGATGCCGAAATCCTGACTCTCCACCCACAATCCACGTGGCACAGTACAAGCAACCGGGAAAAAAAGAAAAAGAAAAAAAGGGAAATCCTGCTACTCCGCACAACACAATTCAGCAACAAAGCAATCGGTGATGAAAACTCAATCAGAGCACTCGTTCTTTGCACACTTGCTTCTTCATGACACAAGATCGATCTTTTCTCTCCTTCGCACCAACAGTGTACTTACAGGAGAAGCCAAGAATCCCACGATCTCGGGATGGTAATGGATGATAATGGATTTTTTTTTTTTTTTTTTTTTTTTTTTTTGATGGGAACAAGGCTCCAATCTATTCGTGGGGAGCAACACGTGCTGGGAACCGAGCCCAGCGTCCCATATGGAAATTTACATACAATTTTGAAAAATTGAGATGCCAGGGCCATTACCCAGCTTTGGATCAGAAAAATTGGAGCTACTTAGAAAATAACCACGACAAACTTCAGAATGTGAACAGAATTCAGAACTACGCAGAACCCCCCCCCATCCATCCACTTTACCTCACTCCGGCAAGACTTACTGCAGCAGAGCCACCATCTCTACTGCTGCTATACCCTATTTCAATCCTACCAGCTAGCCCCCTCACTAGTAGGACGCATGATATCCCCCCATCTCCTTCTCCCACTCACCTCGTTTCTTTTTAGAATAGACCGCCGGGGTCGTAAAAGAAATCTCAAGCTCCCTATCAAGCCCTTCCAGAGTTCCTCAAAGTTGTCTTACTCCCTGCCGAGCTCTTTGAGGCCTCACACCCCCACTTTCTGCTGGGTTACAGGACAACACAACTCGCCCCAGCTCCGGCCAGCGTCGTCTCAGCAGCAAACCTTGGTTGTTCCGTGAGATACCCACCCCAAAGCATCCCCAAATCTCTCTACCAGGCCTCACGCTCCCGTGTCAACAGGTTACAGGGCAACACCCCAGCACTGGCCAGCGTCGTTCTAGCATCGAACAGCCGCAGATCGTTGAGTATAACAACTTCAAAGTAGCGTAGGAAAAGTTGATAGAGGCCCCAAAATCCTGAACATTCTCAAAAACCCCTAACGACCAACAGGATAGAGTTTAGAAAGAGGGGGTCGAAACTAGAAATTGATGACCACTACCACTATCCTAAAAATCCCCCTCTCAACAAGCGGACCGTCGGTCCCGACTTTCAGTCCTCGTACCAGAACTGACCTGGTCTCATACCCCCCTCTGCTAGGGTAACAGGGCACCACAACCCTCCCCGGTACCGACCAACCTAGTTCTGACGGACAGGAAACCCCTAAACAGGTTACAGGGTCCAAACCCCGGCGCCAACTTCATTGGACGATCTGGTTACGCCTTCCACCCCCTGGGTCACAGAGCAAATCTCCAGCACCGGCCTATGTCGTCCCAGCATCGTCCTCCTGACCTACTCACCTTAACCGATCTTCCGTCTATTGAAAGTCCCCTTTCTTATTTCCATCCTTGCATTCTCGTTCCCCCCCGACAACAGAAAAAGCACCACCAAAAGATTAAGATGTACACCCGTAGATCTTTCCATCGAAAAGCAGGAACAAAATTTAAGAATCTATTGGAACATCTTTTTTAGATTTGAAATTTGAAGATGAGATCGCGTAGTAATCAAGGGAATGTAGGTCAAGAATTTTGGCATCCTCATGGACTTCGGACTCTGATTTCCAGAACCCTAGTTCAGGAAATCGCTCAGAGCACAAATCAGGAAATACTAAACAGAAAAAAGGGGAAAGTCACTCAGACAGTAATCAGGAGATTCTAAGGCAAAACGAAACAGCAATCAAACAGTAAATGAGAAAATTAAAAAATACAAACTACCAATCAAGATCTACTAAAAAATCTGAATCAAGAATATGACATGTAAATCAGAGATTGAAATTTTCAGAGATCAGAACTGGAACTGGAGACTTACAACGCGAATCAGGGTAATCCAATTTGGCGACTACAACAGAAACCATTATACCTCATATGATCGGTGAGAGGGTCTATCCAAAGAAAAGCAAGCGCAAAATCAACCACAACACCCCCGCACTCTGAATGCCCTTGTGACGAAGACGCAGCTGCCGCCGATACCGCTTTGCCCTTCTTCAAAAAACGCAGACTCGATGTTGCCTCCAATCCTCCTCCCACTCCACATGAGGACGCGCTCCTCCTTTTCAGCCTATATCAACCAACCATCCCCCTCGAAACTACGCAGGCAGAGAAGCAAAGGCAACCCATATGCCAAGAATCTCATGAAGATGCGCCCCCTTTCAAAGACAGTTTTCCCTTCATCCAACGTGCTGGCCTGCAGCATCACTAGATGAAGCGTGAAGCCGAAGATGACACCCCTTTGCTTTCAAAAGGCAGGCCACACCAAGTCTCGCTACATCATCTCTACCCTCCCACTGTCAAGTCTTACGCGCTGCAGCCCCCACCCGCCCACCGCGTCGCATGACTCTCCGTTGACTCCTGCGTCGCGCCGCATCCGGGCCCGCCCACCGCGTCACATGACTTTCCGTTGACTCCTGCGTTGCGCCACATCCGCTCCGACGGTGCTCGAGCGGGGGCGCAGCGCTCCCGGTCGCGCTGCGCCCCCAAAAGCAATCGGATGATAATGAATGATAGATAGTAATCCGTTAAGAACTGTTACCTGCCCTCAATTTACTCACTCGTAATACACATTCTTTGCAACATAAGGTTTATCTTGCCTTTTCTTCGTGCCAACGATGCTCTGATGGATTATCAAAGTTCCATGATCAATATGGCACAGCACAACTGGTTGAAAAAGCAACCAACACCCTGCCACTCCACACGGCACGAATGCAGAAGCAGCACCTGAAGGAGATGGTGACAGTAATGACAGGATGCTAATAATAGATCACTAAGTCTTCCAGATTAGCAAGCCAGAGGGTACATAGCTGGTGTGACGAAATTTCCCAGCCGGGAGAAGGCCATGACCTCGTACCACACCAAACTGTCTTCTCGCAAATCAGCAGCAAACCACTCTTCACCTACCTCTCCCTAGCGCCAACAATTCCAACGATCAATATGGCCCAACACAACTGACAGGAAGAGTAGCCGACACGTTGCCACTCTGCACATCATGAATAAAGGAGCAGCACCTCGTAGTTGCACCCACAATTCATGGCAAACCTTGATGGAGTTAAAATCCCTCCACCAACAACAACATCCGACCAAGGCTGACGCAGCAGCGATGTATTCATGGAGGCTCCGTATCTGTGACCAAGGCGAATGCCCTGACCTGTTCATAATACTGATATGGGGGGCCGTCGACAAAGTCCCACCCATGCCTGCCAAGCTGGCACGGAGGAGGGGCCATGAGAGGAACATGATGACGCTATTCGATCGCAGGGGCGTTACCCTCCCCTCGATACTCCCGGCGCCCGCGATGCTACAAAAATTCGGAGCTGGTGAAACCACAGCACGATGCTAACATAGCGCTAACGCAGCGCTGTGTTTCCCAGCTCGAGTGTTTCGTATTATGTGTCGGCGCATGTTTTCTTGGTCCCCTATGAAACTCAAATGTGACATGAACGTGCTTCCCTCTTTTTTATTTTACATATGATTTTTTTTTTTTTTTTTTTTTTTTTTTTAACCTTCAGTGTTAGTGATGCTGATAAGAGCAGACACCACTAACACCTGGGGAGCAGCTCCGTTCCATTGGTGGGGAGTTGCACCTGCTGGAAACCGGATCTAGCGTCCCTTGACGTCTTAACACTTAAAAGACAAGGTACAGCTCGTGCTGGGAAACGGACCCAGCGTCCCTTCTGTTCATAAAACCTTGAGTATCAGGATAGAAAGAGATTGGCTTATGTGCCTCTTCACCCTGAACGGGCGCCTTATATGCGTGGCCACCTAGCACTTGCAGCCTACTTGATTGAGAGTTAAACATGATAGCCTGCCTGTCAAGGAGAATACTGGTATGAACATTAGTAGTTATTTTGAGTCAGGCGTATACCATGATCTGGGAACCAAGGCCAGACCTGTAGGACGAAGAAGATCCGGAAACTCTAATAGTGGTCTCATTGGAATGATGGGGTCCATGTTACTCTAATCATTGAAGATTAAACGGTAATTCCTTGGAAGCCCATCCTGATCGCTGCCTTGTATTCCTTCCCATTTCACTTGCCCCAACTTTCCTCCTTGGTCCCCTCGAAGCCAATTTTGATTGAATGTTTGGATGTGATGCTTAATATCCTTATCTGAATTCATAAATTTGAGTTTCTCCTTTAGGGACTCCCATCTGGTAGCAATTTTTACTTGGATTTTATGTTTGATGGTTTCTGTGAATTCTGGACCATCAACACGAGCACTTTCCATCTCGTAAGTACATCTACGAGTCCATAATGCCCAGATGACTTCTCGTCTTCCAATTGTGAACCGATTGGATGTGAAGTTATCCACTTGAATTGGGTTCCAGGACTCGAGGAGAAGCGCTTTCCAGTTCCATGGCCAGGGGAGGGATGTTCCTGCATGATTTCAAATCCTGTCCCACCAGCGCGATAGCCATATCGATCCTGGACATTGCAGAAAAATATGTGCTGTAGTTTTCGGAATTAGTTAAGATGGGAATGCTGATTTGCAGAACTTACACCAGGGCAGGGTTATTCGTCTTTGTTCAAGTGAGGTTTTGTCAATAATCCAGTCATTTGTGGGTAAGCAACGATGAGTAATTTGCCACTGTAGTGATGCCATTTTAGTCGGTCTAACTTTAATGGTATGAAACCACTTTACTGGTCACAACTCTTCTTTACTTATATTTAGGTGCCTCATCCACTGGTCTTCTATTTTGTCGTTTATATTAACCTTTGCAAACAGACTCGTTCTCATTCACACTTTTCATGCATGTAAACAGTAGCGCAGCAAACTGGCGACACACGCCCACTCAAAACTCATAGATATNTTTGCAAACAGACTCGTTCTCATTCACACTTTTCATGCATGTAAACAGTAGCGCAGCAAACTGGCGACACACGCCCACTCAAAACTCATAGATATGGCATCCAGTTACGAGTTCACTTTCAATTAGCTATGGCGACCCAGCGCCCAAACAACTCACTGTTCACATACACCAGATCACCCTGGATATCCCACACACGACTCTCTGAACTCACACACACACACACACTCGCTACACACTAACTCTAACTATGGCGGCTATGGCCGCAACTACCCTATCACTATGCTATGCTCCTTCTCTCTCGCCCACTTCTGCTCCGGGCTCACTGCAGACCTCCTTGCACAAGTCATTGTGGCAGCGCTTCCGCATGGCTCACACAGGAATGAATGAAAGGTTGGGCGCTGCCTCTTGATTTATACTTCTGAAACTCGTTGGTCTGYSCTCTTCCATCGGCCCATGATGCTCACAGTCTCTTGTGGTACTTGYTGGACCGGATTGGGACTGACTAGACCTTACCGCTGACTGAGTGAGGACTCACTGCTAACCTACCACCGTCGTACTGCAATTGCAYWGTTTAGTCCACCACTTGACTCACCACTTGCCCACTTGYTGACCTTCTAGAAGGACTACAGCTAAGACTTCTGGAATTCGCTAAGACCTYTATTCTACAGGTYTACAGATCGAACCCCTGCTACCTACAGACCTATGACAGCCTACCAACTGTTTACAAACACACAGGTCACATGTTCAACTCTYGGGGTCTACACAGGTAGGGCAAGGTCTAGGGATCRAACCCTGRGATCTGCGTCTGTTACTGCAAAGAGGTGAAAACCGTTTCACTCCAGCCGTCCTAAATTCGAGGTTCTCCCAGAATATTTCAGTCCAAGGCAGAACCTTTACCCTTCTTATCACGCTCATAGGCTCTGACTATATCGGGAGTTGTTTCTAGAAGCTCTATCCTTGTAAACCAGCAATCATCTTCYGGTTTCTGACAAGCAAACCAGACCTTATACTGTTTCTGTGGACGACCTCTGCTTCCTGTCCTAAACACATCTTCTTCTGCAATGCCGTCAATGTCATATGTGTCATCCATATCCGGAGGGATCATGGATCTTCTTGAAGGGAATTGTTGACTTGTGACACACGACAAATAGCTTTGAAGCATGGAACACTGGGTAGGTATGGAGGAATGCTGGAWTCTCTATAGTGTAGGAYGGTCCATCCTCTCCGCCCTTGACTTCTAGAACCGGCCACGGTCCTCTATATGCAGGCAGTAACTTCTRTGAAATGTTCTCCTCAGGTGCAAACTCTTTAGACTTGACCCAGACTAAGTCGCCTACCTGAAACTRCGATGGGCGACGGTGCTTATTAGCCTGTTCTATCATTCTATGATGAACCTTCCTGAGGTTCTCAACAACACTTGCGATCTATTTCTYGTSTTGTATCGCGAACTCCATGGTACCGGGCGGTAGCCTGTSAATCTGATCCCAGTTCAGCCCTTCAAACGGTCTGCGTGGTCTAAAGGACTTGTGCAACTCATTGGGAGTGCGACAGGTAGACAGATGCAYGCTGTTGTTATAAGCACTAGCTACCTTGGGTATCATCTCGTCCCAGTTGATCTGATCCGGTCTAATGTACATGCGCAAAACTTGTTGTAGGATCTTGTTCATCTGCTCAGTCTGATCGTTAGTTTCTGGATGGCGGCCAGACGACATCAGCAACTTTGACCCATAGACTCTCATAAGTTCCTGCCAGTTCTGGCTAGTGAATCAGATATCTCTATCGCTAACTATTGACAACGGGACTCCATGTTCTCTGACCCAGAAATCAAAGAACTTCTGAATGACTAATTCGGTACGTGCCTCTGCAGGCAAAGGAATAAAAACAACATACTTGCTAAAACGGTCAACTATGACCATGACTTGGCTCTTGCCATGCTTACTCTTGACCTGAGTATCCATGAAGTCTATGGACACGAAATCTCCAGGCTGATCAGGAATAGGCAGAGGTCTGARAAGACATAGAGGTGCGAGCATAGTAGTCTTATTCCTCTGGCACACTTTACAACTGCGAACATACTCTATGCAGTCATTCTTCATCYCTGGCCAGGTATACGCACGCATCAGATTGGYTAATGTCTTTTGCCAACCGAAGTGACCCTCGGTATTATGGCATTCCCCTAGGATCAGACTGCGGATTTCTTCACTGTTGGGAACGCATAGGCGGTCCAATACATCCGTCTTCTCAAACAACAATCCTTCTGTAGTGAGGTAGTGTGGTTCGGTCTCTGGGGCCCCCTTAACTCTCTTGAGGAGGTCACTATAGATAGGGTCCTGCGCATACGTTTGTCGGACTTTCTCTTGCAGGTCCTTTCCTATGTCCARATAGTGCACTGTAGCTCCAAAGTAGTCTRATCTTCTACTTAGAGCATCCGCAACTACGTTGTACTTGCCTTTRACCGGTTTGAGCTCAAAGTCATATTGGTCTATCTCAGCGGCCCACCTAGTCAATTTAGGTGTCATCTTKGCCTGAGTCTTYAACYATCTAAGCGTCTCATTGTCAGAATATACTTTGAAGTATCTCCCAAGCAGGTAATGCTTCCAATGTTCTAAGGCATGCCTGGGAGCGTAGAGTTCTCTCTTATACGTGGRGGTGGCTACTTTCTCTGAAGGCATCCTCGCGGACATGAACTCTACGGGTCTATAGCCATCGACGTCGTCTTGCTGCAATACGGCGCCTATACCATACTAACTTGCGT
>BFEA01000043.1:4234121-4261657 GCA_003427395.1 Chara braunii
CTCTCTCTCTCTCTCTCTCTCTCTCTCTCTCTCTCTCTCTCTCTCTCTCTCTCTCTCTCTCTCTCTCTCTCTCTCTCTTTTCGTCGTGGTCTTCTCTGCAGGTGCGCGACGGCTTCTCCAACCTTCAGGTCCGCTATGGCGGACTTCTTCTTCTGGCGGCCACCTCAGCTATGGCGCATCAGGCCCTGTACACGACGACGCGCATGGAATAGCGGGTACCAGCTCCGATACCAATGCAATCAACCTCGTTCTCATTCACACTTTTTATGCATTTAAACAGTAGCGCAGCAAACTGGCGACACACGCCCACTCAAAACTAAGAGATATGACATTCAGATACGAGTTCACTTTCAATTAGCTATGACGACTCAGCGCCCAAACAACTCACTGTTCACATACACCGGATCACCCTGGATATCCCACACGCGACTCTCTGAACTTACACACACACACACACACTCGCTACACACTAACTCTAGCTATGGCGGCTATGGCCGCAACTACCCTATCACTATGCTGAACTCCTTCTCTCTTGCCCACTTCTGCTCCGGGCTCACTGCAGACCTCCTTGCAGAAGTCGTTGTGGCAGCGCTTCCGCATGACTCACGCAGGAATGAATGAAAGGCTGGGCGTTGCCTCTTGATTTATACTTCTGAAACTCGTTGGTCTGCCCTCTTCCATCGGCCCATGGTGCTCACAGTCCCTTGTGGTACTTGCTGGACCGGACTGGGACTGACTGGACCTTACCGCTAACTGAGTGGGGACTCACTGCTAACCTACCACCGTCGTACTGCAATTGCACTGCAGTTTAGTCCACCACTTGACTCACCACTTGCCCACTTGCCCACTTGCTGACCTTCTAGAAGGACTACAGCTAAGACTTATGGAATTCGCTAAGACCTCTATTCTATAGGTCTACAGATCGAACCCCTGCTACCTACGGACCTATGACAGCCTACCAACTGTTTACAAACATATAGGTCACAGGTTCAACTCTCGGGGTCTACACAGGTGTTGTACACAGGTAGGGCAAGGTCTAGGGATCGAACCCTAGGATCTGCGTCTATTACTGCAAAGAGTTGAAAACCGTTTCACCTTGGGGCGAAGCATCTTGTAAGTGGACTTGACTGACAGTGTATGAAGCATTTTGGTGTGAGAGCATCCTTTGGCAGTCGAAGATGACCAAGACCAACAAGCCGGATCTAGGGGAAGGTGGGAAATGGGAGTGTTTGGTTTATAAGCCAGCCATTTTTCTTGGATTGTTAGGACCCTTATCCTGTATAGACTATCTTTTTTGAACCATCCTGTTTGTTGTTGAGGTCTTGTTCTCAGGTAACCATTCTCTCTCAGGTCAAATAAGGACAACCAAATGTCTCCTGTAGTTCAGACTTCTTCCACCTGTATCACTAATCCTGGTTGGTCTGATAAGGACACCCAATCACTTGGAATTCGCGTGGGTTTTTTTTGGGGAGCAGTTGAAGTGCTACTCCGGAGTGACCAGAATCTGTTTTCCAGTTACATGAGGGGGTCAACTAATTCAAAGGTGGGGGGGGCTAGTCTTCTAATTTGTCCACAAGCCAGCATGCTCCAAGGGGTCTGGGGATTGAATAAGAGGCGCTTCAGCATTGTATGGACAAGGCCATCGCTTGGGTGTTGGGATCAATAACACTTAGGCCCCCCTTAGATTTAGGTTGGTTAATAGTTAACCATGCCACCCTACTAATGACATTTCCACATTCATGATTCCGACGCCAAAGGAAGGCTGCTAATTGTCTTTGTAATACTTTTATAGTGACTTTATCCAGAGCCCATATTGCAGATTTATACTAAATTAAGGCCAGAACCACGTTGTCAATAGCTAGGGTTCTTCCGGGTAATGAAGTGTGTTTGTCCTTCCATAATTGTAGTTTCAAATGTGCCTGGTGTATGATTGTGGCATTATTGGAAGCAGGTTTGCCTAGCGATGAAAGGGAAATCCCTAGGACCCTAATTGGAGTTTCGGGAGAGAGCCATTTGATCATTGGCCTCTCTGGTGGCCTTCCTCCTTCATAGTGGATCCACCAGCCAAGTGTTTTGTTCCCCCTCTTAACCCTCATATCCGAAAGTTTGCAAAATTCATCCATGATTTGTTGAATTGCCTTAAGATTTTATTGTGAAGCATCAACCATCAAGGAGAGATCGTCAACGAAAAGAGAGCAAACCGGTATGGCTTCCTCTGGTATGGAAGTCACTCGTATGTGTCTTATGTCTTTATGTTGGCGGAGGTTAGCCGCCAGAGCTTCCATAATGATTACGAAAAGGAATGGGGCGATTGGATCCTATTGCCTTACTGATCTCTGCAACGATATAGGGGGAGCCACATTACCATTGACCATGACCCTTGTTGTAGCGTTCTCATGTAGGATCTTAATTCATCTCCTGAAGTTCGGTCCGAAATTAAATTTGTCTAGGCATTTATCTAGAAAAAAACAATCCACATGATCATATGCTTTCTCGAAGTCTCTATCAATTTTTTTCAACTCACACCTTTCACTAACTACCTAAAAAAAAAAACAAAATGTCGACTACGGGTCGGGTTGTAGTAAGGGGAAAAATAATAACAACAACAACAACTGCCTACCGCTAGTCCTGAGGTTATATAGGGGACCCCTGAAACTGCTGTTACCCGACATCCGGGCCCCCAGCAGTGGCCCCATCCAGCTCCTCGATTAGCACTGTTAGGACAGGGGGCAATATCCAATCTCGTCATAATTAGGTAATGGCTGGCTTTTAAGCCTAATACACCTCTCCGATGCTTGGCATTAGATCCCATCAACTGGGTTTGAACTTCGCCACAAAAAAGAGGTCGCAGATATAGGAGAATACTTCTTACCTTGTCTGTCAAATCAACGTATAAAATGCTGAAACCTAGCATAAATATAAAAGACAAGGTACAGGAGAGATGGATGAAACAGTTAAATCTAAGTAAGAAAGCTCTCAAGCCAATTAAATGGTTCCAGAATATGAAAACTAAACCAACCAAAATAGCCTCTTTACAATCGCAAATTGAACACTGATGTTTGTCAACCAATAACTGGCTGATTAGTAGAACGACACTCGAACAGAAGGGGTTAGCTCTCCCCTGGTGTCGTTTCTGTAGATCTGTTTTTCCAGTAAGAATAATTCTTGAAACAATTGAATATATTTTCCTACAATGCCCAGGGGCAATTTGGTTGTGGAGATGGTGGGATAGGATTTGGGCTCCATCAGTAACATCTGCGCTGTAACAGCCAGGTGCAAGCGTGCAGGGAACACGCCGTTCGGCGGGCCTGACGGTCGTGTGACCTGAATCCTCGGGGGTGCCGAGGAGGACGGAGTATGCTGACGCCATCGCAAGCGAGAGGGAGCCTCAACTGGGCATTTCGTGGCGAGACAGGCGGGGTGTGGCACCCCGTGGTTGGCATGTAGAAGGCGTCCTTGCGCAGGGAACTGATGATGCGGCGGAGCAGCGACCGGATCAACAAAGAGTAAGTTGGCAGCGCTTGAGAGCGCAGCAGCTCGACCGAAGGGATAACACACTACGCGATTTCCGAGGAGATGGCTTCATCAGAAGTTCTCCAGCAGTAGGCGGGCGAGTGGCTGGCCGGAGGAGAAACAATCGCGTATGCAACAGATTGTGAGAGTCTTGGCCTCTGTTGCTCGGGCCTGGCCGGTGGCAGATTGGGGGGGGTCTGCCCTGGTAGTATGGCTGGAGGACACGTGTCAGCAACTCTCATCCATCCTCTGGCAGATCGAGGAGGATCTGATAATGGAGGATTTCGTTGATTGGCGGCAGGCGGAGACCTTGATAATGAATTGAAATACGATCTTCAAGCAGGGTGTAGACTATCACAACTCATTGAAGGAGAGGTTGGTGACCGGAGCACAGTTGGATCTCAATCCTCTCACCTCTTCCTTCGGGAAATTTGTGATGACGGCACTTGTCACAATGACTATAATGCCCACCACGACATCAGACTCATCAACATCAACAAATTCTATAGTAACGGCGGGTGGAGCATGGGCCACCGCAGTATCATCGAATATGCAGCTCATCACAACGACTACAACATCAACTATAACTACAATAGCAATGACTACTGTCACAAATGAATCGGCTACACGGACACTGGCGACCACGATGAGTATGACTCCATGCCCTCCGGTTCGCCCTATGCGTGAGACTTTTTCAAGTACTTTCGAAATTGGGCTACTGTGTGGACTGAAGGGAGGGCGAGGGTTATTGGCTGGCAGGTGTGCTGGGCGTCCCAATTTTGGGCGGGGTGGCGACGAAAGGTACGGTGGGCAAGAAGGGGAAGGATCGTTCCCGTTGGATGGTGGGGGTGATAGAGAGGGGTATGGGGGGGAGGGTGTGGGATGTCTATTGAACCTTTCCTCGCCACCTCCCTTTCTGTGATTGTGTTAACCGGGACAAGGGGAGGCATATCTCCTATGGATTTGAAATTGTTTATGGGTAGGATTTTTCTTGCGATTTTGGAGTGAGTCAGAGGAGGAGTTCGAGATTTTCATTGACCAATTACAAATCGCCTCGGTCTCGCGCTATTCTTCATGGCCATGGTGTTATTTGTATGTGGGTTTTGCCATGATCTGCGGAGCGAGCTTTTAAGCATACATTAGGAACTTTCTTTCAATTGGTGTTCTCCTTCATGATTGTGTTGGTATTAATTTGTGCTGGACTTAGGAGATACGTGTTCTATGAACCTCTACTCACAATAACCCAGGGTTTGAGCAGCGGGGTTAATCATTCCCTGCTGGGGAAGCAATCAGTGCCCCTGCTCAAGTTGCATTCAGGTTGCATTTTGTCTAATTAGTGCCCGACATAGGTCTTCGGCTTTTTGGGAAATAGTGGCGCGCTGGCAAGATTACAGATGAAGCACCTACCTTTTAACTGGGATTATCGATTAAGTCAGTCCCTGCTATGACTTCCCTCTCCTCTCATGTTGTTGAATGGTCCAAGTAGCGGCGGATGAGTAGAGCACGGCAGGGTAAGGAAGCTAGGGTTTCCATGAGCAGTTAATCCCCTCGTGTGAGGGCAATCAATGTTGCTCATCAGTAAAAACTCAGAATCTGCACATATACTACAAATACATGCTTGTTCAAACAAATGATCACAATGTTCAGGGACGATGGACCCGCTTTCCAGCAGGTGTTGCTCCCCACCAATAGATGGATCCTCCCGGACACTGCTAGTGGTGTTTGCTCTTATCAGCACCCCTAGCATTAGCTCGGGTTGTTTCTTGTATAAAATTAAAAAAAAAAAAAAAAAAAAAGGATTCACTGGAGACCACGGGCCAGTGACCCTGGGATTGGAAAGCCATTCTGATGGAATTTTGGGTACCAGAACCATATGATGAGTTCACACATAACTTATTCACGATTGGACGAAGAGGAGTACTCTGGGCCATATGGAGAAGAAGATGTACCTATGAGATGAAAGGGGCAAGGTTGGATGGTCCTGAACTCACAGACTCAATCAAACAACAAATTCAGATAGTGATTAGAACACAATGGGACAATGTCAAGGAAAAAATTTCAACACTTACACTCAGATAGTGAAATCAGGAACCATATTCAGAAATTCAGTCGCGGTTGGCTTGGGGGTCCACAAGGGGGGGAAATTGGTCAGTTCAAGAGGAAAGAGGGTGAGAAAGAGGAGGTTGAAAGTGTAAGTAATGTTTATTACCTCAAGTTTGAAGAATGGACAGTGGTTGATCCAAGTATCCCAATGAGACACTTATCAAAATTCTCAGACCCATTTCCTCCACAATCAGGTTTTTTAGTTCCATGGTCATGGTTTGGGAATGATTGAGGACTCATCTAGTCACAATGGATCACAAGCTAGTACAGCAGGAAAATCTGGCTCCCACAAGGTGGGTGAAGAGGCTTGATCAATCTGAAATGAGATAACATCTTAATATCATCTGGCTCCTATGTTTGGGAGAAGAGGCTCAGTGCTCAGTTACCAATTTTTTGAAATTGTATCTAATGGGACGCTGGATCCGGTTTCCAGCAGGTGTAGCTCCCCACCAATAGAGGGAGTGACATGCACAAGGTATACTAGTTGAGGTCCTTGAGGATGCTCGTATCACCTCAACTAGTATTACCTGCAAAAAAAATTCTAAGAAAAAAAAAAAAAAAAAAAAAAAGAGGTAACCATTCCCCATCGATAGATGGAGTGACCAATGCAAATCATAGTAGGGAGGGCGCTCTTTAAACAAAAAAAAAAAAAAAAAAGGAACTGCTGGAGATGTGCTAGGGGTGCTGATAGGAGCAAGCACCGAGTAGGAGCAGACACCGCTAGCATACTCGGGGAGGCTCCATCTATTGGTGGGGAGCAGCACCTGCTGGAAACCGGGTCCAGCGTCCCTGAACATTTTGGGTTTCCTGAATTGTTTCTCTGACAGAAATGGCGGTAAGCTGACGTTAGTCAGACAATAAGTTGCTGAGAGTTTGTACTAAGATCAGAGATCGACCTAGAGGAGCAGTCCATAGTTGCTACCTTGTTTGCCTACTTGACATTGCTTATGATTGAGCCTTATATCTACCATCTCTCAGCACATGCAGGCAAGCACACCCCGCTAACTTGATTGCCCACCTGACAGAACTTATGAATGAACCTCCGATGTACATGACATTGCCTATGATTGAGCCTTAAATGTAGCTACTCTTAGTACATGCACGCAAGCACACCTAGCTACCTAGGATGCCCACATGAGAAAACTTATGATAACCTTCCAATCTACCAATTCTCGGTACATGCAGGCAACCACACCCCTTATTCTGCAACCTCCACCCTTAGGAATTCGATGTATTGATGTGCGCTTTGTGGTGGTTGTGTGGTGTTGTAGGGCTGGTCTTACCACCCTAGCTACTATGGTTTACAGAGTCTTCATGTCCAAAAAAAAAAAGAAAAAAAGAAAAAAAAAAGGTAACCATTTCCTCCGTTGGCAATGATATGTCCGCCAATCTCTATATGTCCTACTCTGCAAGGGCTTCACAAGGAGGGAGGTGATTGCCCTGAAGGGAGACGGGGCAGATTTTGGGGGATGCTCTATTCTTGTGCTGGGGGAGATATATGGGTCGACATCATATCCCAGCGGTGGCAGACAAGGGCAAGGGGTCGACAGAGGCATACTTTGGGTGGGAACTGGATGCCTTTATGGGAGTAGGGGGGGAAACGGGTCTGTCCCAAGTTGGCGTCGACGAGGAGTGTCCATGATCAGAGGCGGTGTTGGTGCGAATACCCTTACAAGGGTATCCGCCCTGTTTGTTTTGCAAGCGACAGAAAATAGGTTTGGTTTAAGGTTTAAGTATACCGCGCGAGGTGCGGCGGTGTCTGATGTTTACGCTGACTGAAGGTTGGCTAGAATAGAGGGTGTGTGGGCGCGCAGACTTAAGGCGCACGTGATCTCTTTTCCCTTTGATGATTGTGGAAACCGGCGTTGATCGCTGACCATATTTTTATTCTGATTAAATTAGGATTAAAAAGCTTTTGTTCTTTAATTGGTACACTTGCCTGTGACACGTACGCATGCACGGAGGGTGGCATCGACAACAATATGAATTGTGAAAACACCTTACTAAATCCGTGCGTCATGCAGTACCCGTTTATATGGGCATTCGCTAGCACTAGGCTTAGCCTTGGACCTAGTACTATTGGTTACGGTGACGGACTTTCATTTGAGAGATTCAGGGATCAAAGCCAGCAGTTGGCGTGGGAGCATCAGAGCAACATAGAGGAACCGATGGGTTGACGGCCCGACGGGGCCATCCTCCTCAGTTTTCGCCGTCAGCGGAGTTGGGGCGGTGTAGACGGTTCCTTTCTCTTCGTTGGTTGTTTTCTGACAGTTCACATTTTTCTAAATAATTTATTATCTGCTGCCTTATTAGCGCCGGATTTAGGGACCATCGCGGCGGTCAAGGACCTTGAGCACGCATATCCCTTTGTTGACCTACGGGATTCCGGCGTGTTTGTGATACCGGGGAAATTCCTTGGTCTCGCCTAATTTGAAAAACGGACCATAGAGGTCAAAGTACGGTAAGTGGTGGGGTCTGTGGTCGTGGCTTCCCTCGCTTTCCACTTGGAGGGCGTCGATAGCCTAAGGAGGAAGGGGGGGTCGAAGAACATTCCGAGCGGGTCTCTGAGACGACAACCTAAAAAGTACCAGGGGGCGCCGCGAGCACACAACTTCCCACCCGTTATCTATTGTGAGAGTTTAAAGTGTGAGTATACCCTCGTGGCCCTGGTTCGTTCTGAATCATGCTTGGCCAAGGCCCACACTTGGGCTTCATAGCAACTTGCACCCTTGACCCCGCGTTAGCTGTCCGAGCAGGAGCTAGCCCGATGGGAGCGCAAGGTGGTGGCAAATGTCGTCGGAGCGAGGCAGGCAGGGTCGGGTTGTGGCAGGTCAGAAGTGATGTTTGTTGTGCATATCGATCACCGGGCGAGGTAATAGGGGCGAAAGACTAATGAATGCGTCTAATGATTGGCCGCAGTAGGAACTTCGCCCACGATGACTGGACTGCGCTGCGCTGAAGTATTGCCGAAGGGAGTCGGAGCGGACGATGTCAACTCCGCAGAAGGAAGGAAAAATCGAAGCGAAGGCACCTAGGCACAAAGCCCAGCCAGGTGCATTCGGAGGATGGAATGATGAAGAGGTTGAAAAAATTGGTTGCGCGGAGCATGAAAATTCGTAACTAGCCCATTCCTTGATGGAAACGGGCGAGGAAAGAGAAAGTAGGGGTTTCTAACTACGGCGAATTGATTGGTCATGTTAGTTTTGATGAGTGGTTAGTAGAATACGACGTAGTAGAGAGGAGAGTTGCGCGGAGGTGTTGGGAAGCACAGATATGGTGGGGAGGAGAAACGCTTCTTCCGTTCATTTCGTCGTGAGTTAGAGGAAGGAAATAATTGCTTTTGAGGTTTTGTTGTTAGACGAACCTGAATCCGACATTAGAAGTAACGAGAGGATAATAGATCGAGAGTTACGATGCAAATGAAGTGCGCGAGGTAGTGTCGGAGAGCGGAGCAAATGATGAAGGCAGGAAGAAAAGAGATGGAGAGTGTGTAGCGCTACTTACTGAGAGCATAAACAGGCAAGGGAGGGTCCTGCCTGGGGGTTCTAGTGCAGGGCGGGTTCAGTTGTGGGGTCGGATTTTGGATTAAGGGAGAGGTACTGGTAGGAGAAGAGATGTGGGCTGCGTGTAGGAGGGAGGATACTGGAACTAAGTGAATACTTCCACGCCTTTGTGGAAGATTCACTCTGATTACTGAGGTTCAGATTGGCAGAAGCAGCGTAACGACCAGCGCGGGGTTGGGGACTTACCTATAGGGGCGCTGCAGAAGGAGCTAGATGTCGAGCTACGATGTGGGATAAAGCATGCTAATCACGTTCGGATTGGCGATGCACCTGGTCGTGATTTAATGGCAAATTCACTACCATTTGTACGTTCTTTGTGGAAGGTACGGTACGACTCGTCACTGCATATTTTGATTGGTCGTTGTTGTTGCTATTGCGTGGCAGTGGTTTTGCACACTCCTGAACGGGCTTCGCCATTTGCAGGTGTTGCTGGAGTTCGTCGTGTGCGGCTGCTGTTGGTTGAGCACGACCATTGCCGTGTTCTCCACCATACTTTCACTGCGTATAGACGAGGGATCTGAGTATTTTTGTTGTGGTCTGGTCCGAGTCACTGTAGCGCAGATTGTGCTTCGTTGCGCAAGAACAGTATCCCCACTGTGCACTTCGCAGATCTGTTGCACGTGATACTAGGTCGGGCAAAGCGCGTTATGTTCTGCTGTGTCCTGCACCGCGCAAGGCTATTGTCCGACACTGGGACTTTTACTGCGGTAGGCCTTGTGCATTCTTACGAAATTGGTTATTGAGGACGACTGTTGGGTGCACTACGTTGTACTACAGAGGCGATAGAAAACCAAGGAGGAACGTACTATTCACATCCAATTCTTCTAGGGCGCGAGCGGCAGAGCCTGAAGACTCACTCGCTGGTTGATACGCTGCCCAGATCACTGAGTAAAGTAGCACACGGCGAACTACTGATTCAGAAACCCGTCTGTCAGTCGTGCGTTGCCCATCCAGTTCGCAGTAGTAAAGTTAGGCTGGCTATGAGGTTGCAGTTCTGAGAGGAAGGGTCAGCGAGGAGACGGTTGCAAGAAGTAGATTAAACTGTGGACCATACACCTTGGGCCACGAGCTACGGACAAATTGAGCTAGTTGAAGTGAGGAGTCTTGGTTATGGATTGAGGATCGCCAGAAAGATAACATTTGGCAGTTTGACTATAATTTTGACCAAGCTGTTACTACATTCTGGGCGCCTTTGCGGCGCCCTCAGGCGAGTGAAGGTATCAAGGCCCTCTCCTGAGAGTTGAGTTTGTCCCCCTCCTGTATCTTGAGCGTTTGAAACCTCTCCTCCTATCCTTCTTACTCTAAGTCTATTCCAGTTAAGAGAGGAAGGTGGCAAGCGGGATTGAAACCTGTAGGACCGCATCAAGACTTTGTAGGGAGCCAACCCACCTATTGGGGGAGCTCTGCTGGAACTCTGGAGGAGTTCTGGATGCAGGAAACTGAGAGGTAAAGCTTTTACTTCCTGACTATAAACCCATAACCCTTATCTGTATTCCTTCTTACATTTTGACTGAATATATTGTGTGCACCACTACTTGACTTTTAGTTTGACTTCAGAACACGATCCAGATTTGAATAAAGGAATGCATGTGTAATGTCAGTTTTAATTTTATTGTCTGACTGAAAGCAGATTGTGGAATTACATCCGGGGGGAAGATGGGAGGAAGGCAGTATTGCTTGTGTCTGACTGGTCCATCAAAGACTGCACAAGTCTCCATAAGTTTGGGAAGAACAGTGCTATGTTTATTTTCGAGTTGTCTGGAGGGTCAGACATGTTCCATAAGTTTGGGTGGTCTGGCTGCTCTGACTTGCGAAGGTTGTCTGTGGTTGACTTTTTGGGAACCAAGCATTGTCCCATAAGGCAGAGGACCATACATGTTCTATAAGTTTGGGTGGTATTGGTCCAATGTCATGCACATGCTGGAACCAAAAGGTTATAACTTGGTTATATGTTACTACTATTTTACCTATGAACAGGTCAGTCAGACATTATCCCATAAGTTTGGGTGGTCTGACTATAGCTTATCACAAGTGAAAAGAGTATTAATTAAAAATAAATTTGTGGCAAAAAAGGGCAGGCTGAACCTCGAGCTAAGATAATCAGTTCAGTCAAATGCTACCTTAAAAGATTAAGTGCATATAATTTTATATAACTTGGATACTTAAACAGTTCAAGGCGACTAGGATGGACAACCTAATCATATGCTCAAGGAAGAGAAAAATGTAGTTCCCTTTATTTATGTATACTCAATGGTTGAGCTAGACATTGTTTCATAAGTTTAAGTGGTCTAGCTTTACGCCTTATGTAAGCTGGGTATAAGGGACAAATCATTGAAAGATTATGAACTATGGTTTGTCAAGGTTGACTTTGGGCTGGTGAGAGTACTTACCCATGTGGTTTGACCTTGCATGTAGCTGAGTGAGACTACTACTTAGTCTAAGTTTCAGTTTAACAGGTAGTTGTTTTAGTTGCTACCACGTGCTAGAGCTATAGGCGGTTAGTTCAATTTCTGCATTTTATAAGCTAAGTTTTTTTTTGGGTCAATTCTCGCATTTTCTGGGATAATTTTTTATATTTAACTTTTTATAAATCTTGGTAAGCTACTTTCTCTACAGGAAACGATGTCGAAATTTCTACAAAACCAAGGAGTTAGTCATATTTTGATTTTTTTTTTTTTTTTAACGCACTCACACATTTGCCCCATCTATTTTGGGGGATGTCAATCCGGTTGCTCATCACCGGCAAGCAAGAATAGACAATGATAAAGAAATAGACAGCAAAGACAGCAATGAAGGTTTTTTGGGGTTATCGATCTAGGTCAGCACCAAGGACCGCATGCGGCAGTTCGAGAAACTACTGAAATCAGGCAACCGACTTCTTAGAGGAGGAAATTGTCGGAAGGCGAACCGCACCCGGTCGCAATTTCCTTACATAGGTTGTTGTTGCCTGCCAGAATAACCCCTCTCCCCTCACTTCCCCCTGAGAATCACCCATCCCTACCTTTTTTCTTTCTATCACCTGTTGTTATTCAACTTGTCTAAAATTTGTGTATGGCTTAGTAAAAATCTGGAAAGTCTTATTTTCTGAAGGGAGTGCTGCCCAATTTTTTGCTAAATCAGAGAGTTGGACAAAATTGAACTTTCGAAAATCAAAGTTATTTGAACTTATTTCTAAGACTTCAACTTAACTTTATATAAATTTTGGAAAGTTACTTTCTCTACAGGAAGCGCTGCCGAAATTTCTACAAAACTAAGTAGTGTGTTAAATTTTGTCTTGGTTGAACTCAAGTTTTACTTTATGTTCTTATCTAACTTGGTATAAATTTGAAAAATCTACTTTGCTAAAGGGGATGCTATCCAAATTGCTACTAATTCAAGGAGTTAGATAAAACTTGACTTTTCATAGTTAGATATTGTTTCAGTTTTCATATTTAAGCTAATATAAATTCTGAAAAGACACTTTTCCTAAAAGAATCGCTGTCGAAATTTTCTTAGTTTAGAGGAGTAAGATTTTATTTTCAACCAGTAGCGATAATGACATTCCATCCTATAAGGGGGAGATTATGTCAAAGATTTGCCTTCTCTTGGGACATTGGTTTAAGGGTAAACTTAGTTTTACTTAGCAAACAGTATTGAGTAAGGATTGGCTATGAAGATTTATTCCCGATACACTGATGATCTAGTTTGGGCATTGACATGTCTTATGGTACAAGTCCTTTCGATCGTTCTGATTCAAGATTTGAACTAGTTTCAGCTTGATCCAACAAGAATCATCTTTTATTATCACTATCCATTCTCAATACTCAACCTAAAAGGTTTTAGCCCTCGTGGTTTCTATTATTTTGTTAAGGTTTTCACCCGGATTTTTACCGAATGGTTATTTAACCTATGTTACCAATGGTCCGAAGATCGGATGTCTCCCCCGGACGTCTCCCCGGATAAGGTACCCCCGTCGTCCAGATTTCCGGACGACGACTTTTGGCACTAAAAAATAAAAATAAAAAAAATTATGACAGTATTGCGCATGCCATAGAGACCCTCCATAAAAAAATTCAGAATTGTCTGAGCACTTGGTGATAGGGTGCTATTTGGGGTGGGAGGGGGGGGTACGAGGGGTTTTGGTGGGGACAGGAAGGGTATAGGAGGGGATTAAAATCTTTGAAGATTTTTATCTTTTTTTCTACTGACTCAAATGAGCCAAAATTTTGGTGGCATACACCTTATGCAAGGTAGAAGCCACATGATTGTTTTCAATGGGTTTTTTTTTTTTTTTTTTTTTTTTTTTTTTCGCTAGGTCGGATATCCCCCGTCCGGTCCGACGTCCGACCAGACGTCCGGTCGGACGTCCCGGACGGTCAGGGGGGTCCCGGACGTCCGATAAAACAACCTAGGTTACAAGGCATATCTAGATTAAGACCAATCACAACGGAACGAGCAGAGCAATTTTCTCATACACAAGAGGAAAGCGGAGCTTAACTAGTCCTGCGTGCAAGCAGCACGGACCGTAAGTTAGGTCCAATCACCCCGATAATAGATAGAGAGTAGACAAACAACAGATAATGACCTGTTGGAGAAGGTTCATAAAGGAGAGATCTAAGACCCACAACGAATATGTCCGCCCCTGCCCTTTGTATTTCCCTCGAGAAGTGAATCAACAGATGAACGTGGAAGGAGATCGTACCCGAGATCGTTTGCCAGATCAGTTGATCTGGGATTAAACCGAGTCTTGGTAAGCGTTCAGCGGCCTGCCCTTAAGGCTTTTCGCTTTTCAATTTCATTGCGACAGAAACCTCCAGTCGGGTTTAGCTCGATAGAGGACTTGAGACCACTGGCTTAATGATATTGCTGCCTTTGTCAATCTGTTCGGTCGGCTGATCCTTCTTGGGAAACGTAACACAAGGAACCCTTTTCCTCTGGTGTCTCGTCTCTCAGCCTCTTCTCTCTCTCTCAAGCACGAGCGCAGCCGCGCCCTTGACCATGATTCAAAGGGCGTTTTTGCTGAGTGCTGAAACACCGCTTGTGTCCCCACCAATAAATTCGTGCGAACGAATCTACTGTTAGATCAAGTAAAGATATTCTGCCACGTTCATTAAATTAACCCATGTCGAAACAGTGATTGTATTTTCCCCAATAAGGACGTGAGGACAAATATATTACTAGGACGCGAATTCAATACGGCCCCGAAGATGAATCTGTTGCTAACACACGGAAAGATCAACGTTGTATGTCTCTACCTTCCACCCTCTAAACGCCCGCAGCGTTACCCACGAGTCCCCTTTTTTCTCCCCCTAACACATGATCACCGACTCTCCTTCTAAAACACGTTGTCGGACCAAATACCCTTACAAGCTATGATAAATTGGGTATCTGACCGGATAATCTGGTCGGATTATCTGGCCGGATGATTGGGGGGGTAGGATCATCCGAAAATCCGGATAATTAAAAAAAAGGCCAAAAAAAAAGMAAAAAAAAAAAACGAAAAAAAAAGTGATATTGCGCATGCAAAATATGGTAGAACTACATTCATATTTCATGAAAAGCTTGATAGGGCATTGAAGGGTTCAAAAGGGGTAAGATAGGGAATAAAGGGGTTTAGAGGGGGGATGCTTAATTCATTCTATAATTTTTTATTTTAATATTATTTTCGTCTTCTGTTTTATTTTTTATCTTTATATCTGTTGAGATATCAAAGATGACCTCAAGCCAAATGTTGTTCGTATCATTCATCTGAACAACATAATTTGTTTCCAGATTTTTTTGATTTTTTTTTTTTTTGGTAAAAAAAATTATTTTGCGCAGGGCCGGATTTTCCATATCCGGAATTAATCCGGGAAATTCATCCGGATTGAAAATTCCGGATAAAATTGGTCTGCCGGATATCCATAATTTTATCATAGCTTACAAGGGTATTTGGCCATGATTTTGCAGTCGACATGTCGATTATGCCGATCACCTTGAGGGAATTAGGCCGAGCTTAGAATTTCGTATGGACGCTCGCTTTATCGTGGCGCGCGCTGTAATGATTAGGATCCACATTGATACCCTTCGACCGGGAAGGTCGAGGGGGTTGAGTTGGTTACTGTCATGATACGCAGAGTGTCGGCCTTGCTTGGCCGCAGATACTCGACACGTCTGCCTGTACTTAAGTACCATCATACCCGCCACTGGGAGGTTTCCCTGCTGCGACCCTCCATGACGCAACCATGTGTAAGTACCGACCCTTCGGGCCTTCAACCCGGCCGGGTGCCCTTGCGGATTATACACGGCGGAACACTTAGTCAGACGCGTAGACAATCAACCACGCCACGCACACGGGCTTGGGCATAACAGACTCAGGCCACCAGGAAAAACTGAGTTCATCTAACTACGTATATAGAGCTGCTCCCCTTCTACTCGAAATGGGAGCTAGCTCAATGGGTTTCAGTGTTGACCTTAAGAGCAAGGGGTAGCAGAGACTTGAACCCGTGACCTACAGACTACGAGAAGTTAGGGGTGAAAAGGTTAAGGCCCCTCCCCGTGTCAGGTGCCGACAGTTGGCACAACGGGGAAGTTGGTAGTAGTTTTTCTTGGTTCCTTTCTTTCTTTCTTTTTCTTTTTCTTTATTTTTTTTCTTTTAATCTTGTTATTAGTTATATTCGATTTAGGCCCCGCGGTTAGACACACTTGGATCGCTCTCGCGAATCTGACTTCGAATGTAGGACAGATTCAGCGAGAGAAATTTGCAAGGGAACCGGTAAAGCCGGATTTACCCGACGCTGGGGTCCCCCGCGGAGGATGAGCGAAGGACGAAAGGGGAGCGTAAGGAAGGATGGAGACGGGATGTGCAAAAGAAGAGGCAGGGGCGAGATAACACATGCAGACAATCGAGATAGCGCATGCAGTCGAGATAGCGCCTGCAGACAGTAGAGATAGCGTCGGAGTAGGAAAGAGAAAGGCGCAAGAGGAGGAAGGAGGAGAAGGAGGAAGAAGAGGAAGGAGAAGGAGAAGGGAGAAGGAAGGAAAAGGAGGGGGAGGAAAGACTTACCTCCCTTACGGTCGACAACGGCGGTATCCAGGCATGGATCTTGGGACCTTGTACTTGAGCTACGAAGGGCACCGACTGATCCACTACGGCTGCTACGACGACGACGAGGGACCGAGAGAAAAAGAGCAGGTAGGTTCCCTATTAGCCTTGCTCGACTCCATCAAAGAGCTTAATCAATCGAATCCTTCGTTAGAATGACGAAGTATTCACTACTACAATGCGTATGTGTGTGTGTGTGTGTGTATATGTGTGTGTGTGTGTGTGTGTGTGTGTGTGTGTGTGTGTGTGTGTGTGTGTGTGTGTGTGTGTGATCCACGGAGCAAGTCTCTGAGGCCGTGGTTCGGCTTGTGCAGCTTCCATCGAAAAGATGAGCTTAGTCGCTCAAGTCTTCCACTACAATGTCGGAATGTCCACGACTACTACAGGCGTGTGTGTATGAATGAGAGGAAGAAAAGAGAGGACTTCAAGCGATTCCTCGCGGAGCTTCAATCGAGAAGAGGAGCGAAATCGATCGAAACTTCCACTACGACGTCGAATTATTCACTACTACAATGCGTGTGCGTGTGTGTGTGTGTGTGTGTGTGTGTGTGTGTGTGTGTGTGTGTGTGTGNTTTTTTTTGCGCTAGGTCGGATATCCCCCGTCCGGTCCGACGTCCGACCACACGTCCGGTCGGACATCCCGAACGGTCAAGGGGGTCCCGGACGTCCGATAAAACAACCTAGCATTTAACGAAGGTGCCGAGTATTTATTTTTGTAGGATTTGACAAAAGTTGGGGCTTGCATGGCTAAAGCAAGGGGTACGAATATAGAGAGTGGTTGAAGTTGACCCCGTGTAGTGCATTGACTTTTGTTGATTCTTTGATGTGATTGCAGGTATGTTCTGTGGTTCGGACTTTGGATTTGACTGCCTGCGATGACATACATATATGACTGAGAGGAGTCTTACTGCGATTGTGAGAAGTGATCATCACATATTTATTCCTCACTCTCTTTCTCTCTCTCTCTCTCTCTCTCTATATATATATATATATATATATATATATATATATATATATATATGTATGCTTACCTATGTTTGAGTGTTTTGCATAGCCTACAGAGGCCACGCCTATGGGTTTTAACCGGGGTTGAGATTGAAAAAGGAAAGGAAACTCCCTTCCTTTACTACTTTGCTTCTTAAAATTTCTTAGTCGGACGTGGGTCCTGAGCCTGGATTCGAGGTTCTTGTTCATGACATCCCAGGTCCTAGACTCCGCGTGGAAGGGATCACCCCCCACGCAGAGCCTATTTGCCCTGCCCACCGGGACACTCTGCCTAAGGATCGAAGGTGCCGCGGGGGCCGAACGGCTGTTACTTCAGTCGTGCAATATCGTGAAGGGGCCCACCCTCACGATACTTCAAGATTGACATATGAGTATCATAAGCGGTACTCGGATCCACGAGAGACCGCTTGATTATGGGCACTACATAGTATGCCATCATAGCCTGCTTGTGTATTCATGCATTGCTAGTTGATATGGGAAGGTCCTGCATCCGCGCGGTTTTATACTAAGTTTCGAGCGCGTCACCTACCCGATTTCCGCGTCGGAAGGTTATGGGACGGATACAAAAAGGGCTTAGGAGTGTTGTTGTGTTGTTTGTTCTGTGTCATTCTGTATGTGTGAGTGTTGTGGTGTAACGCGTGGTAGGTGGGATGCATCCTGGTTGACCGACGACGAGTCGCGCTTGGGACTTCAGCCCCCCTAGTGGGTCGGTTCCCGTGTGAGTCCGATAGAGGTGTGAAACCTCGCATACCCTCTATGCTACAGCGAATGAGAAACGCTCTCGGTTGGTCCACCTCCGTGATTGCAACTGATTAGCTTTCGTACTGTGGACTGGTAGCTCGGCGGGGATACGCCCACCGAAGGGAGGTGACAACTCCTGCAAGGTGGAGGTAAGTTGTACCTCGTGTTGGCCCTATGCTGTTGTAGGGGTTCGCGAGAGGTATGGCTGGCACACTCGATCGGAGCGGCTTGCGTAAGCTCCATGTGTATCGCGATGAGGATGATACCAACTCCTGCGTGACGCGGCCGGGAGGGTTCCGCCCTTTGTGCGACGCGGGACCGATGGGCTCGACAGGTGGCGCCATTGCCGGGGATGACGGATGTCTATCGTTGTCGCTGGTGAAACGACATCCGAGTATGGGATTGAGAAGAAACTTGGCATAAGGGAAGTTTTAATAAACTTTGAGACAAAGTACGCGATGTCTTGTCTTAGGGATGAAAGAATTATCTATGTTAAGCGGGTGCTATTAATATAATAGTCCTTATGTTTGATTTGATTGACTGTCTGACTTAAGCGACTGTGAGGCAAGTCTTATAGAGAAAGCAGACTCTGCAAAAGGTAGGTTCAAAAAGGGGAATATGGTAGTGTCTGGTAGGTCGGATCGTGAGATGACTATGTAGGAAACTTGACAGGAGTTGTGATAAGTAAGGTTGATTAAATGAAGTTGTTATCTCTTCTTATAACAGGGAAATTGAGCGAGAAATTCAGCCAAAATGTCGAGAGGCATAGCAGATGGTGTCGGGAAGGCCTTGACGATCGCCGATCTGATCGAGGGTATGGACAAACGAGAGAGGGTGCCAAGCAACGTCCCTAAGGTCGACACCTTCCGCTTCAATGGGGAGCGAGTCTCAAAATGGTTAGAGCTGGTTGAACAGGCACTGGTATAATTGTTAGATGCGGTGAAGTTTCAACGCATTCCGAAGTACGTGCTCCATGGACACCATCAGGAAGTAGAGAAGGTCATAAATGCAGCCAATGGTAGTTGGGCAAGATTCAAGGATGGCATGCAGAGGAAGTACAGGCTAGGGGATGGCCTGTTAACCACGATAGACTTGGAAGCAATGAACAGAGACGACTTCACTACTGTCGGGGCCCTTGTACAAGAGTTTAAAAAAAAGGCAAGGTCCCCGAAATCTCAGAAGAAGCGCAGTGTGCTATCTTCCTAGGATTGTTCAACGCCTCAGAAGCCTCGGAGCTAACGAGTCATGGGGGCGGTAGTGCGACACCTGGGCCACAATTGACAAGGGTGTGGAAGAAGGAAGTTTGGACCAGGTGGATCAGTACCAGATACGCCAACAAAGGCGGATCTCCTCAGGGACCCCGGAAGTAAAACGGATCGTTACGGACGTACTCACAGAATTGGGTTATGGGAGAGATGTTGTGGTACAGAAGAAAGTGGTAACTACGATCCAAGGAAAGGGGAAAGGGTCGGTGGTAGAGGAGACCATCCCGGAAGAATGGGAAGAAGAGGAGTCAATGCCCCAACACCTTCTGAAGGCACAGCGCAAACAGTGCAATTTGACGCAAAGAAGGCAAGGCTCCGGAAAAGGGACAGACGGCCCAAGCATTGGCAGTGGCCTCGCCGAGTACAACACCTCTGTCAAGTAGCGAGGACCCTCGCAAGCAGGGGTACCACCATATGGACAATGGCCATGGCCTGTGTTTAACACCTTCGTGCCATGGGCCGGTCCAGCTCCGTCTGGACAGATGGTACCTCATGCAAGGCCCCAAGCCATGGTGCCACCTCCATCGCCCACACCAAGGTAGTGTGGCTGGAGAAGGGAATCAGGGTCAGGGCAACCAGGGGAATAGAGGAAGAGGTAGCGGAAGGGGATGTGGAAGGAATGGCGGTGGCCGAAGAGGACAATGGGACAACCAAGGTCAAGGGAATCAAGGGGGTTAAGGGTATGGGAGACCTCGTTTTGATTGGAGGACCGCTATTTCCTTGCATTACGACAAGCAAGGCCAGACAATACGATTCTGCAATACAAGACTAGATGATGAGAAGTCCGGACTGATCTATTTGAACATGGACGGTGATATATATGATCAGTACGGGAAGTACATTGACCCAAAGATTCCAGGTGGAGTGAGAGCAAAGGCCCTTAGGCACGTAGCCGCGCACAGGCAGCACCAGCCACGTCCAGACTATGGCAAGAAAAGGAGGACCCACCAATAAGGGTGGAGGAGGTGGAGTGTAATGAAGAGGTGACTTAAAGGCTACAGGCAGGGACTGTAAAAAAAGAGCCTATAGTCGTCGAGTCGGATGGAGAGGACGTGAATAAGGAAGTGGAGCCAGCATCAGCCCTTCTGAGAAAGATGGAAGACTTGTGGAAGAAAGTGGGGAGATACCGACAAAAGTTGGTAGATATATGTGAAGAGGTGAAGGAATGGAGAACCAGCATCCCCAAAGTCTTCCTCTATGAATCTGACCCAGAGTTAGTACCGGGACGACAAGGATAGCCCGGAGTAGCCACTGTGTGGTCAGGCCTACGGTCTGGAATGACCTTTAGGTCCCCTACAGCGCAAGGGAGAATGGTGCAAGCTGCACAAACCAGGGGCCAAAGCAAGGCAAGTGCAAGCCAAGAACACCCTCAGAGAGAACCAGAGTCGGAACGAAGGAAAGAGGCCGTGGAAGCAGAGAAGGACAACGATGAAGATGAGCAAGACGATAGCATGCACCAAGAGGAGGATCGAAAGGCGGAAAAGAGAGTCAAGAAGAGGGGAGCTCAGGAGGAAGTTGAACCAGTTTTGCGCGATGTGGCGCAAAAGAAAAAAAAGTATGCGGTCCGGTTGGAGGAAGGGTTCGACATGGAGAAAGTGATTGACAGGTTGCTTGAGGGTCATAATGACCCCATGACCCTGAAGGAGATCCTGACGTCTGCTCCTAAGCTCCGTGATGGGTTAAAGGGAAGGTTTTCTGCAACGGTCGGTGCCAAGTGTCCATCTAAGCGCTGCCAAAGGAGGCGGAATGGGCGGAAACTGGGACAACGATGGACTGAAAGTGTGTGGTCTGCGGGATCGTGGATTTGGTAGTAAAAGGGTCGAAGTGTGTAGCGATGGTGGATACGGGGGCGGAAATGAACATCATCAAGGAGGTTGATGCACTCAGATTTGGACTAGAGATAGACCGCTCGGATTGTGGCATCCTGCATGGAGCCAACTGCAAGGCGGTATTCTGTGGAACGACATCGAATGTGTTTATCGAGATTGGAAGGGTGAAGGTCAGGGCTTGTTTCTACTTTATGCCCGAAGTAGACCATGCTATCCTCCTAGGGAGGTCATTCCTGTGCAGGATAGAGACATTGATGTTTAACAAACACGATGGAACTCTGATCCTGATCCTGTGTGACCCGGTGTGTGAGAACTATGAGGTAGTTACCTGCCGAAACACGGGACTACATAGTATAAGGAACCAGCCCAACCCTAGTTCGTTCACGATTGAGGAGTCTGAGAACGAGCATCGGAGACTCCTTGAGGAACCAGAAGAGGAGGCAAGGGAGGAAGTATTTTCACTCAGTTTATCTGATGTGAACAAGGTCATGGGCGTGGTGGTCACTGACGCGATGGCGGATCCAGACATCATTTAGGCATTGAGGGAGCAAATCCTAGAATGTCCCTAGGCTGGGGAAGTAGAGTTGGTTTATCGGCTTCCGAGTGGAAAAAGGGATTCTGCGATAATGCAGGCACAAACGGTAAGCCAACCTTTTTTAAAGGACAGCTCAAGCAAGGTTCCCAAAGGCGGTACAAGACCATAGATAAGTGTCGCCCAGTTCCCGTTCTCGTCACAGAGGATGAGGAGGTTTATTACGAGCGGGAACGAGGATTGATACGGTGAATGAGGGAGCAAGCAGCAGCAGGGCCGTGTCGTGTCAATGAAGAGAACGAGGAAGAGCTGATAGTGGGAAACCTGGATTCCTATCACCCCAGAAAGAGTGTTGATGGTAGGGCTGATGAAGAAGATGCATCGCGCCTATGCATTCAATGACGATCAACGCGGGAGGTTGGACGTGGATAAGATTCCTATGATTCGGATTCATACCGTGCCGCATGAACCATGAAATTTAGAGGGGCAAAATATCATAATCTTGACGAGGAGAAGAAGGTGGTGAATTATCTCGACGGCAAGATGCGTATGCATGTCACTGACTACTCAAGTGGGCCGTACGCATCTCCATGATTTTGTTTTGTCAAACCTAACAAGACGTTGCAATGGGTGCAGGATTTGCAGCGTTTGAACGTTGTGATTGTGCGAGATGAGGGGGGCTTGCCAAATGCAGACGCATTGTCGAAGTCGTGTGCAGGGAGGCCTATAATTTCGCTTATAGACCTCTACTCTGGGTACGACCAATTCCCAATCTATCCGTCGGATAGACCGATGACAGCGATGCATACGCCCAGGGGGCTAATTCATATGAATGTGGCTCCGCAAAAAATGACTAATGCAGTGGCAATGGTTCAACGACATATGATTCAAGCCATGCACACAATCAGCCCGCATATCAATCAGTCATATATCGATGACTTGGCGGTAAAGAGACCAAGGGAAAAAGAGGATGACGAAGTCTTGCCGGGAGTAAAGCGTTTTGTTTGGAAGCATATTCTGGATCTTGATAAAGTCCTGAGTTTGCTTGAAGAACATAACCTTACGGCAAGTGGAGCCAAATCCAGACATTGCACGAGGGAGGCTACCATTTTGGAGTTCGTCTGTAGTGAAAGTGGTCGTTGGCCAGACGTGAAAAAGACGGACAAAATTATTGAATGGTCAGTGTTATTTCGTTCGATAACAGATGTTATGAACTTTTTCGGCACGTGTGGGTTTGGGAGAACCTTCATCAGAAACTTTGCAGCCAAGACTGAGCACCTAAGAAAGCTGGTACGTCAGGATCAGGAACGAGTCTCAGGTGAGGACCAGGAGAAAGTTGTGACATGAATGAAGGAGGAATTTAAGGAAGGGGGTTTTGTATTGGGAGCACCAGACTAAGAGGCCACTTAGGTAAGGTCATTCATCGTTGAGACGGGCGTGGGAGTCTTGATGTAGGCAGATGTCGAAGGAAAGGAGAGTCGAACTCTTAATACAATTGAGAGGAACTACTCTAAGTTTAAAAATGAGACTCTCGTTGTCCTTCATTGTCTGAGGATTTTTCGAAACTATATCTTTGGCAGGAAATTTATATTGAGAGTAGACCCAACTGCGCTCGCTTACTACCTGAGGAATTACGTTCCATCGGATCCAACTGTCGTCAGATGGTTAACATACATCTGAATGTTTAATTTCGAATTGAAATGGATTCCAGAAAACAAGAATAGAGCAGATGAACTAAGTCGCATAAACTGGGATAGGCCAGAGGAAGGAGCAGTAGAGAACACGCATCCAGTCGATGGCTTCTTGATTCAGGAGGAAGATGTTCGCCTTCATATTAATAAGTGGTCCTTGCGAGTGCCGAATTGCGTCGGCCATCCCATTTGGTTTGCACCAAGGGGATATGAACAGAAGGCAGAGATAGTACTCAAGCCTTTTGAGGAAGAAGACCCGTGGAGCGACAAAAATGTCGAATGGATAATGAAGTTGGCACTGGCAGACACGCATAGTCTAGTAGAGGAGGTAAGAGCGATAGAAGAAGGGTCGGACCAGGTAGAGAAGCACGAGGAGTTGATGGGAGGAATATACCTCCTCACAAATACACTTCTGCAAGGGAACTTTGACCGAATAGGCTCGTTGAATCCGGTTGAGAGTGAAGGTATTGTATTGGAGAGTCAGGACGACAAGTTTGAGGAAGAGGAGATCAAATAAGCATTTTGTGCAAAGGAGTATGATGAGATCTACCTGGAGTTGGGACTCCTATCATATGAGATAAGGGATAGGGATGCAAGTGAGAGGGTTCAAAAGATGAAACATCTCTATTTGGTAAGGGATGGTCATCTCTTTGTGAAGAGACAAGTAGGGAATCCCTGAAGGGTCGTGTGTGAAAGAAATCGTCAGATCGATGTTATAGTTGCACTTCATGATGACATTGTAGGGGAGCATCGAGGAGTCAATGCCACATACGCTAAGATAAACGAGCTATACTACTGGGATAAAATGATGGAGATGGTCGTTAAGTCCTGTCGTTCCTGTGTATCCTGTCAAGAGAGGTCTCCTCAGAGGCCTGGAGAGCCGCTGCATCCTAGGCTAGAGAGGGAAGTGGGTGTCGTACTACATTTCGACTTATTATTCATGCCGATTGGGGATCATGACTACAACTACATCTTCAATGTGCAAGATAACCTTACTGGTTTTGTAGATGGTCGCGTCACTCGTACAGAGACCGGCTCGGTTCTAGTGAGTTGCATCGTGGAGTACTACCGTTATCCCTTCGTCAGGGAGTTCTTGATGGATAGGGGATCAGAGTTTACCTGCCAGGAGGTACAGAAATTGTTTTCAGAGTATAGTGTGGTAGCCAATTATACCACCGCTGCACACCCTCAAGCAAATGCTCCAGTAGAAAGAGGGCACAACACCATCACGAATCTTTTGGCTAAGTGGACTGAAGGTAGGCCTAATCAGTGGCCAAGAAACCTGAGGGCGACATTTATTGTCAAAAATATTATGGTGAAGAGGATCACTAAGTATGATCAGCGACTCTATGGTACGGGAGACATGCTACTTTCCCGATTGAGAGCTTCCTGAAAACCTGGAGGCGTCAGGACCTAGAAACCAACCTGTCCTTCGAAGAGTTGCTCGACATTCGGGCACGGCAGGTGGGGGCAATTGAGGAAAGAATTCAGGAGGCATCCAATCAAGTGGAAAGGAGTCGCATGGATGATAAGGCTCGCTGGGACCAGATGACACGCGTAAATAAAGCTCCATTGGAGGTTGGGGATATCGTATTATTGTACGATTCATCCTTTGAGAAGCAGTGGTCTAGGAAGCTCGATAAGAGGTGGTTAGGGTCATATCGAATTGTGCGGTGCAGAGATTTTGGCGCCTACTAGATTGAGGAGCAGGATGAAACAGAATGGAAAGATTGGGTGTCAAGAACGAGGTTGAAGAAGTTCGTGGCAAGAGAAGAGGTAAGATGGACAATCTAACCCTTTATGGTAGAACCCTATGTATGTAGAAAGGTTTTGTAGTTAGGTCATAGAAAGAAGTAAGATGGTAGAATGTATAGACAGGATGTGTGCTTGCTTTATGATCTGAGTAAGCCTTGCTTGCATATTTGCTCACCCTTTCTGTGTGCCCGTCGTCTCCTTCGCCTGTTCTGCAGGTCTGACTTTAAGAAGACAGCCATGCCGAGAGGAGGGGGGGTGATGCGGCCACCACGGAGGCCGCTGGGAGCATCAGGGGGATACGAAAGGCATGAGTCTTATCGGAGGGAGCACATGCCTGTGTATGACGATAGGAATATAGAACTCTTTCTGGTTGATTTCCGAGGGTATGCGGAGTACAGGAGATGGATAGTGACCCAGATGATAGAGAGGTTGAGGGGAGTTGGCAGATTTGAGGAGCCCATCGCACGGATCCGTAGGGAGGTGTGGTCCTGCCTTGAGGTAGAGATGAGGATGCAGGAATTGAGACCATCATCAGTTGGACAAGATGGCATGTCGATTCGCCTGGAGATTGGAAACGTGGAAGAGTTCATCCCCGCTTTTGAGAAGTTTATGCACGATCAGAACATTTTGAGGGATGAGTGGGCACGGACGTTGCTACTATGAACCAGAAAGGCGGAGAGACTGTTGGTCAGGCAAGTTAGGGACATGGCTTGAGATTGGGAGAGTTGCAGGGCACACCTAAAAGAGGTCTTTCGACGGTTGGAGCCTCCCCAGCCTAGGGTCGAGGGGCGACAGAGAAGCAAGAGGCAAAGGGGCTCTGAGCCCAGGGAGGCCACCCCATCTCAAGGAGGTCGTGAGGCACTTGCCAGGCGGGGTGAGGAGTCAGCGTATGAAGCGGAAGGATAAGGAGCATATCCTGAGTGTGGGCTAGGCCTGGTGGTTTTTCAGCGTTTTACTGAAGGAGGATTGAGAGGATCCCCTCAGCACACTCGACAGGAGGTGCCACCGTCCGGAGGGTCACTGCTGGAGTTGAAGGTGCACTTGGATATTTCACAGTGGGGAGTGCCTCAGGATGACGAGAGACGCGATGAGCCAGTTGGGGATGTGCCGAGGGAGGAGGTCCACGAGCCAGAGCGAGTTGCGGAGCAGGGCGCTCAGAGAGGACGAGCTGCAGAGGAGGTGATAGAGGTTGGAGAAGATACTCCGCCTCAGACGCCAGCTCATACTCCGCCTCAGACGCCAGCTCCAGAGTCCAGGCCGGAGATAGTGACGGAGGTTGCTCAAGAGGCAGGGGAGGAGCTTCAGCAGGGAGAGGTTTCACTACCTACCCCTGATACGACTTTTTCGCCAGGGGTGAGGGTAGAGATGGAGCGAGAGGGGACTGGGTGGAGGAGAGAGGCCCTTTCTACGGTCGATAGACATCTCGCGGCACATGCCCAGGAGCACCCTGACATCGGGGAGTCTGTGCTTATGGAGCCACCACAGGAGCCACACCAGGCAGAGAGAGAGGCAAGGGCTGAGATTCTGGAGAGAGGGGTCCATCGCACAAGAGGGAGAGCACCAGCAAGAGAGACAGCAGAGGAGAGACGAGTCAGGGTCGGGAAGCGTGTGGAGGAGATTTGGGAGGAGAGACAGAGATTAGAGGTGGCATGAGCGCTTCCAGATCAGCCACCTGACGTGCCACCTAAGCCCTATGGGGTCACGGAGATGTGGGATGAGTTTTGAGGTCAGTATGGCAGGGAGTTGGTGGCTCTAGAGAGATTGGGACTCGAAACAGCGAGGGCAGCGGACGGGTACCTGGACCTCAAGTTCCGCTTTCTGGCCAAGACATCATTTCAGAGGTACTTAATGTTGGGAGATGAGTTAGCTGGAAGGAAGGTGAAGTTTGAGAATCTGGGGGTGCGTTTGGAGGCAGCAGAGGCAGAGATACGCGAGTTCAGGACGCAGACAGCCAGGCAGGCCGCTACCATCCAGGAAATGAGACAACAACTTCAGGATATGGCAGCGAGGATGGAGAAAGAGGGACCTACCAGCGTGGTAGATTGGACTGAGAGTAGACACTATGGCATCCAGGGAAAATCAGTACAAGGTTTATTTGGACAACCATCTACGGCGAGCCCATCTCATGAACCATCCATTGAAAAGGTTATCCTGGAGCGAGAGAAGGTTAACAACAGTCGTATTTTTCATCACCACTTCAAGACACCCTTCACCACTTCAAGATGCAGTCTGCCTAAACAGGTGGTTTTCAGGGTCTTCGGACCTTTCACCACTTCAGGGACATTCAGGTCTGAAAATCTTGAAAGGTCCTGAAGTGGTGAAAGCTCCGAAGACCCTGAAAACCACCTGCTTAGGTAGGCTGCATCCTCAAGTGGTGAAGGGTGGTTTTCATGGTCTTCGGACCTTTCACCACTTCAGGACCATTCATGATTTTTAGACAGCCCAAAACCCTCACTTGACCACTTCATGACACTCT
>BFEA01000043.1:4274813-4300837 GCA_003427395.1 Chara braunii
GGGGGGGGGGAAAGGGGATTTGCCATAATGCACAAAAAAAGGGGGGGGGGGGTCTCCGTGCTGCACCAAAGAACAGCTAAATCCTATCGAATACCCCATGTAATCACAAAAACTTCGGGAGGTCGGGGTATGCCTGGGAAAGGATATCTTCCCAGGAACTGCCAGCCACTCTAGCGAACTTCGCCAGAGAACCGAGAGAGAGAGAGAGAGAGCCCTGGCGAGTTTGCCGCGGGGTCTGTACAGTTCGCGGGGAGTCTCACCCTCTCTCTCTCTAATTGCAAAATGAGAACGATTTTTTTGTGACATGGCGGGAAAATTTGTTTTCGTATCGTACATTCCTCATGCAAAACCCGTCTCTCTCTCCCGGTCACCCCCCCTCCCATCCTCCACATAAGCTTTTGCAAATCACAGTTGCAAGTCCATGTCCTGGACCAGCGTATGCACACACATATGGTTGGGCTGACGACGTTGCATCACTCCTCGCCATACGACGTCTAATGAGCCATGTCGGACGCCACGGACTTGAGCATGTACTGGAAGGCAAGAGTGCATCCTCTTGAAGACCCACCCGTGCAGGACGTGCAAAGCTACATTCTCTACTTTTGACGCATGGCTCAACGCTTGCTGCAGCTGGGTACGATCAATGATTTCGACATGACGACGCTCCGAGGAATGGAAGGAGGAGGAAGGTTGCTGGTGATGGCGACGAAGTACTCACGTTTTCATGGATAATGTTATATAGTCTTCGCCCCTCTCCCGTTGTCCAAAAGGATTTATCGCCAAACTATAATTTTGCCCGCTCGGACAATCCTTTCGCCAAGCCTCCCCTTCGCAGCCTGTTGAGAAGCGGTTCACCGTCCTCCCACTCATTTTTGTTCTCGCCACTCGCACCCTCCCGTTGTCGTTTTGTGTCTTCTTTGACGTGTCCTCCCGCAGGCCCCCCACGTAAAGTTCCTACCCCATCCGTAGCATTAACCTCACCCCCACTTGCATGCACGGGCTCCAGGACCTCCTCCCTTCGTCGCAGGACGTTGATGTGGCGTTGAGGGTGTCATTGGTTGATGTGGTGGAGGCGACGCTTCAACGGCAGAGCGTGTCGTTGAAGAAGATACTCGACTGCCTCTGGACAAGAGCGTCAGCGAGAACGTCTACCAACTGCACATTGTCAATGTCGCCCACGTCGATCACAGGGTTCTCTCATCCACTTGTATGTTCGTCGACGACCAGCCAGAAGTGGAGGGGGCCGTGGCTCGTTCTGTCTTTCCACCCCATCTTGACGGTTGTGTTGTCGATGCTCGTTGTGGACGGTCGTCACATTTGCTTTCGGCGCTTCCTCCTCCGTCATGGCGACCCTACGATGGTCTCCCCCACCCTTTCGCCCGATGGGAGCTCCGCTGCCCCAGCCACCGTCGTGACCCCCCTCTTTGAGTCTTTGACTTTGGGACATGGCGACGTCCTCTCTTTGACCTTCTATATCTTCCGGGATGCTATCTCGCTTCCTTCCACAGGCAACGCCTCGTGTGGACATCGTCTGCCTGGAAGGCACTGCACAACGAGGGTACGTGGAAGATGGCACCGAGATGGGACAAGGACGCTCCATCAAGAACAGTGACAGCAACAAGTGAAGGCACATAGTAAGAAACCTTCTGCAGTTAGAGATGGCGCTGCCACAAGAAAGCTCCTCCTACATTTTTGACGAAGTGTGTCGATGAGCGGATTTGACGAAGACTCCCAACAACGTCGACTCCACTGTGGCGACGACACGATGGCACCGAATGGGACGACTTTGTTGTGGAGAGGACAGCAATGGCGGTGGGAGAGCGCACACGAGGAGGCGACGAATTGTGATATTGACGACACTGTAGCTAAGCGACTTCAATCGATGAGACATCGAAGTGCGTCGAGGAGGACTTATCGTCGCAAGAAACCTCCACGTGGAGAGGACTCAACCGCCACGAGAAAGCTCCATAGCAACGAATCCACGACGAGCGGACGAGGACGACCAGGGATGGATCAATGATGATTCCACGTGGCAAGGACTCCACCACTACGCGAAGGCTCCACAACAACAACTCAGAGGATGAACCAACGATGATTGCATATGGCGAGGACTCCACCGCCACGAAAAAGCTCCAAATGGCAAGAAAAGGCATCCTCGGCCACCCTTCCCCCGTCCCGTATAGGCCTCCACGTCCCCCACTTCCACCTGAAAAAGGAGGACGGCCCTCCCCCCATCCATCCTAAACACCCCTCACTTCACTCTCTAGGATCTCGCACTGCCGCAACATCATGGAGCATTGTCGCTTGCTCGCACTATCCATGGTGGTCGCCAGGAGTGTTCTGTGTTTGTCCATGGTGTCGACAATGACTTCGAAGGTTTGTTGTCACATGTTTTCCTCTTTCCGGACCCGCCCCGTGCTCCCGGTGCTGACAGTGGAATCCTTCGTTAATCCTTGTTCACCGTTTTGTGTTTCTCCTCCACCCACACTGGCGATGGATTCCGCCCTCATCTCCTCGTGCCTGCTTCGGTCCATCATGAAAAATAATCCCTCCAACCTTATCTTTGTGGGCGTCAGCTTGAAGGAGTCCTTCGCCCCAGAGCGGTCCTCGAACTTATGAACCGTCTTGAACTGTTACATCAAGTGGTCCCACTTCCACTCCCTATTCTTCATGCAGCCGAAATTGTGCGTGATACCCACGAAATACAAATCTTGATCCCATTTCGCCCGAACGAGAGCGACCGTGTCTTCCAACGATCAGAAGTTCCGGTCTCTTTCTTGCCCCATCGTTGTCAAGCGCATCAATTTCGCAGGGAGACCCTTCCGGCTGCGTCACACAGGATTTAGCAGGACTTCTACCCAAGCGGTGTTGCTCCCGCCCAGTCTGTCAGCCATACCTCTTGCAAACCCCTACATCAGGATAGGGTCACGCGAGGTACAATTTACCTCCACGTATGGGAGTTGTCACCATTCCGTTGGTGGTTGTATCCCTGCCAAGCTACCAAACCACGTGCGAAAGCTTCTTGAGTATTATCGCAGAGGTGGCCCGGTTGAGGGCGTTTCTCGTTCGTTGTAGCATAGGGGTTATGTTGTCGGAGCGAATACCCTTACAAGGGTATTTGCCCATGTTTTGGCAGCTCACATAAGCCACATCTGTAGCACTATCTGAGGTACTGGCACATTCATTTCTACGAGGCCCTCAACCGTCTCTCAAAAGTCGAAACGGCGAGCGTGAGCTTGGTCAAATCAAAGAGTATGTGAGTGCGCACCTTGAGGGCGCACGTTGATTTACGTAGGCGTCAAGTAATTTAGTAAACAGATAGTGTAGTTACTAACCTTGCATGACAGTGCAAGCTAGAGAAGGGTCAGAATTTTGGTTAGCATCACGGTGCCCACCGAGTGCGCACGTGCACAGACCAACATTTTCATGGTCAACGTCAAGGATAATTAACTACGGTCTGAGAGGAGTTTTGTTTGACTTACCTAAGGTGGCGCTTAGGTCTGCGTATTGTGAGGTATATTGAGTAGTTAGATTGGTTGTGTTTTGGTCGGTAGTCGAAACCGCCCACGACCTTAGCAAGGTTGGTGTAAATAAAGTACAACATAAGTAAAAGTCGGGGTTTCACGACGTCGAGGTAGTAAAAGTGCGGCTTTTTTAGGGAGTAGCCAACTGAGAGGGCCGAAATTCTTGGCGGCTGTTTGATTTCATCATATGTGTGGCAGACACGAGTAAAATCGGCCCTTCCAAGCAGCAAGTGCGGGATGTGTAGTGATCGTGGGAGTGACCGGTGGTCAAAGGTCCGGCCTTTGTTGTAGTTTGTCAGGCCTAGAAGCAGGACGGAGGCAATTTGTAACGAAATTTCCGCCTGCTATACACACAGGCTTAACACTATTGATTACGACATTCAACTTCGAGGAGGCAGATTCGGGGATTTAGGCCAGCAGCTGACGACAAGGGAGTTGTGGAGTGCCACTGAAGGTAATTGAGGGGTTGAGGGTCCAATGGACTGTTCCCCTTGGTTTTTGTGGTCGAACCCGACTGTGGGCCCGATTAGTGAAGCCGAAGGGGGCCGTTTGGTTCCTTTCTTTCCCCTTCTCCCAATTTTCTCCTTTTTCTATTTTATTTTATTTTACCTTTATTTTGTTTTAGAACTAGGTCCGGTACTAGGTCCGGTACTAGTTCCGGGACATGCGTCGGGGCCCACGGGCCTGGCCAATTAGTAAACCCCTGAACTGTTGAAAAACGGACCCAAGTTCGGACTTTGTTATAAGCGGAGAAAAACAATATCGCAATGATGAACCAGTCGAACTTGGCTGTGATGCGGTAGGTGTACGTCAGAGGGCACGATTTCGGCCCAATCGAAGAATATCGTGGTGCGTTGTTGTTTCTCGTTCTTCCCTTAGCTCGGTAGGATGAACCCGGTGCCCAATTATGGTCGGGTTCAGGCTGAAGGGACGTAGCAGGAAGCTAGGCATAAGAATAGTAAGGTTGGACCGAGCGGAGAGAGCCTACATAACAAAAGGATTGAAATGCAATCGGATTTTTTTTTACTGCTATCGCAACACTAATTGTTATCGGGTCAATAAGAAGAGGAGTCACGATTAGAGAAAAGAAGGAGAGAAAGAGTAGGGAGGAGAAACAGGACTCGGAGACATAGGAAATGAGAAGGAGGAGGAGGGGAGAACGGATTGCGCAGTGTGTTCCTTATCATGGTCGCATACGTTACAATAGTAATCATCATCTCGCCATGCCTACGGGTCTGGCACATTCGTGTAACTAAAGGTGGCATACTGTCCAAAAAGGAGCAAGCGAGAAGGTGGTGTGGAAGGTAAGGTCGGAGAAAGGAGACGAAGGGTGACGAGGGAAAAGGCAACGTGGATAGGAAAAAATATCGATCCGTTTTCTGACGGAGTTGGGCTGGGAAGGGATCGAAGTTTTCAGGACAGGTGGCCCCGATTTTGAAGTAAGATTGGTGGTTAGTACATTAGATGAAAAGTTAGAAGTAAAAGGGGGTGCGCATTATCGAGCACTCGGGTCCCACGCAGAGCGGGACCCTCCTGGCTGTGTCATGCAAGAGTTAGCGAATCGCAATACAAATGGAGCTTTCGCAGCCGCTCTAGACGAGTGCGCCAACCATACCTCTCGCCAGCCCCTACGACAGGATAGGGCCTACGCAAGATACAACTTACCTCCAGGGGCTCGCCGCATCACCACAAATAATGTCCTCAAACATTTCGTGAACAAACAATGCACGATCGTAACACAAACATAAAAAAATCAAACAAGCAAAAAAAAAAGAAAAAAAAATCTCAAAAACACTATAAAACCCTATTCGGAGTAGCTTTCGGAGTTCGCCAAATGATTCTCCGAATTCAGTGTTTTTGCCAATTTTTTTGTTACTGGTCCAAATACGTTGAAATTGAATTCAGATATAGATATCACACAAAAAAATAAACAAGAAAAAAATTAAAAATTCAGAGAAATATGGCAGTTTCGATGAAAATTTCACCGAAAATAACACCACTTGTTAACCATTACTTCCACCTGCGGGAGTTGTCACCTCCCTTCGGTGGGGGTATCCCTGTAGAACTACCAATCCACAATACGAAAGTTCATCAGTTGCAATCGCAGAGGTGGGTCAGTCGATGGTGTTTCTCGTACGTTGTAGCATAGGGGGTATGCGCGGTCCCCCTCCTCTATTAGACCCGCACACAAACCGACGCATTGAAATCCCAAGGTGTAACTCGTCGTCGGTCGACTAGGACACATCCCACTCACCACACGTTACACCACGTTTTAACATAAAATTAAAACACACTCAAACAACTCAACACTCCTGGTCACCTCGGTATCCAACCCACAACTTTCAAATACGGAAAATCGGTTAGTCAAGGAGCACGAGACTTACTAAAAAAACCGCGCGGACGCAGGGCCTTCTGATATTGATTAGCAATGCACTCTTATGCAAGTAGTCGCAATGTTGGCGTACTATATAGTACCCATAATCACACGGTCCTCGATAGTCTCGAGGGTCACGTTCGACACTCAAGTGTCGGAGAACACACGCCTCGAGGAGTTAATCTCTCGACGCAAGACAACCACCATGTGCGGTTGAGAACCACACCATTTTCTGCACCCTGCAGAGAGTGAGTGGTATACAGATTCATACATGTGGTGCTCGTCGTCTCTTATCGTCCAGGAACCAACTCCATTATCCAGGGCCTGGAGAGAAATCAAGGGGCTTAGCTTTGACGGCTGCCACGAATTACAATTTTCAACTATAATAACTCTAAAAAGCAAAGGATAAAAGGGAGATCACCATTTTCTCTCAAGGCGAACTCAAATTAACCCTTACGCACGGTCGCAGTAGGTCGCGTGAACATTTAAGGCATATGTATACACATATATAACAGGGGTTTATAATATGGGACGATCACTTCTCACAATCACAGTGGGACTCCTCTCAGTCATATATATGTGTAATCGAAGGCAGTCAAATCAAAAGTTCGAACAACAAACATACATGCAATCATATCAAAGATTCAACCAAAGTTCACACAGTACACGGGGTCAACTTCAACTATTATTTACGCTCATACCCCTTGCCTTAGCCATATACGCCTCAACCTTTGTCCAACCTTCCATAAATAAAATGACTCAGTATCTTTGTTAAATGATCATTCAATAAAGTCCAGGTACAAACCCAATGAAACAAATTAAATCATAGGACTAAAGTCTTTGGGTTGAGTTGGCAAGAGTGAATTTGAGTTAAATCGTAAACCCATGAATCAGTAACCGACATGTTATTAGTAATAACAGAAGATGATCCTCGTAGGATCAAGCTGAATCTAGTCCGGATTCTGAATTGAAATATTCAAAGAAGGTCTGTGGCACAAAACAGGTTAATGTCAAAGGTTAAACTATCAGTGCATAAGGAACAAATCTCCATAGCACATTCTCACTCAATATTATCCTTATGCTAAGTCTAGGTCTACCTCTAAGCCAGTGTCCAAAGAAAGGTAGACCTTTGACAACATCTCCCCTATGCAGGGTGGATTGTCCGAATCGCCACCTGTCAAAATATAATTTATCTTCTCTAAACTAAGAAAACTTTGGCAGCGTTTCCCGTAGAAAAAGTGTCTTTTCAGAATTTGTACTAGCTTGAATACCAAATTTGAAATAATCTCAAACTCTAGAAAGTCAAATTTTGTCTAACTTCCTGAATCAGTAAAACTTTGGGCAACATTTCCTTCATAAAATGAGACTTATCAAATTTGTACAAACTCAAATATGAACTCAAACATAAGACTTGAGTTTTATCAAGACAAAATTTAATCAACTCTTTAGATTTGTAGAAATTTTGATAGTGTTTCTCGTAGGAGAAGTAACTTTCCAAAATTTATACAAAACTAAATACTAAATCTGAAAATAATTCTGACTTCTCAACGTGGAATTTTGTCAAACTCCCTCAATTAGTAAAAATTTGGGCAGCACGTCCCCAAGAAAAGAAGGTTTTCTAAATTTTTACTAAGTCATATATATAACTTAGACAAAAATTTAAAATTTTGAAAGTCAAATTTGACGAACTCCTTGGATTTGTAGAAACTTCGGCAGTGTTTCCCGTAAAGAAAGTAGCTTACCAAGATTTATACAAACCCAAGTATAATAAATAATCTTAAAAAATATGAGAATTGACCTAAGGAAAAAAACGTTAGCTAAAAAAACGTAGAAATTGAGCACGTGGTTAATACCTAAAGCAACTACCTGTGAAACTGAAACTTAGACTAAGTAGTGATCTCACTCAGCGACATGCAAGGTCAAACCACAAAGGTAAGTATTCTCACTAGCCCCAAGGTTAAACCTTATCAAATAATATTTCATAATCTTTCAATGATTTGTCTCTTATACCCAGTTTACATAGAGCATAAAGCTAGATTATCCAAACTTATGGAAACCTGTCTAGCTCAACCATTGGATATACACAAACACATGGCACCACAACGTTTCTCTTCCTTGGGCATGTGACTAGGCCGTCCAACCTAGTCGCCCTGAACTATTTAAAGTATTCAAGTTATATATATATCTTTCTGCTTCTTAGTATTATATGGAAGCATATGACTTAACCGTTCAACTTAGAAACAAGGTTCAACCTGCCTCATTCTTACCAGAAGTTTATTATTAATTTATACTCTCTTGAGTTTATGATAAGTTATAGTCAGACCATCCAAATTTATGGAAATATGTCTGACTAGCAAGTTCATAAGTAAAATAGTATAAGGATATAGTCAAAATTTACCTCTTCTGGTTTCCGAATGTGCGTGGCTCCAGACCAGACCATCCAAACTTATGAAAATATGTCCACTCCTTCGTCTGATTTTCCCTCAGAATAAACAAAAAACGTTAGAGTCATCCAAACTTATGGAACATGCTCAACTCCTTTCAGAAACCAATAAAACATGAGAAACTCAAAATAAAAACAAGGCGTTCAAACCATCCAAACTTATGAAAACCTGCTTGGTCTCTGAAAAGGCAGTCACAAACAGCTCTTGCAAGTCAGAGCAACCAGACCATCCAAACTTATGGAAACCTGTTTGGTTCTCCAGACAATAAAAAAAAAAAAAACATAGCATTGGGTCCTCAAAACTTATGGAGACTAGCCCAACCTTTGATTGACCCAATCAAATGCATGCAAGACCACCTTCCTTCTTCCTTCCAGATGCAAACCCACTTACAATCTGCTTTCAGACAGACTATAAAAGAGAAATTGAAAATTGCACATGCATTTCTTTGCTTAACTCTGAATTGTATCCAGAAAGTTAAACTCAAAGTCAATATAGGATTTATGAAGTATACTAAGTCAAACGGTAGCAAGAAGTACATATAGGGGTTAAAACTGGGTTTATAGAGGGAGACGAAGTTTTACCTCTCAGTTCCTGCCTCCAAAACTCCTCTTGAGTTCCGATAGAGTTCCCTCAATCGGTGGCCAAACTCCCCACAGAGTCTTGATGCGGTCCTACAAGTTGCAATCCCACATGCCGCCTTCCTCTCGTAACCAACAGACTAGACTTTAAGTAAGAAGGGCAAAAGGAGGGGTTTTGGACGCTCGAGATATAGGAAGGGGATAACTCAACTCTCAGAGGAGGGCCTTGATATCTTCATGCGCCTGAGGGTCCTGCAATGGTGGTCAAAAGGTGTGTCACATCTTGGTCTAACTGAAGTCCAACTGCCTGCTGTTGACTCTCTGTCGACTCTCTTACTCGCAGTAACGACCCCCACCTTCAAAAGATTCGACCACTCTGCAGAGCTTCGTGGTCCGGAATGCACTGGCCACAGTTCAAAACCCGGTTGTGACTCAACCAATACAGTCCTTACTCGCGTTGAGGTAAAACAACAACGCGCTTTATCTGACCATGCAATTAGCAGTGTCGGGTAAAGTGCATGCAAATAGTGACCAGGTAGACCACCGCCTGCATCTGGTGCGTATTCAATCTGCAGCCGGAGTCACGCTACTTTATTTAGTAGGCGGCTAAGTTCGCAGTCCCGCCTACTGCTCTTCAGCCGGTAAGATGGACAGCGCGCCAACCAACCGGTACGTTCCAAGTCGTGGCAGGCATGACTCTTTGGGCTGCAGGTAAAATTCTCCCCCTGATGCCATTTCTAACTGCAAAGAGTGATCAGGTCATACAACCCGGCACAGTTGTCGCGTCCGCCTTCTTAGCTGTTCGTAGCAGCGCTTTGGCTGTTCTCCTGACTCTGAGCAACAACGGGCTCACGTACACAGCTCAACCTAAGTTAACAACTTCATAGCTTAGGGAGAGTCGCACGTCCGCATCTGTTGGCGACCTTGCAGCTCGGCATACAGCCCGACTTCCACATCGTCTCGCATCGCCAGCCCACTAGGTGAATCCTCAGCCTCACAGTTTGGCTTCGCTGCTTCGGTTCGACAGTCAGTTTGGCCGCTAACAGATCAACAAACAAGTCTTTGATCCCGTAGTCGCCTAATGTTGTCTCCACCGATATGATAAGCAAAATTGAATGAATTTGTCGTTAATTGTGGAAATGTACACTGATCTCTTAGCCAAGGACACAGAGGGGTACAGAGGCTACTTCCATCGTTTGGCTTGAGCAAAACCGGAATGAATCTTCCGCTAGAAAGTGGAGATGTACCATTACTTCAAAATCGTTCCTTCAACTCGCAGCCCTTGTACTCACGACGTTAAGTCTACTGCCCTATCCTTGATTCCGCCTCCATCATTCATCTCGTTTAGGCTCCGAACCTCTCGCCTCCTTGAATACTCGCTCAGTGACTACCTTGATTATTTTGCACCCACTATCCTCTTATCCCTGATCTCCTAGTATTGCTATTGAGTAATCGATCGGCGCTAGAGGTAAGGCTCTTTCCTCCCTTTACCCAGTCTCACTTGCTACCTTCCCACATGTATCGTGATGTAGCGGACTAAGATACCAGGCACGTTCATAAGGTACCTTATTAGAATCAGCAAGCCAACGGAAGCGGCCATCTCCAGTTAATCAAAGACCATCGCGACACTATCCCAGCACTGCAGTAAAAATAGGCATGAGCAGTGCATCGAAGAGTACTGCATTCAAGGCACTTCGATAACAACAAATAGCCCGAACTTCCTTTGTCTTTCACACTACGTCCGTCGTCGTTTCTTCACACTGTAGCTGACTTTCCTCTACTTTCTTCCATATGTCTGCCTTCATGCTGTAGTCTCACCCTGCTGCAGATGATCCGAAATCCACCGCAGAACCGCATCACAACGATAGTGTTGTTAAATCGGGTACAAGGATCGCAACCACTGGGTAAGTACCAGACACGTAAATTTTGAATAGATCTTCGACTAGAACTTGGAAAGATATGCCCACTATCCTGCGTAAATAACGGACAAATCTTCCGCTGAAACTTAGTTAGATACACACCAGGTAAGTTTGTATTCTCCCCCTCAAATTCTATTTTTGTATCCCACGCAAATCTGCTCACCTCCTACGTGCTACTCTTTCCCTCCGCACGGCCCTCCGAATCGCAACCATACCGTGTAATATCGAATGAACCTTCCTCTAAAACACAGGAAGGTACATAGACCATTCCTTCGGCGTGTTCCTACCTAGCCCATTTGCATCATGCAGCCCCTATGCTCTGTTGCCGTCAAACCGGTGGCTGGCGTCGAATTCTGTCACTGCCAAAGTCTTCACAATGCCTCTAAACCCAGCTTAGTATCTCTTCTTGCTCGTTTTCATTAAGAAACGAGCGAGGTATTTCTTTTCATCCCGACTGCCCTCCCTTCTCCACCTCCACATAACACCCTTTCTTACTAACGCTACCACCGCCGTTTTACTGCCAATTTGCCAAACTATCACTAGCACAGCACTCGTCATACCCAGAAGTCTCCTATCTCCACTCCCGTGCACCTCAGGCTATTATCATTGAGGGACGGAGGGAGGATCTCTTCTCCTACCCACCATGTTCATTCCAATTATTGCGACTTTCTTGTTGATGCACCTGGCCGCCTACTCGGCCTCGTTCCCTTGATTCCATCGACATAGTAAGGACTCACAGCCACTGAGGGATGACGACCGTCAATGCAGTAGTGACAATCAACGTGATGGAGAAGTGTTGAACTCCTAGACCCACATCGCATGACTCCAGTGCTTCTGACAAAAATCTCATGAGGGAACAAACTACTTGACACCCGACAAGTCTTTCACCTCTATACTACTGTTCGATGGCCGATTTGCACGCCAATATCGTTGCGAGTCTCCACCGAAGCTCTCTCTAGCCTCCCTATACAACTGAGCTCTCCACCTTTCGGACCCTCACCAAGCAAGCCCTTCCTTGGTCGGCCGATAGCTGAGCATTGGGCGCATCTCTGCGGAAAGCCTACGTAGAAAGGTTATCACATGACCGGTCCACAAGCAGTTATCGCATACCAGAAAATTCACATATGAAAATTGTGAAGTGGGAAAAACGTTCTGTCTCTTATACACATCTAGATGTGTATAAGAGACAGCACATGACCGGTCCACAAGCAGTTATCGCATACCAGAAAATTCACATATGAAAATTGTGAAGTGGGAAAAACGTTGTTGGTTTGTGTATCCCGAAGAAAAGTTTCCCAATCATGAAATCGGGAGGAGGTTTAAGTTGTTTATGGTGAAACCATATAGTAAACTGAGTTTTCGAACACATGTATATCAAGTTACCCGAAAATCATGAAGCATCCCGAAGTAGCTTGAACAAATGACCATAAGAGTTACTTTCATAGTTTTCCTGACGTTCATCACTTCAGGATGCTTCATGGTTTTGGGGTATCTTGAACAAATAGTCATAAGGGTTACTTTCATAGTCTTCGAAATGTTCATAACTTCAGGATGCTTCATGATTTTCGGGTAGCTTGAACGGATGGTCATAAGGGTTGCTTTCATGGTGTTCGGGACGCTTATCATTCGGGACACTTTATGATTTTCGGGTAGCTTAAACAGATAGTCATAAGAATTTCTTCATGGTCTTCAGGACGCTCATCACTTCAGGATGCTTCATGATTTTCGGGTAGCTTGAACATATGGTCATAAGGGTTGCTTTCATGTTTTTTGGGTCGTTCATCACTTCATGATGCTTCATGATTTTCGAGAAGCTTGAACAGATGGCCATAAGGATTGCTTTCATGGTCTTCAGGACGTTCATTACCTCGTGATGCTTCATGATTTTCAGGTAGTTTGAACAGATAGCCATAAGGGTTGGTTTCATGTTCTTTGGGACGTTCATCACTTCAGGATGCTTCACGATTTTTGGGTAGCTTGAACAGATGGTTGTAAGATTTGCTTTCATTGTCTTCGGGACGTTCATCACTTCAGGATGCTTCATGATTATCGGGTAGCTTGAACAGATGGTTGTATGAAGTTCTTTTATGGTCTTCGGGACATTCATCACTTCGGAATGCTTCATGATTTTTGGGTTGTTTGAAAATATGGTCAGTATGGTTCTTTCAAGGTCCTCACGACGAAGAGAGTCCCGGAGCCATCTATTTAAGCTACCTGAAAATCATGAAGTATCTAGAAGTGATGAAAGTTCCAAAGACCAAGAAAACCACCGTTATAGTCATTTGTTCAAGCTACCCGAAAATCACAGAGCATCCTGAAGTGATGAACGTCCCAAAAATCATCAAACCAACCATTTTGGTCATCTGTTTAAGCTACCGAAAAGTCATAAAGCATCCTGAAGTGATGAACATCCCGAAAACTATGAAAGAAACCTTTATGCTCATCTATTCAAGCTACCCGAAAATCATGAAGCATCCTGAAGTGATGAACTCCCGGAAGACTATACAGCAACCTTTATGACAATCTGTTCTAAGCATCTCGAAATGATGAACGTCTCGAAGACAGTGGAAGCAACCTTTTTAACCCTCTGTTCAAGTTACCTGAAAATCATGAAGCATCCCGAAGTGATGAACGTCCTGAAGTCCATGAAAGCAATCATTATAACCACTTGTTCAAGCTGCCCGAAAATAATGAAGCATCTCGAAATGATAAACGTCATGAAGACCATGATAACAACTCTTATAACTCTCTGTTCAAGCTACCTGAAAATCATGAACCATCCCGAAGTATTGAACGTCCTGAAGACCACGAAAGCAACCCTTATGGTCATTTGTTCAAATTACCCGAAAAGCATAAAGCATCCCAAAGTGATGAACATCCCGAAGACCATGAAAGCAACCGTTATGATCATGTGTTCAAGTTATCTGAAAATCATAAAGCATCCCGAAGTGATGAACGTCCCGAAGACGATGATAGCAACTCTTATGATCATTTATTGAAGCTACCTGAAAATCATGAAGCATCCCGAAGTGATGAACGTCTCGAAGACCATGAAAGTCACACGTATAGCCATCCGTTCAAGCTATCTGAAAATCATGAAGCATCCCGAAGTTATGAACGTCCCGAAGACCATGAAAGCAACCCTTATGGCGATCTGTTCAAACTATCCAAAAATCATGAAGCATAAGTGATGAGCGTCTCGAAGACCATGAAAACAACCTTTATGGTTATCTGTTCAATGTACACGAAAAGCATGAAGCATCCCGAAGTGATGAACGTCATGAAGACCATGAAAGTAACTTTTCTGGTCATCTGTTTAAGCGAGCCGAAAATCATAAAACAGTCCGAAGTGATGAACGTCTTGAAAACTAAGAAAGCGACCTTTATGGTTATCTGTTCAAACTACTCGAATATCATGAAACATTTTGAAGTGATAAATGTCTCGAAGACCATGAAAGCAACCCTTATGGCTACAAGTTTGGGCAAACCGAACAACATCTATGAGAACAACATGTACGATGAGAAATTCGCAACTTTTCAAACGAGTCATGAAAATTGAAAATAAGAATGAGAAAAATTTGAGCAACGAAAAAGAAGTGAGACTAAGTTGTATATATAATATATGTATGATGGAAATTATACGTGTTGTTAATCTTTTCTCCACCGGTCGGGAGCTCAAGACAGCCTTGGGTCCCCTCACTGTACCCGTGGCCGCTCTGCTCGGGCCCAGTTCACCATCTTTCGTGCCCGGACAACATGCCCACACTCAGACCTCCTCGTATCAAAAGGCGGGTGGTAGACTGGACACTCGCAATGGGTCCGTGCCACACGGGTTTTCTTACATTTCGTGGGCCAAATCACCCACCGGTTTGCATGCACGTTGGCCTTCATCGGTCTCGGTGCCACGTCCGGCTTATATGCAACAAAAACCGAAAACAACAATAATAAGAATAATATTAATAATATTATGGTGAACCAATACTAACGGAAAATAAAAATAAAGTCATAAGACGAGGAATGAATTCTGACCTCGTGGCAGCAAAACCATGGGGGATAGCTTTGTCGGGTCTTCCACCCCACGGTTCCTTCGCGTTGCTCCGATGCTCCCATTTCGCTGCTCGCTGGCTTTGATCCTTGAATCTCCCTGTTGATAGTCCGATACCGTAACCAACCGTGTTAGGCCCAAGGCTGGCCTAGTACTAGCGGACACCTATATAAGTTGGTACCTCGCCATGAGTGAGCCTAATGAAACGTTCCATAGTCGCGCCTTGGTCATAAGCGATTATCGGGTAGCTGAAAATTCAGGAATGAAAATTCTGAAGAAAGATATGACTTGCACTGCAGCTATGTTCATAAGAAGTAAGGTAAACATAAAATAAAAATTAGGAGTGTATCTTCTCATGATCAAGTGGAAGGTTCACCCTCACTGAGTCCATTTTAGCAGTTGAACGGTAGTCGACGAGAGTAGCAAAAGGGGAGTTTGGTTGTGGCGACACGTGTGTTAGAAGATGACACAAGTGTCCTAAGGTGAGATAAAAAAAAAAAAAACAGAAATCGTATGAGGAGCAAGGAGCAAGCTCACTTGATTCTGGTTCCTAAAACTTATACAAGTTGTAAGGGTGCGTACCTGATCAAGGCGGTGTTCCACGTGATCAATATCTACACATTCTTTGGTTGTCGTTGCGAGCTTGGCGCGTTGTCCCTCCCAACCATCGTACTGTTCGACATTGTAGTGTTGCTGCATGGGGGTGCTGGTAGAACTACGCTGATATTCGTAACCATCATTGAAATCGGAGATCACCACTGCGGCGCCACCTGTTGTTGAGGTTCCAGACAACATTGTTGTTGCTGTTATTTCAACCACGAACCATTGTTGCGAGTATCGGACTCGCGCGATGTGATTGTTGGGTTTTGAAACTACTTTTTCGCGAAGTCTGAGTTACTGACTACCACTGATTCTTGGGGCACCATTGTTACTGGTTCCGAGTTGCTGTTGAGGTCGACATTTGCATATACTTCGCTATAGTTGTTGTTTTGCTGCTTAGGTTCATCATGGCAATCTGTGGCCGCAACTGTGTTTTTCATCATTGTGGTCGATGTTCACCTGAGGTATTGACACCAATGGAGCTCATTGTTGTTGCTGGAAGCTACTACATTTATCGGCGGCCTGCTACGACAAGCTGTTGTTGTCACTTGATCAGTTGTTAGGACCGGTGTTACGGTGAGACCAGTGTTTTCCTGTTGTTAGAACTAGCACCATTGATTATGCATTCGAGTGTTGGTGGGGAGCTCAAGTGCTACTGTTGTTTTACGAGCACAATTGTTGTTGGGCAGTCTACTGTTGACTATGTTGAGGTGTCAGGACGAGTTGTTGTTGAAGCTCCGGACTGTAAATGCGATAAAACTTTGAGGTTATTGTTGTAGCAGAGGTGTGGTAACTGTTCCGATTACAGTCACGGGTTCATGTTACTATTGAGGGATTGAGGATGTTGCGGCGTCCATGATCTGTTGACTTCGAGATTAATGATCTGCATCTACTTCATCAAATAAAGTATACTGTTCAACCGCATAGCGGTGCTCCCCGAAGAGTTGCGCTGTTGTTAAACCGGGCAAAATTGGTACGATTGCAGTATCCCTAACGATTTGCCGCCGGAATTGGTGCGGGGTTGAATGTACACTTGGACCTCCGTTGTCTCAGGGTTACTGTTGTGACTTGTTGCGGTATTTGCAGTCCGTTGACTCCAAGTTCAAGCAACTAACTGTCATTGCGGGGCCCTCAGAAGTTGAAGGAAGCAAGGCTCTCTCGGCATGAGTTTGAGTTGAACCTTTCCTGAATCTCGAGACACTAAAATTACTCATATCCATCTCAATTTGAGTTTAGTCTATGTTCGGAAGAGGAAGGCAACATGTGGGATTGCAACCTATAAGACTGCAACAAGACCTTGTGGGAGGTCCACCCACCGATTGCGGAAGCTCTGCCGGAGTCCAGGCGGGGCTGTGAAGGCAGAGAATACTCAGGCATAATCACAGCTTACAAGGGGTTATGAAGGCAGAGAACACTCAAGTATAATCACGACTTATGCGCATAACCCCATACTCCACTAGCCATACTGCTTTCTATTTTGCATGAAGTATGACCGAGTCATTATATTATTATTAATTTTATTCTTATTATTTGAGTCATTTTCAAGATTCGATATAAAGTTAATACAGCGTGTGTGTGAAAAATCATGCATTTCCGTGAAGGCAGAGAGAACGAAAGGGGGAAAGGTTGGTTTTTGCTTGCGTTTGATTGGGTTAAAAAAGGTTGGACGTACCCCTAGTATGGGGCAGACCGGTGTTATACTTATTTTTTTTATGTTGGGTTGCTTGCTTGGTCTTCAGAGGATGAACCTATCCTAGGTTGGACGGTCCGATCACATGTTTCTTTTGAGGGTTTTTGAATGGAGGATGGGACCCTAGATTGGGCAACCTAGAATCCTTGTTTTTTATTTGGTTCCTGAAATTGTTAGCTTCATTCTAGGATGCATGGATCCAACTCTTTGCTTTCATTTTGAGGGAGAAAAAGGCAATGGCTATGCGTACCCCTAAGATGGGGCGGCCTGGTCTTGAGTCATGAACATAAGTGAAACAAGAGCATAAAATTTGATATTATATAATTTAATTTTATTATGTTGGCAGACAGGACATACCCCCTAGGATAGGGCGGTTTAGTCAATAAGCCAGATAAAACACAAAGCAGAAAGTTGGAAATTCATAGTATAATATTGATGGGAATCCAGATAGACTGGGCGTACCCCTACGATGGGGTGGTCCAGTCCTATGGCCGTAATAACATGCAAAGGTAGAAAGTTAGTATAAAATTAGTTATTTTGAGTTTAAACATGGTAAAGGCAAGGTTGGGCGTACCCCTAGGATGGGGGGGTCTGATTGTCTGCAAGAAGAGAAAATGAACTAGTGCAACTACATGTCGAACGTTGTTTTTGTTTGCGAAGGTTAAACGTACCCCTAAGATGGGGCGATTAAGTCATATGTTATAATGTTTTTGTTACGCAGGTTAAACATACCCCTAGGATGGGGCGGTTTAGCCCTGTGCCACAAGTGATCGTTTGGGCGGTCAAGCATACCCGTAGGATGAGGCGGCGTGGTTGTATGCTTTATGTCGTTTCTAAACAGATACTGGACATACTCCTAGGATGAGGTGGTCTAGTTATCTGTCTTATGTCAATTTTTAAGTTGGCGAAGCGTACCCCTAGGATGGGGTTACTTAGTCGTACGCTTTATATCGATCGTCTAAATGGGTTAGACGTACCTCTAGGATGAGACAGTCTAATCGTGTATTTATCTTTTAAAGGCAAGTTAAACATACCCCTAGGATGGGGTGGTTTAACCTTATGTCATAGGTAAGGAAGGGGTATAAGGGTTTATTTTAAATGAGAGACAAATGAACTATATGTTTGATACACGACGTAAGGTTTTGATGAGAAATGTGATTGTGTTCACTTGTGTGTATATTTTTATTTCATTTTTTTGTCTATTTTTTCGATAGCTCAGTCGCTTTAGATACCTACCGAGTGTTGAAGCCATAGGTAGACTAGAATGAATGATGGGACAGGAAGCTTGGAATAAGATAGGATTGACCTTAATAAGAGTTAGGGTTGGTGCTAGCTCACGATACCATCTTCAAAAGAAGGATCATGTAGACTATCATTAGTTATAACTGTCAGGTAAGTGTAAGGAGTTAGTCTCAAGTGTACTTGTATTTTGCTTTTGCATTTTCAACTTTGTATAAATCTTGGCAACTTTATTTTCTAATTCGAAGCGCTACATAAATTTTCACAAATCTGAAAAGAGGTTAGTCTTTTTGAGTTCATAAAAATATTGGAAAAACACTCTTCCTACGAGAAGCGTTGCAGAAATATTCTGAAATTTGGAGAGTTATATTATTTTTTTGTTAGGGAAAATTTGGCAATCCACCCTAGGAGATACTGCCAACATTTTCAGCAATGTCTAGTATCAATTAGAGAAAGGTGAGGGTGAAACTAGTAAAGGAGTTAGTCTACGATATGGAGCATACTCTCTATTTTAAACATAAGATTGGTTTCTTTGGCCTGTGTTGTGATGCAAATTTTCTCATTTGATTGAATACTCGATTTGTTCAGCCTGATCCTACAAAAGGATTAGTTTTTTGTTATCTTTCGTTAACAAGTCGGTTACAATACAACTTTATCTGCTTCTACAAGCTTCTGCATCTCAACCTGGGGCCTTAACCCCTGTGGGTTTTTATATTTCTTAGGATTTTCACCCAGATCTTTTTCTTAATAGTCATTTTTAATGAATGAGTACCTTTATTGTGGAATCGTGGAAAATTGTTGGGGCTTGCCTGCCTAAGGCAAAGTATGAGTCGCAAGGAACGGTAAAGTTGACTTGCTTAGTGGGTGCGATGTTATTGTTTAAGCTTTGTATGATCGCATGTGTGTCTTGACGATTTTGGTCCCTCCTCTCATCCTCTTCAAGACGATATTCTCACTCAATACTTTAATGGGTTCAACATTGTGTCCATCTTAGGTTTATAGGAACTTCTCATGTACCAACCTCCAAGATAATTGAGGTTGGAAGAATGGTCAAGAAAGTTTTACCGACATCTCAGTTCAAGATTGCTCTCAAATCCCTATCTCCACCACCTCTTGTAATACCTAATCGTAATAACCCCCCTAACCACTTTCAATTTATCTCCTCTACGGTTTCACAACTTATCTCTGCAGAAGTAATCGAATCATCTCTCAATCCTATTGTTATCAACCCAATTTTTGTCATTGAAAGTTCCTCCAAAACTTGTTTCATCTTGGATGTTCGCTTCGTTAACTTTTTCCCCTTTTCATTACGAATCAATACATGACATAGTCGCTCACTTGTCTTGTTTACCATCGCAGGATTTTCTAACCTGTTTTGACATAAAAAACGAATATTATTACATTCTTATTAATCCAGATTGTCGCTCTTATCTTGCATTCAATTGGAATGGTTGCAACTACTAGTTCACTACCCCATGCTTTGAAATTTTATCTAGAAGTTGAATTTTCACAACCATTATGCAAAAAATTATGGAATAAATTTGTCTTCGCCATGTCTTTGCCTCATCTTATATAGATGATTCCACTTTTGTTAATTATAACCCCCCTCTCTTTTTATGACAAACTTTTAACTACGTTGCCTTACTCCACAACCTCGGCTTCTTCCTCAACCTTCACAAGTGTTTTTTCCTCTCTTCCCAGTCCATTCGCTTCGTTGGCTTTATCCTCGACTTTCACCATAAAAGAATAAGGGTTCCCCAGGATAAGATTTACAAGATTTTCAATATCATATAATCCAATTCCTCACATTCCAGTCGATTGACCGCGCAACTAGCCGACAAGCTTGCCGCCCTCTTTAAAGTTTTTTTGTCAACCCACCTCTATCTATCCTCACTTTATAAGGTCATAAATCCTGTCAAGTGGGATTTTCCAATTCAGGTTACATATATCTACAACACTCTCTATTTTTACGGACGCCTCTGTCACTCAAATTGCGGCAGTCGCATGCCACCTTTCCAACAAACCCATCCAATTCAACCAATGCCTTCCCCACCCTTTGCTCTCCTCGTCTTCAACTCATAGAGAACTTTACACAATATTGAAAACTCTCTGTTTCCTGTCTTCAGTCTATGCTCATTTCTTACCCTCCGCGTCTGCCAGACTTCACTCTGACAGGTAATCATTCATCGTATTACTCATGAGCATGAAATCCACGGATGATTTTTTCAACCCCTTGCTCAGGGATATGACCTCCATTATCATTTCCTTTGATATTATGCTCAGTCTAGTATGGATACCCCGCTCCCTCAACACCACTGCGGACTCTATTTCAAAGAATGAGGACAACACCGATTGGGGTTTAGCCAACCACCTCAAAGTCACAATCTTTTCGAAATTAGGCATCCCTGCCATAAACCTTTTTGCGTCCGATTATCATCATGTTTGCCCAACTTTTGTCTCTAAGTATTGTTTCACTAAAGCTTCGCAAATAAATGCTTTTTCACTCAATTGGAACGATCTCCCTTCGCAACCATATCGATGGCTCTTTCCACCCACTTCCCTTCATCACCTCGTACTTTCTAAAGCCTTAGCTAGCCCCGCGCGTTACCTTTTCATCCTCCCTTCCTCTCAGCGCACACCATGGTACCCTCGCATACTCTCACTCGACATTCTCCACCGTTTCACCATCTCCGAGTCCAAATTCTCATGCCTCCTCAACCCTAGGGTCGACCTCATCGTGCCCAACCCTGCACTCCTCAGCCTTACCGCAATTTTCTTTGCTTCCTAAATCTTTTATACTTTCACCTCACCTTTTCCAACCGCGCTTCATCCCATATCCATACCTCATAAATGTCCCAATATCTAGGTTGGCTTCCAGATATGATAATAAGTTATGAAAGATTGGGGTTGTCTCATCATCTCTCACAAACTCCACCCCTCTTCTATTCCTGCCTGCACCCCACCCACCCTGAAACTATGGCCGCTCTCCCCCTCAAATACCCCAACTTCCCCAAACCACTTTTCTATGCGTTTGTTGAAACCACCACCACTCATCGACCCCTCCCCGCGCATTGGTCAAAATACATATCCCACCCTCAAATCCTGCCCCAATCTTTCATAACTTATTATCATATATCTGGAAGCCAACCTAAAAACATTTCCCCTTCACTACTTGGATATCGCAACCTTATCATAAACCTTCCCCCCTGCCTATCTGTCTTAGTATACCCTGGCCGCACAACCCCCTGCGATAAATTTATTTCTTTATATTGCAATCGCAGACCTTCCCCACATTTTTGCTAGCTCTCCCATAAGTACAAGAAAGCCCCGCCATCCTGATAAGCTTGTGCCTCCGGATATCCCTTCAATACTTTCACCTTTTCACGAATATATCCTACCACTTTCTTCAATTTCTCCCAACCAATAGGTACAACAGACTCCTCAGTCACCCCTCTTCCAGACCATCCCTTCCAAGTAGTTTAAAGCAGCCACTCAAACAATTGATTACAGCATCCACCGTGGAAGGCGAAACCAAGGGAAGTCCTTCAATGTCGGAAGTACGATATCGACTTTCAACTTCAACAAGCCACTGACTACTTATAAATGACAAAACATGAAAGTCAATGCAAGTCATGCAACTCCTCCCAACTTTGTTGCGTTCAAACCACTCATTCAAGGCCAAGAGAACCTTCTTCATGTCATTCTTCCATCGTCGACCAACTCCGAATTCTCCTATCAGGGCGCTACTCCATTCCAGACCGGCCTCATAGCCACCTTCAATCTCCGGAGTCGGCCTTCTCTGTCTCCAGCTGCCATCACTCACCCGCTCCTTCTACCATTCCCTGCAAGACGACATTGTCACTTGTGGGACGATGGAGGGAGATGTGCGGTGGTTGGAGGTGTGCGGGCCTCCGACCCACTTTCCTGACTCACTCCTATGAGATCTGTCAGCATCAGCGACGTGGCTTTTTCCAATTTTATTGGGAACGGACCTGTGTAGCATTATGCGTATAGCAAACTTATTGGTTGGACACTGCGCCGACGACACTGGACTCCTGCAGCAGTTATCATCGGTCTACGTCAACTCAACCACTGGGACCACAATGGGACTTTTGTCTTGACTTCAGATTGCTGATCACGGCCGTCCCACTTCATCATCTACGGACGACAACTCCATCAAATCCAACAACACTGACAATCTACGACCAATATTGTGTTCAGACTTCATCAAAGGCATAGGATTATTGATTTGTCTCACCCTGGTTGGAGCACGGCCTCGCCGACCCGACTGGTCCCACTGCCTTGACCCGTGACAGTATAAGTCACGGGTGCCTGCCCAGCCACGACAGGTTGCGAAGACTCTCGAGCTGCGCCCTCCAGACCTCGCCCGCTCACCGCACTCATCGCATACGCGAACCTGCAGGCACGCGGCACAAGGGTCAGGTCTCACAGAGGTCGAGTCTTCCTCCTCGCCTGTTTTGGCGAAACGGTCCCGCCCGCCCTGGATTTTCCCGTGCGGTGTTTGGAGGTGTACGGGCCTCCGGCCCACTTTCCTGACTCACTCCTGTGAGATCTGTCAGCTTCAGCGACTTGGCTTTTTCCTATTTTATTTGGAACAGACCTGTGTATTGCTGCGATTCTTAAATTATGTGTTTTTCTTGCAATAAAAAAACATTCTATGCGAAGTGGCAAAAATGCCCCCCCCCCCTCAAACCCCCCATAGAACTGCATCTTCGCGCCAATGCCAAATGACTAGCTATATAGCTCCACAATGATTTTAAAGTCTTCAATTGGCCTACGGCCTGCCGCCTCTAAAAGAAGGCTTAGTATAAATGTGCGACGTCAATACATCTTGATCATCCACGGCTGGAAATTGTCACCGTCGGCCGCACCTGATAGAAAACCATACGACCTACGCATAAATAGTGCCTAGTGGGCTTGGCCCCAGAGTCGACAGTTATGTGAATTAGACTCTTTAAAAAAAGAAAAAACGGAAAAGAGAGACGCGGCACGATTTGCTTCATAGACGGTGGGGAGGGAAACATGTGGAAGAACTACATGGATTGAAAGCGAGACGACTCAAATTTCTTGGCAAGGAAAGCGGGATTTTTTCGGTGAGAAAAGAGGGAGTTTGTTTTTGTTTCTTTCTCGTTTTCGCTTTTTTTAGCAACAAGTCTTGGCCATGTCTATACGGTACAGTGGGACCATCTGTTCAAGCGTCTTTTCAAATTTCTGGTTTTCCTTTCGGGGAAAGGGCAGTCTCACATACCTTGTGAAGTCTGAGGGCGTACTCACAGTAGCACTTCGATCGAAATTTACATTTGGTGAGTGAGTTGCACCACCAGGCCCTATGCGGCCTGAGGTCGATGCGCAAGAAATCGTCGACGGATTCGAACACGTGACCAGAGTATCAATAGTGGAAGGGCCAAAACTACGGCGGGTGTCGCTGCACTACTCTTGAAATGCACAAAAGACAAAAATCATGTCGCTGTATCTTTCCATGTTCTAGGGGAAGATTCACTCTCGTTTTGCACCTTTCGAGAGTAGTGCAGCGAGGCCCTATATTCCTTCATCCGGTCTACTTCTGGTGAGTAGTGCAGGGAGCGGTCTACGTGCGTCCCCCTCTTTCGCTTAACAGTTGCACTTCAACCATTTCCTATTGGACGTCGGTGTACGGGTAGGACCGGTAGGAGTGGCCAGTCGGCAGCGGTTCGTCGAGATGAGCGACCGACTGCAAAAGGAACTGCACATTGAGCCACATTGCGCCTAGTTGCGCTACACTTCTCGCTATCCTCGTACTTCTGTCCAGATGAATTCAAAATATTGGTAGATGGCGAGTATAGTGCAACTATCGAGAGAGAGAGAGAGGGAGAGAGAGAGAGAGAGTGGGGGGAGGGTTGGTGCGTCGCACGCAGGTAGCCAAAAAGTTTATGAAAAGTTTATGAAATGCGAGCGTATCTTCAGCTGGAAAATGGCGAATCGTACTCCCGGCGCGACTGGTAGGTCCCACTACCACAAGTGATTTTCATTTCTGGGCGTGCATTGTGGAGATCGAGGGTCAGAAATCAGAAATGGAAAGCCTGCCCAAGGGGGACGAGGTCAGTATTTTTTTTGGCGAGTGGCGGGTAATGTAGGCTTTTTTCTTGGGCGTCGCCGCACCACTCGCGAAATGTGCAAAATGAGAATGAACTTCCCGCTAGAACACGGCCAGATGCGCCCGCCAAATTTTTTCTTTTCTCACATTTCGAGAGTGGTGTGGCGAGGCCCTTTGTCTCGTTCACATTTGGCGAGTGGCGGGTACCGTAGGCCTTTTTTTTTGCCCCCTTCTTTCATCAGGTATAGTATGTCTGTGTGCTTGTGTGTGTGCGTGTGTGCTTGTGTGTGTGCGTGTGTTGTGTGTGTGTGTGTGAGAGAGAGGTGAGTAGGCGGTATAAGGGAAGAAAGGAGGACATGTTCGGCAATGGCTATCGGCGCTTTCGATGTTTTTTTGAATTTCTGACAGATTCCATCGGCACGCGGCAGCGGCGGCAACGAGCCGGCGCCCAGACCCGTGCCGCCGAATTTCCCGCGGTTATTGTCTGTCGCTGTGGGAAGGGGCACAGTGCGGTAGCACTCTCTCACTCATCGCGCGTGTTCTGTTTCTTACCGCCCCAACCTGCGCGCGTCGTCCATTTTGCTGTACCCCCCCCGGGCCCCTTCCACGGTCCCCTTCCTTCCCTCTCTTTCCAGTCGTACTGTAGTCTGTCGTCTGCCTGTTCCGTTGCGCTGGTCTCCTCTCCTTCTTCTTTCCTCTCCCTCTCCCTCTCTCTCTCTCTCTCTGCCTCTCTCTCCTTCCCCCTGTCTCTCACTCTCTCTCTTTCCCTTGCCATCCCCACCTCTTCTTCGCCATCTCTCTTTCTCTTTCTCCGTGTTTCTGTCCGCCCGCGCTTTCTTCGCCTTCCTCCACAGCGCGCACCTATCCTGTTCCATCAGAACATAACCAATCCGCCCGCTTGAGCACACACTCTTCTTGCTTAGCGTACCAAGTCCAACGTCGTTTTTCCTTCCCCCCTCCCTACCCGCCTCCTTACACCATTTTCCTTGTCTTCTCTTTCGGTCTGTCTTACTCTTTTCTCTGCCCCGCTTCTCGCCCCCTCTCTTCCTCTGTTATCACGGACCCTCAGTTTGTCCTTGCCTTCAGCGGCATCTCAGAAAAAACGCGCCCATGGAAATCGCAGCTATGGAAACCACATCAACCAAGTAAGCTCGGTCATGCCGAAGTCTCGCCCTCCGTCGTCCAATCCTTCATCGCTTCCCTCGCCCTCCCTGCGCCCCTCTCTCTCTCTCTCTCTTACGCTGCCCAACTGCTGCCCTCCCTCTCTTTCGACCTGTTTCCTTGTTTTTCTGAGCCTCTTCGACGCTGAAATTGCAGCCATGAAATCGCGTTGATCAAGCATGTCATACGGAGCTGTCCTTACCGGGGAATAACTCGTTTCTGATAAATCAGCCCTTTTTCCGATCGCTCAGTTCTTTGCTCGCCCTGCCTCATCCTTGCGCTTGCGCACGTCCCAACACACACACACACACACACACACACACACACAGAGAGAGAGAGAGAGAGAGAGAGAGAGA
>BFEA01000043.1:4315456-4333482 GCA_003427395.1 Chara braunii
ATATATATATATATATATATATATATTGACGATATATATATATATATATATATATATATATATAGACGATGAGTCAGTGAAACTGCGACGAAAGTCTGTCACAGCCCCTTGTTTGTTGTCCTCTTCGCCCTCTCTGTCTTTGGTATTATAGTCTTATTATTACAGAGAACTCCGTAGCAGCCACATCCGTGCTCGAGCCTCCAACGAGGGAACATGCGGGAGCTGCATACATATCAGTAGACATAGCTGTGTGACATCGTACATGCACGCGTACCAGCAGATGTAGCTCTGCTAGATTACTATTCTTCTCAAGAGTATCTCCAAGTCTGGGTGATGTAGTTAGTCCTGATCCATCAGTCAAATGCATCCTGGCCAAACTGTCTGTCTAGGTTCAACCTTCTGATGACTCGGTGAAAGCATGGGTAGGTGGCTCTCCTGCAGTCTGTTGTGGTGGGTTCATTGACATGGTGAGTTAGGGCCTCGCCCCACTACACTCTCCACATGCTCAAAAGATGAAAATAATGGTGGTGCATCTTAACATGTTTTAGCCGAAGATTCATTTTCATTTTGCACATTTGGGGAGTAGTGGAGCGAGGCCCTTAGTGACGGATTTCTAACGAAAAGTCTGCGTCGCATTGGCCCCCTCTTTTTTGGTTCTTGTCCTCCCTTTTCTTTTTTTGTTTTGTTTGTGTTCTTTTTTCATTGTCCTCCCCTTTTTGTCAACTCCTTGCTGGTTGTTGTTTTTTTCATTGTCCTCCCCTTTTTGAGACAATAGCGATCCCTACACTTTCAGGTTCCCGACTGGCTAGCCGCAGTGAGTTTTCTTTCCCTCTTCTTCTTAGTTGAGTTTTGCTTTATCTACTTTTCGGCTGAGTTTTACTTTTATCTTTCCCTTTCTGTTTTTTCCCTCTTCTTCTTAGTTGAGTTTTACTTCATCTACTTTTCGGCTGAGTTTTACTTTTATCTTTCCCTTTCTGTTCTTGATCTTTGTTCTCAAGACAGACCATTTCTTGTACTGTCGTGTGTTTCCTGTCCCGATACAGAAGTAGATAGTATAAACATGCGTATTTCACAGAATAGATAGTATAGACATGCGTAATGCGTAAATAGATAGTATAGACATGCGTATTGCATGAATAGATAGTATAGACGTGCGTATTGTATATTTATATGTTATATCTGTCTATATTTATGTGTATATACTCACAAATACATATATGTAGTTTCAGCCTCCTAGTGATGGATCCGTCGGCGAAATTCTGACGGAACAGCCTGTCACAGCCCCTCGTTTGTTGTCCTCTTTTTCCGCTCTGCCTACGGTTCACCGGGCAGTTCTCCATGATGATATATAGTCTGCGACTATTTATATGTAGTTTTATACATTTGTTTTGTGGTCGTCAGTGAGGAGAGTTGGGGAAAGAGGCTCCTGACTGTATACATGTTTCTGTGAGTGTTCGTGGTCTGGTCTTGGGTGGGATTGGAGTTTTTACTTGGGTGGTTTCGCAGTCTCAAGCTGTTATCACCGAGTCCATTCATAGTTATAGCCGTCTCCTTTACGTAACCAAATTCTCGACACAGCCATGGCGACAGCAGCGGGCTGACTATAGCTATCTTCTTTATATAGCCAAGTTCTTTACATAGCCATGGCTGCAGCAGCGGGCTGACTATAGCCGTCTTCTTTACATATACATGGCTGCAACAGCTGGCTGACGATAGCCGTCTTCTTTACATGTCCATGGCTGCAGCGGCTGGCTGACTATAGCGGTCTTCTTTACATAGCCATGGCTCCAGCGGCTGGCTGACTATAGCGGTCTTCTTTACATAGCCATGGCTGCAGCGGCTGGCTGACTATAGCGGTCTTCTTTACATAGCCATGGGTGCAGCAGCGTGCTGACTATAGCCGTCTTCTTTAAATATGCATGGCTGCAACAGCAGGCTGACTGTGGCCGTTTTCTTTACATAGCCATGGGAGCAGCAGCGGGCTGTTCTATCTTTTTTTTATTTTTATTTTTTATAGCATAAACTGGCCCTGCTAATGGGGGTGGTACGAGCAGCCCCCACTAACAGCTCGGTGCTAATGGCTCGAGTCTTCTTGGTGGGGGGCTGCACCTGCTGAGAAGCGGGTGCAGCGTCCCTTATGCAAAGATGATGACACGGATCGTACAGATGCTAAGCAGTACTGCAGACACGGGTGAGAGGCTGCCTCTTCAGCCTGTGATCAGGCCACCTGATGGTTCGGCTCTCCCTAGCTACCCCCTCCATTCTATGCTTCTCTAGACTTCTATTCCATACCATTCCAATTCCACGAGGGCCCGCTCTGATGGGAGAAAGGTGTCTGGGAAGAGTTCCGGGGCTCTTCACGGGATGCTTCAGTCAACCTGTCTCCAATCATGAAAGATCAGCCTAAAGTCCTTCCTAGGGGGGGCATACCCCCTACCCGCCCCACAAGCCATTCCACATGCACCATGCAGCCATTCCTGTCGCTCCCCAGCCAGTCAGAGCAGAACATGGTGAGTTCATTTTAATGTCTTGTCTTTGTGTCAGATTGTACGTTTTGTCCGATGTTTTTTTTTTTTTTGTATGATGTCATCTGCCATTCGGCTCTCAGTTCTGTTTGGATGAATTGAGTAGATGGTCTCTGATACGTCCTTCCCCTGTACGCTTATCCCTTCCACGGCATAAACGCAGCGGCGTTTCAACCCCAGGCCCCAACATACCCCCTTTCTGCCCAAGGCGAACAGGTTTGCTGAAAAGGTGGAGATCTCAGGCGGGTGCCATGCGGCCAGGAGGAGGGCTTGCTCGACCCATGGCCAGTCATGTCCTGTACCCAGCTGGTTCCAGATGTGATCCCACCATCGCCAGGTTAGGACTGAGCCCGGGCTTTGGAGGAAAATGTGTTTTATAGTCTCCCTGATTCTATGGCTGGGAAAGTCTTCCTGGCAGAGTTTGCACCACGGTATGGCAAGCCCTTTTTGCCCGAGGAGGGAGTGGTCTATAAGCCAGTCGTTGGTAGGGAGACATCTGTGGACTGTTTGCCGTCTGTGCTGATCGAATGAGATTTTTTTTTTTTTTTTTTAATTATCTTTCCTTTTTCTCTTTTGCCTCTCGGGCCCGGTTCCTCTCTTGCAGACTTGCACTATCTCGATTAGGCTCTCGGTCTCTCCCTGTGCCTCTCTCGCTCTTTCGGCATTTACTCGTCTCCTTTCTTCTCATTTTTCTCTCTCTGCATCTTCTGTCTTGACCCCCTTTTTTGACCTCTCTTTTGACCCGTCTTTTGACCCCTCCTTCCCCCCCCCCCCTCTCTCCTTGCGGGGGCTGGTTTCTCTCTTGCAGACTTTCTCTATCTCAATTAGGCTCTTCGTCTCTCCCTTTGCCTCTCTCGCTCGCTCGACATTTACTCCTTTCTTCTCATTTTTCTCTCTCCGCACCTTGTGTCTTGACCCCCTCTTTTGACCCCTCGTATCACTGCTCTTTGGACCCCCTCTTTTGACCTCTTCTTCTGGACCCCTTCTTCTGAGCCCCATTGTGTCTTTTGGCCCTCTTTTGACTTTTGCTCTTTTGAACATCCGGTTTTGACCATTCTCTTTTACATTTGACCACCTGCTTTTGACCGCTCTCGTTTCACTCCTATTAAGTACTCGCAGCTTTTGATTCCCCTCTTCCCCTGCTTCCCCTGCCCCCTGCTTTTCTTTTGCTTTGTTTGTTTGGACCATTTCTCCATTTTTTCCCCCTATGCTAATCTTCTCTGTATCATTCCAATTTTAATCTTGTCCAGAATCACTTCCCCTGTGTTTTTTTTAACATCTGCTTTGGCTTCTCCTTGCTGTTGAAAACTGATCGGCCCTCTTGCCGGGTCTTCTCTTTCCCTCACTATGAGCAAGAGAGAGAGCATTGAACCGGTCAGCTGTCTCCATGGCTTCATTTTCTGCTGCTTTCTCTCACTCCGTCTCTCTCTGTCTCTCATCTCTGCTTCGTCTGCTTCCTCTCTCCAGTTAGGCTTTCCCTCCCGAGATCTCTCTTCCCCCTTCTCGTTCGCTCAGTTTCTCCATTCCTCTCTCTCTCTCTCTCTCTCTCTCTCTCTCTCTCTCTCTCTCTCTCTCTCTCTCTCTCTCCNTCCAACAAATGAAGTAACTATCAAGCTAGAGCAGAGCAAAGGAAAGCGCCAGAGAGGAAGTAAGGAAGTAAGGAAGCGAGAAAGAAGAAAGAAGATAAAGGCTGTCTCTTATACACATCTAGATGTGTATAAGAGACAGCTCTCTCTCTCTCTCTCTCTCCACCCCACCTTCTATTTTCATTTCCCTCCTCCGATCTCCTCTATCCTCCCTTTTTCTCCCTTCTCTCTCTCTCTCTCTCTCCGCCCCACCTTCTATTTTCATTTCCCTCCTCCGATCTCCTCTATCCTCCCTTTTTCTCCCTTCTCTCTCCCTCTCTCTGTCGCTACTTTGCCTTTCCCTGTCCTCTCTGGCTTGTCAGATGTCCGTGGAGTGGGAAGCTGTAGTACAATCCTAGATCTGTCAACTGGTCCTTCGTCCCTTGGCTTCCCGCCGACTTCACTCACTTGGAAACGTGTGCGCTTGACACATGTCTTGCCTTGATTTGCTGTTGTTACATGTGGATCTGGTTGCGGGGTTCTCATGGTCTTTCTATCTGCATGAAATTCGATCTCACACTTGACACGTGGCTTGATCTGGTGCATCGACTTCCTGCCGTCGCATGGAATATGCTTGTCGAGGTCTCATGGTCTTTGGACTGTACGAAGTTGGATTTCTTTTGGGCCTGCCATGTTGCCTCTTGCTTGCCTGCTCCAGGCTTAAGCAACTGCATTCGGGCGCGTGACACTTATCATCAGGCCAGTAGGGCACGTGTTCCTGTAAGATGGCATGGGATGTAACAGTGGAGAGACCCCACAGTGTTCACGATGGGATAATCCGTTCTTTTTGAGATTTTTTTTTATAGAAACAGAATTGGGCCCTTCCTCGATTTGTGCATGTGATCTTTTGCAAGGTCCATGATAATAATCTTCTCTGCATTGTTCCGATTTTAACAGCTGTGCCAAATGATGGTTATCCGTTAGTAGAGCCTACTCCTCTGTTTGTAATCAATCTGCGTACGTAATTTCAGTCAGGATCATGAAAGACTGACCGTAATTGAGGTCAGACAGATGGTGGGAAGTTTCAATGTGAGTATGCTTTTCAGATTTAGACACTATGACGAGATGAGATTAGATTTCAGTTTGTTTTGACTTGGTTCTTCTCTAACCCCTTCAACCTCCCCCGCCTGCGCTTTTTTGACTGGGATGTTGATTCCCAAACACTTATTTGTGCTGTTCCGTTCGTCCAAAATGTCTGTAGACGTCTGTCATAGCTTTATTTACTTCTCCTAGTTTGGATCGTTTTCTCGATTTATGTGTCATCCTCGCACAGGGGCCATGCTAATTACCCTTCTCTGTACCGTTCCTATTTTAACAGACGTCCCAAAGGACATTAGCTTTGTTTTGAAAAAGTGAAAGGGGACCTTCAGTGATCATGATGGTTTCCATAACGTCTGAAAAAGAAAGGAAACGCTTGGCCTGTGAATGGCATCTTTCGGTACGTACTACGTTTCCAAAAAAAAAAAAAAAAAAGACAAAAATAAAAATAAAAATTCGGTACGCTGAGCATTGTAAGGGTCTTTTTAGCAATTGAAAGGTGTTTTTTTTTTAGTCGAGGTTTGAGTTTCAAAGTGCACGTTAGTTAGCGTGTTGCTGGTATTAGTTTGGAATGGCTCTGCCAATTGTTGTTGGGGTAAAGCCCACATACCATCTGGGTAATGGTCCCAGTCTGTGTTGTGTTCTTTCCGGGTTGTTTGTGAGGAATTCCCGGCCTCATGGTTTTTATCATGATAATGGACTCCTTCCTTTTTCCCAAAAAAAAAAAAAAAAAAGAAAGTGCACGTCAGGCAAAGAGCCTGACAATGTTGAATGTGTACAAGCTCGTTTTCGGGTCACGTGGGTGTGTGTTATGTCCGGGGGGACTGCCTGACATGCATTTCCAACCTGTTTTCGTGGCTGTGCCATCGCTCCCCCTTCCCCCTCTCCCCCCCCCCCCCCCCCCCCCCCCCCCCCCCCAAAAAAAAAAAAGCCTCATCAGGAGGTTGGACCCCGGCCCTCGCAAAGGGTATCTAGTACCTATAGGCTTATCGTCGTGAATAAGACGGTAAATATAATGCTAAAAAGGGGGAGGAAAAAATGAAGATGAACGGAAGGCTCTCCTAGAGGTCTTGTTCTTCTCGAAGGTAGTCACACAGGCTTGTTGCGGAGGAAGTGAAACCAACAAAAAAAAGAGAAAGGAGGTCCTACTCGCGAAGTAGTCGGTGGTAGTAAAGGCATACACACAGTATCACTGCCCTAAGTGCATCTGACAACAATTTTCGCCGAATGTGGACAGTAGCGGTTAACAGGGCCCCCCACTTTTCACCGCGGAGTTAACCCTCCCAACCCTGAAAAGTGCATCGGAGATTAGTTTTTTGAACTTTTTTCAGCTCTTTATTTTTATTTTTTATTATTATTATTATTATTATTTTTTTGCCCTGTTTTATTTTTGGTCAAGGTTTGTGTGTGCCAAATTGGTGTTTGTTGGGGTCTTGGTTGCATCTGATTGCAATCACGTCCGCTCGAGTCCAAAAAGTCCGAGTACGAGTATGCCCTGAGAAGAGAGAGGGGAACTTGTTGAGAGGTGAATTTGACAAAGTGCGATGATTTGACAAAATTGGATAGTATAAATTTGACAAGGTGTAAGGGCATAACCACACTAGTAGTTTTCAGGATGTACCTGGTGGAGATTGCAGCAGATCCAGTGGGAAAGGTGATAGAGTGAGTATTGGACAGAGTGTGAATGTTTAACAAATTTATATAGTTGACAAAGTATAAGGGCATAATCACACAAGGCTTTCTTGAATGCATCTGACAGTGATTGCGACCAGATTGAGTCAGTGAAGCGCTAAGGATACCCTGGGACTCAACGCCAGCACTATTGTGCGGAGTTGTGGAAGTAAAGGACCATAAGGATGAGACAGAGAAGATGAACTGATCACATACAATGTCGTGGCACTTTGTCCTGATGAATATGGCAGCAACTGTGGTTATATACATCCTGAAAGTCCTGTGGGGATGGTCTAGTGGTACTGTAAGTGGAAGGAGGAGGAGAAGCTGCGTAATGATTTCACTATGGTACTCAAGTTGTTGTTGATGGGGCCTCGACCTTCTTTCCAGTAGGTGAATCTGCCCACCAATTGTCATAGAAGGCAAACTGAAGACACACAATGTAGTAGCACTTTTTCTGAATGAATCTGGGAGGCAACTGTGGTTGTATACATCCCGAAAGTCCTCATGTAGGGATGTTCTAATGGTACTAAGTGGAAAAAGGAGAAGAAAGCTGTTTTTAAACCACCCTAGAGAGAGAGAGAGAGAGAGAGAGAGAGAGAGAGAGAGAGAGAGAGAGAGAGAGAGAGAGAGAGAGAGAGAGAAGTCTACAGGAGCAGTCGATCTTCCAAAATAAACAGTGGGAAGGTACAGTGCCTGGAAATTGTCGATCGCGTAGTGAAAAGAGGCAAGATCTCTGTGACACAGACTGTTGCACCAACCCTAAAGTTGTCGAAAGAAATGTGCTCGTTTTACGGAACTTTTACCCCTTTTTTTTGTTTCTAAGGAAACAAAGTCCTTTAGAATCTCAGGCCACATGCACAGTTGGGCTTCAGGTAGGACGGGGTCGGAATTGCACTTTGATACAACGTCGAAAGCCCCGGCGTGAGTAGGCACGTGGCAACCAACCCACTCACTTTTGAGAGATGCACAAAAAAACAGCAAGCCTTCTTTGGAGGTATTCTTTTCTTCCTTCTGACGTTGTACCCCTGCCTCTTTTTTCGATGTTTTTTTTTTTTTTTATAAATACAATGTTGAGACCCAGCGTCCCTCGCGAACGTAGCTAATGCCTCTGATGCGATTTTCGATGTGATATAACACATCAACAAAGAATGAAGGTAGGCCGAGAAAGAAAAAAAGAATTAAGGTGGGACACGTAGATGGAGGAGACCCTTCTCTTTTGACTGAGATGTGAAAAGGGATCTCTATGTGCCACGACAATGCTTTCATTTCCGGTCCTTTCCACTCATTGGAAAACATCACCGGCAAAGGTATGCTTGCGCTACAATTTTCCTGAATGTATCTGACCAATGTTCAGGGTAGATCAGTTATGTCGTAAGTATGCCGTCAGCGGCTTGTCGAAAGGAGCAAAGAAGATAGTGTGTGGTGGTGGATGGTCCACAGCTGTTGTCTTCCCCCTCGACACCTCATGATGAATGTCTACAAAATTACTATTTTTCTGGCCCGATTCAGGCTGATGAAGGTGTGCTGTGTGGTTGGTGCCTGGAGTGTACATCCAATGTACGGAGTGAAAAATCGGAGCCTATGTCATAGCCAGGATGGGCAAGAAAAGATAGGGAGAGAGATGTTTGTCTCTGTGTGTGTGTGTGTGTGTGTGTGTGTGTGTGTGTGTGTGAGAGAGAGAGAGAGAGAGAGAGAGAGAGAGAGAGAGAGAGAGAGAGAGAGAGAGAGAGAGAGAGAGAGAGAGAGAGAGAGGGTAAGCAGAAGAAGTTGGGAGGATGAGGTAGGTTAGGAGGGAGGTGGAGGAGGAGAGTTGGAAGTGTGGGAAACATGTTCATGTGAGATCTGAGGAGGACTAAAATGGAGAAGAAAACTTGCGAGGTTGAGGAGGTAGTAAATGAGGAGTAAGCCGATGAAAACAGGTGTAAATTATTGGGAGAAGAGGGTCATGGGTCGTTGGAACAAGTAACAGAAGTTGATTGAATACCTTTTTCCCACTCCTCTCTCTCTCTCTCTTTCTTTTTTTTCATTTCTTTCCCCTGCGGGTTCCAATAGGGAGGGTGATGCGAGCATCCCCCCGTACTAGGCCCATTGTAGTCACTCCATCTATTGGTGGGGAGCTGCACCTGCTGGTAACTGGCTCCAGCGTCCCACTGAAAATAAAATTTGTCCGTGAATAAGTCAAACATGATCGGAGTAAGTATCACCTCTTCAGTCCTCTTAAGGACAGCCAGATGTAAACCATTCTAAGCTAGGTATCGTAATCCACCAGCGAAATAATGATGAATAAGTAGCTCACCTCCCCTCCCCACCGAACCAGTGGGTTTCAACGGAGGAAAGCTCAGAAGCGGGAAAGGGATGAGAGAAAAATGGAGATCTGAGTGAGGCTCCTCGTTGTAGTGAGAACCAGTTGCGGAAAGTGATATGATAATTACTCCTGAGAGGCATCTCCATCTCTTCCTTACCTGGCCACTCTACGTTTCCTAGGCCCACCCCTTCATACCCCCCCAGCTAGTTTATCTCAAATTTTCTCTTTTGAAAACTGACTCTCTGATATGTTATCTGAGAATCGGGATGGGGTGTCTAGAAACTAGCCTCTGTCAAGCATTCCCTTTGACGCAGCTTTTTTTTTTTTTTTTAATCGCCAAGATTGTCGTGGGGGGGAACTGTAGGGAGTGGGAGAGGTGCAATTGAAATCTGCCGTCTGCCGAAGCCCTGTGCTGTGTTGGTGGCGCGTGTCCAATTTCTTTTGGGGTTTTGGGGGTTGACAGACCGTGCCTGATTTGTTGGTCTAGATACCGACCATGACACAGATAGAGAAGTTCAATGCGTAGGTGTTGCCTTCTTGGTCTGATGTCTCCATTCCCTTAAACCATGACACTGTCTCCCAGCTATTTTTTTTGGCCGGAGCAGTATACTAGAGCTGCGTCCCAAGGGGTTTGCCCTACCGAAATTGTTTGGCTCGCGTTGCCAGTCATAACAGCAAAACATCGGCTCCCTTCCCCTCATCTTTTTTTTGGCATGAAGCACAATTCGCTTTGCGAAAAGGCGCTCAGATGTAGTGGTGGTTGAAATGCGTTGCAGAAAAGTGGCTGGCAGCGAGTTCAGCCGCTGCAGCACAGCGGTCACGGTGGTCATTTAATTCGGTACCGATGGGTAGAAAACGGAATTTCAAATTTGAGTCTTTTGAGAGAGATTATAGCAGCAGATTATCCCGGACGGTTCGCGGGTAAATTGGTTGACGAACCCAAAATAGACCTGTCGTAGATTGTACAAATTAAATGTGACAAATAGAGGGGTTCCTTGTTTTTTGCCTTTCTCCAAAGGTATAGAGGGATAGGAGCGAACATTGTTAAAATGACAAGTGGCCTTGAGAGCTTCTTCAGAATGTTAGGAAAAGTGCAGTTTCTCTTAGTTTGTGTTTCTTCTTAATCAAACAAGGTTTGCCATTGATGGTATTATGTCGAGCAAGCGTTCCTGCTCTGCTCGACTTGAGACCTTGCCAACCGTTTGCTAAACCACCACTACCTTTTCCCATGCGGGCCGCCGTCCATCCCCCGAATGTTTAGGAGGACGAAACGAAACAATGGCCGCTGATGAGATTTACCAATGGCGGTCGTCATTGGGGCCACCCTTTTAGGAGTCGGATATTTTCCCATTTCCCCAACAGCAGGAAAGGTAGTGGTTCCCCTTAACACGCCGCAATTTTAGAAAACGTACGGGCTACTACAGGAGCGCCCAAATTCATCGGACTAGAAACGTTTCTACTCTATTTTTTCCCGCAGCCGATAGCTGGGCCAAGTACTGGTGGTTTAAGGGGGGGCGGTGACCAGCAGGTGCAGGCGGGTCCGGTCGAAGGATTTTCAAGCACCAACTGTGGAGATTTTTCGCGCTCAGAAGAATTGACGAAAAAAACTGAAAAGTTGAGATTCTCTAGATTGGGTTGTCATCTTTCCAGGAAAAAATATCAAAAAAATGAAAAAACAAATTTAGACCGTGAAATAAATGCCGCGCTGTTTCGTAGCATTTTCCAATTTTGCCACTACCACGTATGATCCAACGAAAAAAGTACCCCAACTTCCGCATTTTTTTGCGCTCAGAGGGATGACTCAACAACTCTGAAAATTTGAGGGTCCGTATATTTTATTGTGATCTTTATAGGAAAAATAGTTTAAAAATATGTAAAAAATCATTCAAACCGTGAAATAAATTGCGGGGGCAACTCGACGCATTTTCCAATTTTGCCACCACGCCAGTTCCCCACTGTGCTACCGGTAGCCCTCGTGGACCTGTGCTACTGGTCCCCACCTAATTTATGACGGCGGGGGTAGTGGTGGTTTAAACACGTCACCCTTCTGTGGACGTCTGACAGATTTTCATCATGAATGAATTGAATCAGGCACAGGCAGGCGTGTATACACAAAGCTTGCCCGTTGTGTTAACGGGCGGATCTTGCTCGTGAACTGATGGTTCAATGGCCGTGACCTTGTAGGGCCATTCGCCATCTCGTAGTGTTTGTTTTTGCCCTCCACTTGGGGCATGTTGGACTTATCTGTGTTGTTCCAATTTCGGGGAATGCCCCGAGGTATGCCTGGTTGCAACCACAATTTTGTTTTAATCGTGTTTTCTGGGCACTAGGCCCCTCTTAGGCTTCTTTGTACTGTTGCCACTTTCATGGATGGAAGGGACGCCTGTCGACAATCCAGCTGCCGAGCCGTTTGAATCGAACAGGCATGATGGTGTTCAAGTAATCCCAAATCTGTATATTGTTCCTGTCTATGTGTACAATATCTCAGGGGAAACTGGACTGTTGTAAGTTACTGTAATTATGTTGCTGGTGTTTGCTTTTGTTGCTTTCTTCCTTTGTCAGGGTCTACTGAACTGTTCAGAGTGACAGTAATCATGTTGCTGGTATTTGCTTTTGTCACTTTCTTCCTTTCGTCTTCTATTTTTTAACCCCCCTTGTTTTTTCCCCACTTGTCTTCTAGTGCAACCTCTGTACAGTCGGGCAGTACTTGGAATGGTGGGGTGTGTGATCAGTGGTTGTAAGGAGCACCTCAGGAAAGAGTCATTATGAGCTGCTTCCTGGTGTTTTGGCTCCATAACCCACCGCTGCGTGCAGGCCTTCTTTTTCCAAGGCAAATTGTGTTGCGCGCCAAAAATAAAAATGAACCGGCGCGCGGGCACAATTTTGTCTTTTTGGCTCTGAGGGGTGCCGTTCCAATCCTTTTGTTTTTTTATTTTTTTTGTTTTTTGGTGCCATTCCAATCCAGTAGCTCCGATGCTGAAAAGCTGGGGCAAATATATTTGCCCAGCTATTTGATTGGGCTGGGGGGCTTAGTAGCGATTGAGAGTTTTTGCCCCCTTTCCCCCTTCTGTTTTTTTTTTTTTTTGTTTGGGAAACCTTTTCCCACTATTATCTGCCAGTCCCTTTCACTTCAGACGCTGTGGGCTCCATCCCACAATGAAGGAGAAAGTCCCACTGGTGCACTGTTCATGCTAACAAAGCCATTTTTTTTTGGACTCGGTTCATGCTTTCCACGCACGAAGAGAGAAGCACCAGTGGGGCCTGGCCCTAAACACGATCAAGAGTGTGCTCTCGCCAGGACTGCCCCGCTTCAATTGGGCAGTAATTTTTGGTTCACTATGCCGAAGAAAGTGGTAGTGTGCGTGTGCCCTAAGGGGGCAACTACATTATTTTGGCAAAATTCATCCACTACCGATCTGCCAGGCCATAATGATGGAACACACATCGATGGACGAAGTTGTTAAAACTTACAACCTTTTTTTTTTTTTTCCTGAAATTGCTCCATTCTTTTAGTGGGGAGCAGCACATGCTGGGAACCGGGCCCAGCGTCCCTTATATCATCTCTATGTAAGTTGTTAAAACATCAGTATTTTTGCCCAAACAAATTTCTCCAACGCAGCACACCATATGCCAAGTCCGTCGGGATGTACCGGCGTGCATTGTAGCGGAAAATACATCGCCATTGGCAGGATGCATAACGTGCTGCTTGGCAGGCCGGTACATTCCGAAGGCCGCGGTGCTGCATCGGAGGAATTTGGCTGGGCACTAATGCTGGTGGTTCAAACATAATTTTTTTTATTTTTTTTTCAGCCAAACAGGTGTAGCCCTCGTGCATGACGACCAGATAATAATCTCAGGGGAGGCCGTCTGCCTCTGAGTGACAGGTATGCATGTTCCTGCTGCACACTTGTGTCTGTTGGGATTCCGGTCTGTTCCTTTTCTTATCAACTTTGTTTCATGTCTTGTCTTCTTGTGCAACTTATGCACCATCAGGATGGATGGTGTTTGCAACATGTGCGGTCTGTGGCTGGGAGGGAGCAGCTAAGCGAACAGTTATTATTATCATTTCGTCTTTGCTTTTTGTTTGCTTCGGTCTTCCGAGCCCATTTTTCTGCTTTTCTTTGTTCTTTCCTCGCTCACTCTTTGCTCTTTGTCAGTGAAAGTGTGGTCGACTTCGGATCCAGTGGGTTTGTGGCACAAATAAGACAGACCAAGGGGCATCTGTACCAGGGCTGCCAAAATCGCATTCGCAAAATGCTATCAGGAAGCTGCACCAAAAGATATGAGGAAGCTGCACAAAAAGCTATCATTAGAGTATGCTCAGACTAGGCCCTCAAAGCCGCATTCGCAAAATGAACGGCCAGATCGAGGTGTCCTTGTAGGAGGACTCGATCTGCCTTCTGATTTTGTGATTCTGTGATTTCAAGTTCCCAGTGTGAGTATGCCCTTAGAGGCTTTTTCCTGGTAAGTCCTGCGGGTCATGTCGTCAGCTTTGGAAGTTGTGGCTCCATCCATTCGATTGTCCCAATGGCCCAGGGACAAGCAGGACTAACTTTGCTCAAATTTTTCTTTTCCACTACTTTGGTTTTAGTATTTTTTTGGGAAATTTGCTAAATACCCCCAGAAGTTGAGATATATGCCAAAATGGCCCTGAAAGATGTGGGTAGAGCGGAATGACCTTTTAGGCCGAAATGTGTGTGCTGTGCCGCTATCAGGCGGGTGTGCAACTTTGCAATCTGGACCTCCCCGTTTGGGTCTTGGCCTTTTGCAATAGCTGCTAGGAAAAGTTGGCAAGTGCTGGGCTAGCCTACCAGATTGGCCCGGGGACACTTGCCCGGCCGGGCCAAAAAGAAATAATTAGAAAAAAAACAAAATTTATTTTTTAACTTCATTTTTATTTTGAATTTGGTAAAGAATTGCGATGTGAACGTGAGGCAAAAGTTGTTCAGTTGATTTTTCTGCATAACATAGTTTTTTTTTTCCGGATTTCTTTGATTTTAATTTTTTTTTTTTTTGCTAGCACCTTCCCTGGTCCTTGCACGGCCGGGCCGTCTGGGAAAATAGGGTGACCCGGGTGGCCCGGCTGGTAGCCTAGGTGCCGGGGCAAAAAGAAAAAAAATATATATATATTTTTTAAATTGGCACATATGACTTCTTGTTCACTGCAGGTCCTTGGAAAACAGGAAGAAATGACAGGTCATAGGAGTTGCTCTCAATCAAAATTTAGGAAACTTGGAAATCAAGGGAAAGTCCAGGGAGCGCCTCCAGGTAGTTTCTGCGACCTCTAGATGAACCTAGGACTCAAGGCTACAAGTCCATCTTTCGCATTCCTATAAGCCATTTTTGCCTTTTTGGATTTTTAGGCTTGTCCTCCACCGGCTTAAGCAGAAGCCGTAATAACTTCTGAGGCTCCACCTGTCCAGGCCCTTTCGGGGCTATTACTGATGCAGCACCGAGCGGCATGGAGAAATCGTGGTCTTCATTTTCTTTTTCGCCGGAATTGTGACCGGATTCAGTCCACCGTTCTTTATGGGAAAAGATATCGTGCAGCGAAATACCCAATTTGAGCAGAACCGAATCGGCAGCCGATCGTGGGGGAAGAGGAGAACTGAATTTTCAGCCGTTTCATGCTGAATTCCCGAAAGGGAATCTTCCCATATTCGTTGGGAAGGGAATATTCCCGAAAGGGTTTCATGCTGAATTCCCGAAAGGGTCTGTTTTGCCTGTAATAAAAAAGTGTTTGACTCTGCCCTAAAAAAATGATGTAGTATGTCAAAGTATGAAGTACGTAGACAATACCTGGCATTGATAGGGAACGGTGGAAGGAAGCTAGCGGGTAAGTGAGCTTATGCAGTGTAAAATAACAAGGGTTGGGTACATCAGGCATCAAGGATGACAATATGAGGAAGGATGAGAGAAACAAGAGAGTAAGATTAAGGAAGTATGAATGTTTGAATTCAGGAATACAAGGACAGTAGGACAGCATAAGATTGGACTACGAGTAAACGGGGTGCATAAGGTATATGCGGAAAAAACGGTGACAGAAGTTTGGATAAGATGTTACAGGTGTAATGCGGTTTGACTGCCAGGGACCCCCCCCTCCCCCCCACCCCCCCGGCATCCCGCAACCTGGGAGGCTACACTGCTGTGTGACTGGGTGCTGCTAGTAAGCTTCCCAACCAGCAGGAGAGCCCCCTTCTTCAGGAAGGCAATGGATTGGGGGGAGGGATGCCCCGTAGCAGGTCCCCCCTTGTAGGTGACTAGGACCGCAAGGGATAGGCTGACCTCTTTTCTTCTTCTTTTTCTCTTGATTATACAAACATGCTTGCCGGTGATAAGCAACCGGGCTGATGCCCCGCCCAGAATAGAAGGGGCGGGTGGTTGAGGGACTGTCAGAGCTGGGAGACTGCGTTTCAGCTGTGTTGTATTGAGCTGAAGTGTTTCCATTTGTCTCTGACTCTCTGTTCATAGTGGAAGCTTAGGTATTCACAGTGGCTGGAGGACGCTCCCCTGTGGACATGCACGCTGTGGAACTAGTGTTGGTGAATTGTGGTCTGCGGCATTTTTGCTTCTACCAGAACCTATGCAACTGCAGAACATCTAGTTATCAGTTCGCATTGCAAGAATCTCCTCGGTCTTTCTAGTCTGAAAAGAGAAGAAAGCAAGGGGTGTTCTTCCACCCAAAAGGTACATCTATATCCTCTGGGGCAGTGTTGCATACCTGACGGTCGGCGTCCCTGGACTGGTTGGATGCCGACGAGTCGACCGATTGGCTGGTCGGGGGTGATCGGCACCCCACAATTTTTTTATTTTTTTTTTGGGTCCAGAACCCCTATTAACCCCACTAACACCCCAATACCTGCCCCCACTATGCCCATACTCACCATAGCTGACATGTTTCTACTGTTTAGAGGAAACCCGACCCCTTAGGTTGCCACAGCAGCACCCCCTGGTTCACCACGGGATTGTATTCCTTCCTCAACTAATCCCCAGATCTCTCTACCAGGCCTCAAGCTCCTGCTGCCGCAGGTCACAGGGCTATACCGCAGCACCTGCCAGCGTCGTTCTGGCGTCGGCAAACCGAGAGAACAAAACACCAATGCTTGGTAAGACATCAGATAGGATTCTACCGTCTGTAAAAATCCTACGTTGGATATGAGAAGAAAACCAGATGTCACCTCGGAATTTAAGTCGACCAGATAACCATGACATAACCCCTTTTTTTATGATGATGGCGATGATGATAATGATGATGATGATGATGATGATGATGTGTTACTCTTGTCCTGGATCTTTAAAGACAGTTGTCCGTCTCCCAGTCACAATTGTAGCGTTGTTACTCAGAAGATTGGAAAAGAGGCTCTCCTCCCTCCCCCCTTCTTACCAACCTATCCCAAAAAAGAGTTAAGAGCCAAGTGCAATCGCAAAGAAGTCAGTGATAATTAGTCACAAAAAACAGACTAGCGCCCTTCCGAATGGAAGGTTTCAGAAAATGTGTGCGATGTTGGTCCATGCAAAGAGAGGGGCTACATTGTTTTCCCAAACGTAACTCAAACGTAACTTCCAGGTCTGCCAGGGGCTTTGCTCGTTTAGGACTCTTAGGAAGTTCTATTTGGTTCCTGCTCGTGGGGAGGGCCGAGTTTTGGGAAATGTATATGCAAAATGCAGCATTGCATATACGAAGTTACAAACACCTTTTTCTGTACCTCGATTGAAACTCACTTTCCGAAGGACAAAATCCAAAAGTTCTGGAAAACATATATGTCCTTAGGGTAATATGGAAATGCAACATTTAACCCACCAGTATTTCGGAGCCTCTTTTTCTGGACCCGGATTGCTGCGCCGGGCCAAAAAAAACGGGGTGGGCGCAATTGTTTTGGGGAGGGGGTCTGTGCCAATGCCAATTTGTGTCCGGTATGCTGAGTTTCTGTCAACGTGGCAGGTAGGCTGCCAGGTCCAAATAAAATAGCTGCGGATGTACTGGTGGTTCAAACCATCAGTACTTCCGAGGATCTTTTGCCCTGCAGCTGTACTGGTGGTCTGAATCATCAGTGCTTCCGAGGCACTTTTGCTCGGGGCTCCAAACGTCCTGCATGCCAAAAATGACCAAACGGTTGCAGGTTATACTGCAAAATGTTCCGACTGCAGCCGCAGATGCCAAAAGGGACGCCCTTTCTGCACTGCATGCTGCCAGAGACATGTGGCGGAGGATCAGCAGCATATCTGGATTACCTGCCCACATCCCAAGACCATCTGGACGTAGTGGAGGAATTTTGGAATTCACTCCTGCTACCTGGGGAGACCTTTGGGCCAAAGCAGCCATATTGATGGGGACTGGTTATTCATACCGCAAAAACACGAGTCTATGTTTTTGAAACCCTTCATGCAAGTGTTGCGGAATCTCTGGCAACATACGAACGGCATAGTGCGAGCGGAAGAGGCGTCCTCTGCACTGTTGCTCATCCAGCGTATAAAGAGAAACCTCGGACATGTCATTTTCCTGGACTGGCAGAAAAGGGTCTGAAAAGCGGCTTCACTATCAGTCGCTGTACGTTGGTTCAGAAAGCATTGGGCCTTGTGCCCCAGTATTGATGGGTGTACATGCGACATTTCTTTTGGCCCTCTTTTAAAGCGCCAGTGCACCACACATGGGAGTGCACCACACATGGGCCCGCAGATGTCAGCATGAATCCAGGGCTACTTCGGAGGCCGCCGATTCTTTTTTTCAATGGTGCCCTGTGCCGTGCAGCCCCTTCGAGTTTTGCTTGTGATGCCGAAAACTTCATGCAAGGTTGGGGTCATGTACCTGTGGCGTAAACAGTTTGCTGAAGAATAGGGGGCAGGGTTGTCATGCGGGGA
>BFEA01000043.1:4343412-4357272 GCA_003427395.1 Chara braunii
CTCCTCAACATACCGGGCTGCCATAACCCAAACAGTGCACATGAGTCTCCTTCCTCTTTTTCACATAGATCCTCTGGTCTTGTATAGTTCCCTCTGCAAACTCAGTGATGACCATGAAGACTGACAGATCTCTTTGTTTAGTCAACTAACTGCGATTTCGGAGAAACGCTGATTGAAGAGTCCAACGAGTCCTCTGACGAAACACTGATTGATTGGTACTGGTCTGGGAAACAGATTGATGAAAATTGTGTGACGGGATACAGATCACCGATCGCTAGTGCTGGGTGTGGAATAAATTACTCTGGAAACTGCCAAGAAGAACCGGACTGAGCTCCTGCGAGGATATCCTGAGACCCCTTGAGCTCTGTCAATGGTTATCCGTCTGAACCGATGTCGATGGAGGAGTTGAACACAAGAAACTGATTGACGCCTGTTGTTGATGACGCTGCCGAGTGTATAGATGTTTATTGATACTTGCGGTAAGATAAGTTGAAAGTGTGTGACCAAAGAACTTGTCCAAGAAATTCAGAGAGGATTTGCTTTAATCTGAGATTACTGAGCATGGGTCATTGCTCTTGTCTTTTGAACAGTCTCAAGGGATGAGACTGCGCTGTGCAGCTTCCCATCCAATCCATAGATGTAGATAGAACATATGCTCTATGAATTCGTGCTGCTTCTTTACTCACTGGACTGCAACTTCTCTCATCACCTTCTTGTACCCCTCCATTTCCTCCATAAATTTACTCTCCCAACCCTGCATTTTGTCTCGGTAGAGCGAGCTGTGCATCACGGAAATGTTTCTATGTCATGTTCACCACCTCTCCTGTTCGCTGTTTTCTTTCCCAAAATAGTCGATTGAGAAGTGAAAGATGAATATTGCCAGGTCTGATGTGTTGAGGGAAAGACGTCCGACTAGTGGCCAATTGGTTGTGATCAGTTTCGTTGAAAAACTTCCCTTTCTTTCAAGAGCTCACTGTGAGAAAATCATTGCAAACGTAACGAGCGAATATTAGCTAAAGAATTCACTGTGGTAATTCAATCCTGTCGTTCTCCGCAGGTTGCTCACTGTCGAGGGCAAAAACTGGTGGTCAGTAAAACGGGCCAATGACAGGCAACTAGTGTGCGAAGTTACATCCCAGATCACTCCTAAAAAAGAAAACCTTATTGCATCGCTAAGTCAGTACAGTCTTATGCGCAAAAGCGAATCACTGTACTGATCTTTCGAAAACTAGGAAGACTAGTCAAAGTATTGGTTGTAGTGAAGACGAAAATAACTAATGCTGAGAGGACTGAAAGATCAAAGCTGTTCAGTCATCCGGCTGGTACGAGCCAAAGTTTGTAAAGTTCAGTGGGTCCTCAACCCACATCACACTAACTTACCTTCCGGAAAACTCGGTCTGCCACGGCTCAACCTAGAACCAAAAACTCTTAAATCCTACATAGAACGGTGAAGTGCTCAGTTACTCGGGAAGCATTTGCATACCAAGGCAAACCACTGCTTATGTTCCAGGCAGGGTGCGACAAAATTGCAATTCACTTGACATAGTCTGTTCACGGTTTAGGGACTTCTCCTTATTAACCACTTGATGTAAGCCTTTTCGCAACAGATCATACGTCATGAGTTTTAACTGGTGCAAGGAAAATAAGTAATAGCGAGATGACAATTCCAGATCACACCATCACATTGCAAGCCAAATAGTCACACCGTGTCCAGAGAGCAGCATTGCACCAATAATACACCAATGGAGGTTCGTAGCACTGAAAACCAATGTCCATGGAGAGCATACTCTCTCCTCTCAACACAAGAGTCCAGTTCCTTCACACTCACACTTGGCGCTCGGTGCCCAGCCTACTCCTACACAGCTACTACAGACTACAAAAAGACAATGCAACTGTTGACATCAGCAGCAGCCCGAAGTACTTGAAGATGTCGCCCATGCAGACCATCGCCAATACAAGGTATGTGCCCTCACATCATCATCATCATCATCATCATCCTTCACCTATCCCCTGACTACACCCAAACCTGTCCTCTCTTTCACCCGAAGACCGCCCCTGCGCCTCACTGTAGTCCAAGCCCACCAGCTATGGTGGCTGGGCTATGGCGCTGCCCTCAGCAGCGCCCTCCTCCTCTGCACGACCGCACGTGCAGCGCCTCCCTCTCAGCGCTAGCAGCAGCCTACGAGCATGAACTCCAGCAGCACTGCCGCCAGCATGCGAGTGCCTGAATGAGGCAGCCAGGGCCGAGCTCTATCCTTTATGGAAAGAGTTGGCCTGCTCACGCAGCTTGGCTGCCCCGGCCTGGGCCCAGAAGCTTCCGGAAGGCCCCAGGAGGCTGCCTGGATGCAGCAGCTACTGGGCTGCTGGGCCTCGTTCGGTTGGGTGCCCAACTGTCTCTGTATGAGGCTGCGAATCATGCCCAGGGCCTGCATTCTTTGGAAAGGCCCGGTAGGCCGTGGAAATGTCTTTGTTCCTCGGCCTGTGTTTCTTTCAACCAACTGGCGTGTCGCAACTGCCTGGATCCCAAATATGAAATTGACAGTCGAGGGCCTCTGGCAAAAAGCCAGGCCCGCCTTCACTTAGGGCGGGCACCTCCGCCTTCACTTAGGGCGGGTAAGGCTGCAAACAGGGCCCCATAGGCCTACTGAGGACCCTGATCCTTGCATTCCCTCCTCCTTTACTTCGCGAGTCCTCTGAGAAGTCTCTTATTCTACAGGCATCTTCCCCTTGAGTACTCTTTCATAGCCTGCGATTACTTGAGGTGCTGGTTCTTCTTTAGGATCCAGATGATGTCTGAAGCTCACACGATACTGCATTCTCGGTTTAGGAGGTCGCCCTCTGCCTGATGGTCGAGGAACAGGCATCACTCGATGCTCGACGATCTGGTCAATGTCCACTTCGCCATCCCTGGTCGGGGGCAGCATTGATCTTCTGGAAGGGAACTGCTCAGTAGMAGCATAGGGTGCTAACTTAGAGGCATGGAACACAGGGTAGGTACGCAAGTGAGGTGGGATGCGGATTACATATGAAGGACSGTCTGGTTGATCTCMTACAATCTCTAAGATCTSCYAGGGCCCAAAGAACTGTGGCATTAGCTTGCGGGATATGCCTAACTCCTGACCAAGYTCAGCAGCCTTAATCYAGACTCTYTCGCCTACCTGAAAGTTAGAGGGCCGTCTATGTTTATTCTCAGATGCAATCATTGCCTCTTGAGACTTCCTAATGTGTTCAACGGCCTGCTGCAGCATCTGTTCGTACTTGACAGCAAACTCTATGCTGCCGTGTGCTGCAGTGGGTTCTCTTTCTGGTAACAGAAAGCGGTTCGGGGCTTCCAACCAAGATGCAGTTGGTTGGGAGTCATGCCGGTAGTACTATGCACAACATTTTTGTACAGGCTGGCAACGAGAGGTAGTTTCGCGTCCCAGTCATCCTGACTTGGCTTGATATAGTGCCTAAGCAATTGCTGTACTACTCGGTTCATTTGTTTTGCTTGCCCATTTGACTCAGGATGATTTCCTGAAGTCATTTGGAGTTTTGTGCCCATTTGTTCAGCAGTAGACTGCCACAGTTCGCTTGTGAATCTGACATTCCTATCACTAACAATAGACGTAGGTAGACCGAAGTCTCTTACCCAGTTATCCATGAAAAGTTTGATGACAAAGTCAGTTTTAGCAGTTTCAGGCATGGCGATCAGTCTGGTGTATTTGGTGAAACGGTCCACTATGACAAAGATGTGTCTTTTTCCTGTCCTGCTGGTGACAAGGGTATCCATGAAATCCATGGACACACTCTGGCCTGGTCCTTCAGGGATCGGCAAGGGTTTGATTAACCCAAGCGGAGCCTGAGTCCTTGGTTTGCCCCTTTGACAAATCTGGCAGGTTTCAACATAACGTTTTGCATCTTCTAACATAGAAGGCCACCAAAATCTTTGCACTAAGTTCGCTGATGTCTTTCTATAGCCAAAATGACCAGTTGCATCATGACATTCTCCTAAAAATAAACTACGCAAAGACTCACTATTAGCAACACAGTCTTTTATTCCATTCCTTCTCAAGGAACAGCAAGCCATCTACCATCGTAAATTCATCCAAAGTCTTCTTGTCCTTTGCTTAGAATCTACGAATGATTTCTGACATGACTGGGTCTCCCTGATAGGCTTCCACCATCGATCGAGTGAGTTCGTCAGATATGCCAAACTCGGTAACTATCGCGCCCAAATAATCTGCCCTTCTTGATAGCGCATCAGCCACCTTGTTGTATGTACCCTTGATAGGATCAAGTTGATAGTCATACATGTCTATCACTTGAATCCATCTCTTGAGTGCGTTTGACAACACAGGCTGTGTCGTAATCTAGCGCAAAGTCTCATTTTCAGACCTCACATAGAAGAATCTTCCTAGGAGGTAGTGTCTCCAGTGGACTAGTGCTCTATATAGGGCGTAGAGCTCTCTCTCATACGTGGACTTGGCTAACTTTTGAGATGGCATCTTCTTGCTCATATACTCGATCGGTCTCAACTTGGGCCCTTCCTGTTGCGCAAGGACCGCGCCTATGCCATATTGGCTGGTGTCTGTGGTCACAACAAATGGCTTGTCAGGATCAGGAAGTTTGAGTGTGTTAGAGCATACTTCAATTTCTTGAAGCTTGCCTCACACTCTTCAGTCCACTCCCAAGGGGTGTCAAGCCGAGTTAGATCTGTTAATGGGGAAGCTTTAGTACTATAGTTCTTAACAAACGGAAGATAATAGCCCGTCATCCCCAAAAACGATCTGACCTCAGTAACAGTTTGCCTCAGTAACAGTTTGAGGTCTAGGCCAGTCACGTATGCTGGCAACCTTCGCATCTTTCGGCCTCAATCCATCTGCTGAAATTTCATGACCCAAGTACAAGATCTTGGTGCGACCAAACTCGCATTTATCCAAGTTTACCTTGTACTGGTGCTGTCTTAGGAGACCTAGCACTGTTTTCAAGTGCTCAGCGTGCTCCTCTACAGTCCTACTAAAGATGAGAATATCGTCGAGGTACACGACGATAAACTTGTCGAAGTAGTCATGAAAAATCCTGTTTTTCGCGTGCTGGAATGTACCAGGCGCATTGCATAGGCCAAAAGGCATCACCACAAACTCGTACAGACCGTACCTGGTCTGAAATGCGGTTTTGTGTTGGTCTTCAGGTCTAATGGCAATTTGATGGTATCCGGACTTAAAATCTATTTTTGTGAAGTTTCGGCATCCTTGCACTCTATCCAAGAGGTCGTCAATGCGGGGTAGGGGCTCCACGTTCTTAACGATGATGACATTGAGGCCCCTATAGTCAATGCACATCCTTAATGGACCTCCCTTCTTTGGGACAAATAAGACTGGCGCACCGTAAGGGGAGGTACTAGGCCGTATCCATCCCTTCTTTGTGAGCTCCTTGAGCTGGCGGCGAAGCTCATCTAACTCCGCAGGAGACATCCTATAGATTCGTCCTCTAGGCACCTTGCAACCTGGGACAACCTCTATCACATGGACAACCTCCCTTTCTACCACGCCTGTGGGCTCCTCAAAAAGGTCTGAATATTGAGCGACAACTTTTTCTATCTTTGGGGGTGATTTAACGGCCTCCCCTTTCTCAGAGATAAAAACTAGATACATGCCTTCCTCGCGATTTTGCTCATAATAATTATAGAAGGATGATGCACACATGCACCCGTAGTTTTCTATTAGACTGCTAGCTTTGAACTTTTGCAATCTAACAGATCTACCGTTGGGCAATTTGTGAATCAATACCTTTCTATCCCAGTCGAACTGCGGTTGCGCGACCTCGAGGTAGTACATACCTAGGAGCATGTCAAATGGCAGTTCGTCGCTAACCAGGAAGGAGATTTTATGACTCACTTCCCCTCCTCCATAGGAGAAGGTGCAGACTATGTCCTAGACATAGTCTTTCACCAACATTTGGTGCTTGTTGGCCAGCGTAGAAGCTTCAGTTCTGCTAAGCCGCTGCGCTTGGTCCCCTAAGCGCAGTCTATCCACACAAGCACGACTGATGAAATTTCGTGTAGAGCCTATGTCTGCGAAGGCGCCAACCTTGCGGCCACCTACATCTACTTCTACCACGAAATGTGCACCCTTTGGACCTCTACTTATCATCGCCCAAGAGTCCCTGGGGTCCTTCCCTGACCACTCAGTCTCTAACTCTTCTAGGGCCTCGGACACATCTCTCGAACAAAGCGTCGGTGGGTCTGAATGTGTCTGCGGGGCGATGTGTGGGTCTCTAGCCTTGGCCAACGCCTGAAGTGGGGAAAGCAACGTTACCACTTCAGCGCGAGTAAGAGCGGCTAACACTCCTACTGGCCCGAGGTGTTTCCCTGTGAGCTGCTCGCAGAAGCACTCCCAGGATTTGAAGATAAGCCCACCACTGTTGGCGAGGCTACCTTCGTTGTGACCGAGCTTCTAGGGGCACTTGCATGAACTGCGCCCAACTGTCTCTGTATGAGGCTGTGAATCACGCCCAGGGCCTGCATTCTTTGGAAAGGCCCGGAAGGGGTGGAAATCTCTTTGTTGCTAGGCCTGTGTTTATTTCAACCAACTGGCGCGTCGCAACTGCCTGGACCCCAAATATGAAATTGACAGTCGAGGGCCTCTTGCAAAAAGCCAGTCCCGCCTTCACTTAGGGCGGGCACCTCCGCCTTCACTTAGGGCGGGTAAGGCTGCAAACAGGGCCCCATAGGCCTATCGAGGACCCTGATCCTCGCACTGGGAACCAAGATTGCATTAGTTGCATAAACAAGATCTCACTGTGATCAGCTAATAAGTACTCATTGCAAGCTCTAGCCTTAAGCGAGTGGTTGCAGAGAGCACACTTCGAACAACCAGGGCTGATAGCCTATTATTAGGTCCCAGAAACTGACACTCTTCCCACTTTCGCAAGGCATAGTGAATTGCAGGGTTATGTTTCAGATTGCATGCTCAGTGATAAAAGTTCAGACTGCCATTTCGGCCTCATTGCCGTTTCGTAACTAATCTCTACCATTAGAAACACATGCTAATCAAAGGAATATACTGCAATTAGTTACCCCAAGTGAATCTGTTAATAACTGCTGAAAGCGGCCCGTCATTTAATTACTGTGCGGTAATAGCACTCGATGTAGTACTGCACTAGTTAGCACATAACACAATTTACTTTTGGGTGGTCCCAAAGTATTACTAGCAAGGAGTTATTACTGATGGCAACCCCAGCTCAAGTAATGCACAGGGCGACTACTGCTCTTGTGGCCACAAAATACAATGAACAAGTAATAATAAGCACAAATTTACAAGCTACGTAACCGAATGGAGGGTTGTCGCGATTACTCAGACAACTATCTGCTCGGTATAGTGCATATGATTCCTGTCTTCTAGGTCACTATCAGTCATTTATCAGTCTCCATCAAGGAGTAGCGTCATCAGAACGTATGCTATTTTCCTTAGCACTACCCATTTCTTTCCCATCAAATTAATGAAGACAATATACAATTACTGAAACAGCTAGCGCGGAGTCCGACATCCCCCTCTCATGCGTCAAGGCAAAGACTCTTTTCCAATATAAAATAATCTCTTTCTTCAACTTCGCTCAGCGCCGATGGGGTAGAGCTTTGACCAGTGCCTCTCGGCTGATCTGATACCACTGCCAAGCGCGCCCAATCCTGGTAAACACAAGCCAAGCCTTTCTCCTTCTCAAGAAGAGAGACCAAGAGTGAAGCACTAATAGCAAGCTTGACCCCAAGTTGACAGCTCACAGAGAATCATTTGAGTAAAAAAAAAGAAAAAGGGATAGAATAAGATTAGAAGATCTTATCTGATTTATCCTGCTTATTATCAGCCCGGTGACTTACAACCCTCATCTCAGATCAGATCTCTCTTGCAAATTCTCTCTAACATAATCGAGCGAGGTAGGCCCTTTTGTGACTCTGGCTAATAATTGTACAAAGGAAGCTGAGGCTCGTAATGCAAGAACCGCCAACAAGATGACATTAAAGAGTGACTGCAGGAGCGTTCATTTGAACGAGAAGAGTTTGTGCGTAATCTGGCTGAATGAATCACTTGTCTCGTGCGTGTACCGTTAGCTACTTCCTTAATTATGAGCACGCATGATTCTCGTCAGGCAAGAGCAGAGCAGGTGATGTCGACACAGGATGTGCACTCTTCTCGATGAAGATCATTCACTGGCAAATGAGAAGTCTGACTCAAAGTGATGATGGCGTTGCTAGCACTCCACTTCACGCATCAGTTCTCATCGAGGAAGGTCTTCCGATGCAATCTCGCCCTGTAACTTGTACCCACTCGATCATACCCCTGGCTCTGCGCTTTGGTTCTCTCCTTATAGGCTATAATCAACCATAACTGCCTCTCAACTTCGACTTCTTCTTTATTAAAACTGTGGTGGTTCTCAGTAGAGAAGACACTCATTGGCTGGAGAGAGCATGCAGACGGAAGAGACGCCCACAACAACATCAGGAGCGATGCTCAATGGAAGCAAGAGTTTGGGACAGTTGACGTCAACTATTATGCAATCTCAAGCAGGACTCCCAAAACGAGAAGTCCGCCTCCCTTTCTCTCACGTGACGCTAGTACTTCATCCGCTTCATTCTTCCTAAATCTATAACCGCCTCGCAGGATGGCTCATGACACCACCTCTCAGTAGGAGGCAACAATCAGCTCGAAGAAGAAGACTAGTAGTGACAGCAGATTCCCCGTGGACTAGTTGCTTACATCATTGAGCTTATCCTCTCTTGTGCGCTCAAAGTTTCCAAGGGCTGTCATTCAACCTTAGTAACTGGTAAACTACATGCCCTTTCTCATAATCTCCACACATTGGGCGTCTCAGTTCCTGTCTCACACTACCTGTACCATGCACACTTGCTTGCTATGGTCTCATCAAGACCTGGAAGAAACATGCCGTGGCAGGTAACAAGAGCCATGTCAGGGAAAAACAGAGGACGTCAACGGTTGGAAGCTCGTACGCCTCTCACAAATGATTGCAAATTCAGACCCTCTGTTGCCTCACACGTGTACCTCGCACCTTACACAGCCCATAGCTCTCTGTGTCCACCACTGCTCTCTCTCTCTCTCTCTCTCTCTCTCACACACACACACACACACACACACACACACACACACACACACACACACACACACACACACACACACACAACTGCCCATCTTTCCTTTCGAAAAGTCTGCCTCCTCTACTCCTGGGGCGTAGCTAGTCCCCCACGTGTCTGAGACACTCACTCTCTTGTAAGCTGCTTTTCTCACGCGTTCCTGCTTTCACTGACTGTGACACTCCAGGGCCGAGCGTAACTGCTTCTTGGTCCCCCAGACTTCGTTCCGTCGCCGAGAGTTAGCCTCTGGGCCATCCTCCGCAGACTCAGCAGGCCGGTGGTCCTGCCTCCACTGTCCCAGACCGTGCCAAGACTGAGTCTCTGCACCACTGGCCTCCGACTCGGCCTCAGAGTCGCAGTCCAACGCCGCTGCGCGCTGTCCGTGCTTCCGGTAGAGGTCTCAATCTCGTGATCTTGAGACCGTCACCTGGATCTCCGCCATGACTCCATCCCCTTCTTTGCCACCGCTTGGCTCGATTCTTGGCCTCTCTGATCGCCGCCTGCAGCCTCTGGTCCTTTCTCATCACCTCTTCTCTCCCTCCCTCGACATTAATCTTTAGTTTCGCATCATCACCATCGAAGTACAGGCTCGTTGTGATCCAAGGGCCTTTCTCTAATGCTATGGCCCAACGTACCAGGAGCCTCCAGGCCTCTGGTCTATAGCCCTCTAGCCCCTTTCGGCACGCCATAGCTGTTAGCACTGCCAATTGATGACCTCAAGCACACACCCAAGTCACTGGACCACTAGGCTCAGATAGCCAATACCAAAGTGCCCTTTTTCTGGCACCGCGATCCCGATCAGTAGAACTGGAACAGCATAGCCTCTAGCGTCCACTGATGTTGCGAGAGCGTCATCCTTGCAGCTATTCTTTTATAGAGCTTTGACAGTGCTGCAGCCCCTGTGCTCTAAACGGCGAACTGAAGATTTTTTAAATCGGTTAATAAAAGTTAAGTATAATAAAATAAAGTATTGACCAATAAAACAATCCAAATCGAGTACACCAACTCAATCTGAAAAGACAGCAAGCTTGGCGTGCAGCATGGTCCCATAACAGGATACCGAAGAGGGGTTGTCTTAGGACCTCCTCATATCGGGAGCCATAACAGGCGCCAAAACAATCCAAATCGAGTACACGATGCTGCACGCCAAGCCCCTGTTATGGGACCATGTCGAAGAGGGTCTGCGATCCGTCTGTTGCCGAAGAGTGGTTGTCTTAGGACCTCCTCATATTGGGAGGGGAAGGTAGGGGCAAACTGCGCCATGTTTTTATCAACGACACCCATAAGTTGTCCAGCAGTAAGTCACTTCTAGCCGCTCCCCTCAATCCATGTTCTCTGGATAGTGTCTTTGCCCTTGGAATGCTCCAAAATAAATCCTCGATCCACGTGAGGGGATGAGTGTCTTCTGTGGTTAGTGGCGCCAATCTTCGGATTTGTTCCAGAGCCATTGGCTGCCAGGGCTTATTGTTAGAAATAATCAGATCCTTTATCGATTGGAGTGTTTGCGATTGACATTGTAGAGTCGGATCAAGAAGAACTATGATCTAACCCAGAAGAAAAATAAGAAAGGGAAAATCTTTAGTGATGATTGTAATTGTGAATGTTTGCTGGTTTTGACCTATTGTGCATCCATTTATTTCCAGTAAAAAGGAAAGCTTTACTGACAAGTGTGAATGTGTACTGTTTTTGAGTTGTTTTCTCAGGGTTCTCAATGTCAGAAGAGGAGGGAAGTGAGCCACAGGGTTTTTACTTTGTTCCACTGCAGAAAAGGTACCCCAATGGTAATCGAGATTGCCGGAGCACTCCTGGGGGGTACTGGAAGAAGACAGGAGAGGATCATCCTGTGATCGGGGGTGGAACAGAGAAGATATTGGTCTTCTATGCGGGGAAGAGAAAGGATGGGGTGAAGTCATCATGGGTAATGAAGGAATACCGGCTGAACCTTGGTCCAAACGAAGGGCGACCGGATGTCTTGTGGGTGGTCTGCAAGATTTACAAGCAGGAGAAGGAGAGAAGGGGGAGAGGTAGCAGCTCTGTTCCACAAACACCAATAAACACTGACAAAGGCCGTCTGCACGGGCTTGATGATCTTCCCGGCAGTCCGATGGATTCAACAATTTCAACTCCACTACGCGCAAATATGCTCGGGCAAAATGGTAGTGGTTCCTGTTTGGTGGACACTCCATCGCCAGGGGATGTCTCATACGTGAGAAAGCCCGGTACTGCTTCACGAGGAAGCAGCAGTCGCTTCCAGGCGTCATCCAAGAACCTTAGAGAGAAGCTAGACACTGCTGAAGTTATGGGAAATGCTGAAGCCGGTGACAATGCACAGAACACAGACCAAGGTATGGTAGTGTCTGATCATACAGAGCCACAAGCATATTATTGGGGCGGTAGTGGAATTGTCTCGGACGTGAGGCTACTGCCAAGCCATCTTGAGGCGGTGTCTGGAAGTAGTGGATGTCAGGTGCTGCTCAATGTAGGTGAGTGCACTGGAGACCAGACCAGACTGGAACGGGATGGGTGTCAGCCGTCGGACGCATCTTTGCAGTCGTTTCCCGAGCGGCGGATGTCTGTTGTTGGGACGGCTGGGCAGCAAGGTGTCGCCAAAAGCACGCCGGACGCTGGTCAAGTGGTTGTCAAACAAGAACCAATGTTTGATGGACCTGTTCCTTTGTTGGAGTCGCAGGATATGAGCTCTCTGTTGAGCGGACTCGCACATGATACTCAGTCACAGGAGAACTTCGTGCAGAACCTCGTTGTGGCAAACCAGGTCCGGGATGTGGGGAAGGAGACCATGGAGGTAGGGCGAGAGATGGAACCTGGTGATGGAACGGATTGTGCTAACCTTGCAGGGCAATACTTTGACCAAAAATGTTCACAAGATGAGACAAGTCTTGAAAACCTGGCTTCGCCCGCTCCACTGGCTTCTACTGTCCAGCTCATTGGTGAAGGGGAAGATGTTCGAAAGTGGAGCGGCTGCAAGTTTTCGAAAGGCGATGACCGGTTGACACTCACTCAGGAATTGAATGAGGAAGGCTACAAGAATGGGACTCATCTGATTGGATCCCCGGTTGGCACGCAAATTGCAGCGGTTGATGATTTGACTGGTGGCCCAAATCACAGAGGAAATGTACAATGCACATCAAGGATTCCTGGACAGAGTCGAGTGGTCGGAGGAGGACCTGTCACATTCTCCTCCTCTCTACTGTTCCAAAAGCAACCAAAGCGCAGCTTGTTCCATGCCGCAGGAATTGGCAATGGTGAGGGTGAGGAGGAGATCGGGTTTGGAAATCAATCGTATGAGCTTTCTGCTGTCGTCCAAGGATACACTCGTTTAGGATGTGGCTATCCTCAGTTCATCACTTCGCAGTCATCTCCTCAGATGGGGGACGTCTCCAGGACACCATGTGAGCCGCATGGAATGGAGATTTTGTTGGCGTCCGACAAAAGCAACTCTCAGACCACAATTAGTTATGACATTCTCCACCCTTCAATAGTGGGGTCATCTCTGAGGCCGCACAGCGGTAATACTCCGATCCGATCTCAACGAATGAACACTTTTGAGTCGGGGTCGAGATTGGGGATCAACTCTCTGGATTGCGGAAGCGATGGCATAACAGATGTTGGAGACGGTGGGGGTATTGCGGAGCTGGTGAGTGGAGTGAAGAGGTCTAGTCCTGGCCAACCTGCTTCGGTGGACGGCTCGTTTTCTAAGTTAGCCCGGCGAGGAAGTGGAAAGGATTCTTCAAGTCCGAACTCTGAAGCTCAGTCCCACGGTTATGGGTCTCCGCGGGATGTAGAACATTCCGTGATTGAGAAGGGCAGCTTCTTTGATGGGGGAAGGAGGAAGCTGAAAAGGTTGGCGCCAATTCCTGGAAGAGATGAACCACTCCAACCCATCACAAGGATTTCTGCGCACACTTTGGAAGGACACCAGGATCTCGGGCAGACATGTCCTCCCTCGCTGCTGGAAGTATCTCATAGTTCGGTGATGGTAGGAAGAGGTGAGCGAACTCCTCCAGTACTACCAGTGCCGAGCAGGCGCTCAGGCACACATTATGGTGACGATTGTCTGCCACTTGTTTGTGGCATGGAAGACAAGGAAGAAAGGACAGGTGGGAGCACTGGCTTGGGGCACTTTGAGGACGTCTGGAGCAGCCGGGCTGTAAAATACCTCTTAGGGGGGGATGAGACCATCACAGGTCCACCTACCCCCTCATCACAGGATCAGTCACTGGACAGATATTTTGCAGAGGTACGTGTGTCTGAAGATATTTAACTCGGCCTACCATTCCATAGCCTCTGTACGCAGTCTATGTCATTCTCTTGCAATTGCTGGAAACCTTGCTCATCGCTCTATTGCTTTTGCTTACTGTCTTCATTTTCCAGTGCCAGTCGAAATGGGCGATGTTTATTGGGTGCTGGCTAATTGAACAGAGTCATTATTCAACGTTTACCTGCTATCGCTTCCATGAGTGTATCTTCGTGAGATATCTAGGGAGGTTGTTGGCATGCCATATGATTATACTTTTTTTTGAGTTTTTTCCTGAGTGGGGATCCGGGCCACCCGGGTGACCGGCAGGGGCCCGGGGAAGGTCCCAGGCGGCAGGGCGGGCAGAGCACCCGGTTGGGGGACGGCCCCCCCCAGCGCACTCACCTGTCGGGGGATTTCGGACCCCCTTTGTGTGTGTGTGTGTGTGTGTGTGTGTGTGTGTGTGTGTGTGTGTGTG
>BFEA01000043.1:4357292-4368886 GCA_003427395.1 Chara braunii
AGAGAGAGAGAGAGAGAGAGAGAGAGAGAGAGAGAGAGAGAGAGAGAGAGAGAGAGAGAGATGTGTTTGAATCATACTTGCGGCGCATCTCATGCAGGGGGGTGCCGCACGCACAAGCACGCACGCACGAGTGATGCGATGCATTAAAAAAGTAGAAAAATAAAAACGTCCTAGTTGTGTCCAGCCTCTACATCATATTAGCTAGGACCCGACGTCATGCAGATATACACTTCAAACTTGTACTCTGTGAGGGTGGGGGATCTCGGTTATTGGTCACTATTTCTCTGTTTTTCTCGCTTTTCTTTTATTTTCTCGTTTTTCTTTTCTTAGGAATATGTGCAGTGACCCTAAGGGCCTCTACCCATCAAATGCACAAAAGACAAAACATATGGTGGGCCTGGTGGCGTATTATTCCACGTTCTGCAGAAGATTCATTCTAATTTTGCACATTTCGTGAGTAGTGCAGCCAAGCCCTAAGAGTCATGTGCAGAGACCAACAGGGCCTAGCTACGTGAGCAACCCATAACTGCTGAAACACAGACCTGAATTCGAATCTTGAGTATATATTCGGCCAGCTCGTCCTCTACTTCATATTCACTGCCTGCCTTGATTTTGGTGGGGGGGTCTGCGCTACATGGCTGCGAGCACCCTTCAGATAGCCTGCATGGGCCGTCTGAGCCGTGTTAAGGGGATCCGTTCTCTCTCTCTCTCTCTCTCTCTCTCTCTCTCTCTCTCTCTCTCTCTCTCTCTCTCTCTCTCTCTCTCTGGACATTGAGTCACTTCAGGAGTGCTGGCTCCAAGAAGACAAAAGTGCTGACGATAATTGGCACGTTTCACAGAATGGTAGCCAACACGTATGATGCCGCAGATCTAACCGCGGTAATAAAGCTGTTTTGTAGGGAACTCAGACTAATGAACTACCCATGGAGAATCACCCGCACGGCGATTTGGGCTTTCATCAACTGCAAGGACACAAAAGTACGGAATATATTCCGTAAGTATCTGGAAGCAGAAGAAGCACCAAACAGGAACTGATATATAAATCCAAAGAGAAAAGGTAAATAAAATAAAATAAAATAAAATAAAATAAAATAAAATAAAATAAAATAAAATAAAATAAAAAGTAGAAAACGCGCAAGCTACAAGAACACCTAAAAATTACACTAACGAACGGAAAATCTACAGATATAATGATGCAAGAACGGCCGTATGGATTTCCTAACATAAGCTTAGAAATGAATCGAATCAAAATCCACAAGATGTACACGGGAGAAACAAGCGACAAGACGATGAAAGTACTCACCTGAGAAGATAATGACGAAACCCACGGCCGCACGTAAAACAAAAAACAAAAGCAACAAACAAAGCCAAGACGCGAGTCAGTAATCCACGACAGATATAAACGCAAAAAACTTCGACGGTAATATGGCCATAGGGATAGCCTCTGAATGTACGAGTACGGAATTCCAGAAAACAGACATTAGCACAAAAGCGGACATAGGGACGTAACGTTATATACAGCAAGTCGACGACAACGGGAAATCTACGATGAAATGTGCAGTACAGAGCAAGACTACGGGAGACACAGAGGAAACGATGCTGAGGATGCTGCAGGGCATGTGGACAAGTAGGTGGGAGGAGAAGGAGAATAGGGTATAAATTCAAAGACAGTGGCTGAAAAGATTACCTGAGCAGTGAGGTAGAAGGGTAATCGCGACAGTTGTCACATGCCATGGACAGGACGTGTATGCTGCGATAGTAAACCTCGCACGTGTTGTCTATTATTGCAAGTGTCTCTCTCTCTCTCTCTCTCTCTCTCTCTCTCTCTCTCTCTCTCTCTCTCTCTCTCTCTCTCTCTCCCCTTGTATACACACACACCCCTTACAAAAAAAAAGAAAAAGAAAAAGCGCATGTGCGCCACATCGCAAACACCCCCCCACCCAGACCAACTACCCCACCCGCCCCCCAAACCCGAAATTTTATTGCAGATTCGGGGTCCTCTCGCCGAGCGCAGAACGACCCCGGTTTCAAAAAATACAGCCACAAATGTCTGCCTACAGGCTTATCAGCGTCAATGTTACACTGCATCTCAATTTGGTACGATTGCTTATCAGCTTGACGCTGTTGAAAATCAGTTGCTATACATAATAGTCCACCTCCTGAAGGAAGGGAGTAACTATACTCTACCTCATCAGGAGGCTTTACTGTGAATGTCTTACAGTTAGCGTTCCACGGCCGCCACCTTCTTATGCATCATGCGACGCCAGGCGATGACCTCAATAACCATCCTCATATTTCTGCCTGTATTTTACACAGACCCGGGCATTATATGGCACTCGTTCGTGCAGCTGCCCAGTGGGAACTGTGGGACGGTGGGACGATGAGTCGGGCTATTTTCGATGTAAATGAATTTTTGCGTGCATTGTCGAATCATACTTTATTTTGGATTATTGACCGACTCTCGTGTGACACCTGTCGGGACAGAGACGCGGTGCGCCTTGGCTGTGGAATGCATCATCTATGCCATAGCCATTATCAATCTATTGCGACTGCCGCCATCTGTACTGAAGGGTGTCCAACATTTCCTCACTGTACACATCCCTATCACCCAGATATACGTTGTCCCTTTTTCCCCCAAGGACGCTATCAGAACTGCATGATGCCGCACTGTGATGAACGTCCTGCTGTTCTTTTGACATGTGGACAACATGTCCTCTGTCAGGACTGTTTTGATGGGATGGTTCGTGCTAGCCGTCCTGCGGAATGGTGTGCTGGCGCAACTCTCCTTGGGTATCCTTGTGAACATCCACATCATCCTCACCGTAGCTGTCCTATCTGCCGAGGTGGGAACAGTTAAAGAAGAAAAAAAAAGAAAAAAAAAAAAGAAAAAAAGAAAACAAGATAGAAAATAAGGAAAAAGAAAAAATATGTTGATCTCTAGGAAGATTCTCACGCCCGGGCGGGGTCTGACGCCAGGGGTAACCGAGCGTGCAAAATAAATAAATAAATAATTTATTTATTTATTTTAATTATTTATTTATTTTGGTTTTCTGCGCGCTCCCAGAGGACTCCAAATCCGGGCTCCTTTCGTTTTTTGCAAGTTGGCTGTCAAGGGGGGGGGAGGGGGGTATAATGTTTTTTTTAAGGGGCTAAAGGGGACTAAAGGGGGGTGCCTTTGTGTGATTCTGTTATTTTCTTTTTTATATCCGATTCTGTGAGGAATTATAATGTGACCCTCAGCCAAAAGTTGTTTGTATTTCAATCCTACACAAAATATTTTTTTTCCGGGATTTTTTGAGTTTTTGTTTTTGGCGCTGGGGCTGCCCGGAACCCTGCCCGGTGGTCATGCCCGGCCGGGCACCCGGGCGTGTACCCAGGCAGAAGTTGAGTGCCCGGGCGCCCGGGAAAACAGCCTAGGTTGATCTGTGGGATATGTTATTTGCTTTGTGACTATTGGATTATCTGTGGGAGGTTTCCTCGTCCTTTTCTTTACCTCTTTGCCTTTTGGCTGCGTGCAAGTGGGTCCTTGTGACACACGGGGATGGGGGCAGCCAGCGCTCAACCTGTCATCCACGTGGCTGGCCTTGTACGTAAGCGGTGATGAACAGGTGGGGCTTTCCTTCTTTTCCTTTCCTTCTTTTGCTTTTTTTCCTCTTCGCGCTCTGATTTAGTGTGACAATATATTTCTGGGCGTTTTTTTGGCCCGCCTGGTTTACCCGGGCGGCACCCCCGGGCCTCGCCAGGCCGGGCGGCGTCCTCACTCAGGTTTTTAAACTTTTTTGAAGTTTTTCACTAAATCAGACAGTGATTGAAGTCAACTCCTTGTAAAAAAGTGAAGAAAACAAAAAAAGAGTGCAGGTAACGGAGGCCTAAATTTTTACTTTTCAACTTTTCAGACAGTTTGTCATGCCATTTATGACAAAACCCAGGGAGGAGGTAAAGAACAGGCGTGTCGACCTTTCCTGTAGTTATGAGCAAGGGAGGATGTTACATGCTGATGCCACACGGGTCCCTTTCGGACCCGACCACTAGACTAAGGGGTACTTAGGCCGGCCCAGCAAAAGGCCAGACCTTTCTCCCGGTAGGCCACATCGAGGCACCGGTTGGCCTCCGTGCAGCAGGCCAGGCACAGGCCCAAACGACATGACCGTTGGGCCTGGCAGCGCCCTTGAGGCTGCCGCCGCCGGCCTGGTCTGAACTGTCAAGTTGGACGCGTCAGATCACGGCCTGATCTGAAGCATCGTCTATGTATGGCTTCAGACCCCACCATCTCACGATTGCTTGTGTGTTGAGTGATGTTTGGTGAGTTCAGTCTATGTGACTCAGTCCATTTCTCAGACTTCCGCTGCATACATGTTCATCCTATATTGGTTGATCTTTGGTTCTGCCCATACTCGGTGAAGTATTCACTAGTATGCAACAGAGGATGTGGTCCGTAATATTGGTTAGTATTGGCTCTTTTTTTTTTTTTTTTTTTTTTTTTTTTTTTTTTTTTTTTTTTTTTTTTTTTTTAGCGCGCCCCCGTCAGTGTTAGTGGTGCTGATAAGAGCAGACACCGCTAACGCCTGGGGGGTTAGTATTGGCTCTACGGAGCAGTTGTTGGAGTTCACTGTGCGGGCAATTGGAATTTACTGTGGAAGCGATTGCAATTTACTGTTCGAATGATTGGAAAAAAAAAAAAAAAAAAAAAAAAAAAAGAAGAAGAGCCATTTTATTATTTAATCAGACTTGTCTCCTATTCATAGAGTTGAAACCATACTAACTAATTGCAAAAAGAAGACCGGAAAAAAAAAGAAGATAAAAACTATAAGACAGCAAGGCAAAAGTGCAGTTTCGTCAACTTTCATGCAAATTTTGCCAACGTTCCAATTTCAGAAATCTCTAAAATATTCAGAAACCTCAGCAGGGGAGTTTCCAATGCTCCAAATGAGAACAAAAAGAAGGGAAGTATTTGTACTGCAGTCTGATTTTGGTATGCCGTATAAATATGGGTGCAGTCTTTGTGAGACTAGTACCTGCTCTCAAGACTGTGTGGCCCCAAAAGGATGAAGTACCTCTGTGCGTGTTCCCCGTTTTTGGGGGAGGCAAGCGCGTTGGAATCACACCCAACGTTCAGAATAGGTAACTTTAGCAGTTCCCGAAATGGCGCAAAAAAGGCGACCCAATCTGCAAAGCGCCACTAAGGGTAATGACTGGCACAGTTTTAGACCCCTGCTAAACTTGCACATTTGGAAGCTCACACCATGACACCGGCGCCGCTTTGTCTTTTCTTGCCTATTTTTTCAAACTAAAAGTGTGTCACAGCCACAGTTTCCCCTTCTTTTTTTATATGCAAGGTTGCGGGGGGTGTCGCGGAAAGTTTCAGGCAAGGCAGTCCGTCACGAGCCTGGACACACCGGGTTCAGCCTTCTGATGGCACCGTGACCTCACCCACTCACACAGAGGACTCTGTCAAGATCAGGACACTCAGCCTTACCACGCGCACACACACATGGGGGGTATTGAGTGCGAGTGTGGTGCACCCCCGCTGCCGACGATCAGGGTGCGCTATCGAGTGCGAGGTTGGTGCACATCCGCTGCCGGCGATCAGGGTGCGCCACACTCATACTCAAATTCCGGGGTTCCTTAAGGTGACACGCGGAGAGGCCTGAGGCACCACTGTCGCATGCCACTGAAGGGAGTTGTCGTAGATCTGCTTTGAGCGCGGGGAACCCTGGCCTCCCCCTCCTCCCCGCTTTCCCCCTTTTTTTGCTACTCGGTACCAGGGTGCATATCTTTTCCAAATGATGCTGATGGTACACATTTTTTCACATGGTGCCGTGTTCCCTTGTATTAGATAGCTGTACGATGGCACTGTCAGGGCACATTCACGCTAGGACTGTTTTGACTTCCATCTGCCAGATTCTGGCTTCTGGCTGTATTTTTCGTCTGGTGGTATCCAGAAGGGGCTGCTATGCCCGTCCCACAAACACAACTTACCTTGATCATGGGCCTCGCTGCACTACTCCCCAAATCTGCAAAATTAGAGTGAATCCACCGCTAGAACATGGAAACATACATTGCCGTTTTTTTTCACTTCTGTGAATGCGGAGAGTAGTGCAGTGAGGCCCCATGGACTGGAAATAGCTTGCATCCTGGGGAAGACGGTAGTGCGAGTTCGCTAGCTGCAGTATGCCACCGCAAAGCTGGATCGGAACCCCCCCGGTTCGTCTTTTATGTTTGTTTCCCTTCTGTTCTATGTAGTTGTCTTATACATGTTTTTCTCTTCTTATGCTCTCTAGTTTATTCCTGGTGTTTCCTCCTTTTTTCCTCTAGTTTTATTCCTCTTGTGTTTTTCTCTTCTTTTTTCCTTTCAGTTTTTTTTTTTACTTTTTTCGCTTCGGATTTTTCTTCTAGATGTTCTTTGTAGTTATTTCAACCACCACTACCTGTCACAGGCAAACCCGAAACACCATTTGTGAAAAAACGCATTCATTGGGTGAGCAGTGTTATCAGGCTGAAATGAAGTGTATTTTGTATTTACCATCAGAAGAGTGCAAAATCCGTGCTGCCGCATCAGCAAACCCTGGTGCGCCGTTATTTTCTGCCTCGCCAAAAAGGTGCTCGAAGGTAGTGGTGGTTTAAAGCACCAGTACATGGGCACCTGGGCCGCGGGCCTGACGCCTTGAATTCTGGAGGTGCAAAGCGAAAATGCGACCGCCGATCGAATTTAACAACGGAGGGCCCAGCGTTTGACATTTCGGCTTTGTTTTCTTGTGGCGACAAGTTCTGGACTGCAATGCTGGGGCTGTGTACCAGTACATCCAGCTATCGGCCGCGGGTTCTTTTCGGAGACCGCCCGCCGCCGATTCGGTTTATCTACAGCGCTGGGCCTCCGAGAATTTCGTAGGCGACGAGTTTTCTTTTCAGCAAGGCTGGGGCCCTGTACTGGCGGTTTAAGGCCATTCCTAGCAGCAGCAACAACAACAACGACAACGACAACGACAACGACAACAACAACATACGAACTGATTCGTTTCCTGATTGCTGTCTGTTACGGCGGCACTTATTGATTTTTATGAACTCGCTGCTACCAGCTCGAAAAGCATGCACTCTCTGAATTCACGCCACTCCTCTTTGGTGCTTGCTGCAATTTGGTAAAACATGCAATCAATGAACAACCAGGCAACTGGAGCGGCAGAAGGCCTTCTTCACAGTGTCACTTAACAGCTTTATCACAGTGTCATTATCCTGGCGCAGCCACCATTGTGCCCACCTTGCCTCCGAATTTCTCACCTACTCATTGCACCTTCACCGATACCCTCATTCAATCACACGGGCAAATCCGTGGCGGGCCCCTCCTTTTCTCCTCTTATCCTTCGTGTACATACTCTTTGCGGTTATCGGCATGCAATGCAAAATTTTACTGGAGTCGACCAATAAAAGGTCAAACAATTTTTTTGTGACCGATAAAGGGTCTTCTATATCGAAATAAAAGCAATTAAAATTTCAAATCATGCTCAAGAAACAAGGCAACAAACCAAAAAAAAAAGCATGTCGCATTGTCACATGCATCAATCAAGAAACGGTTCAAAATTTCTGCAGAAAAAAAGGAAATAGTTTGAAGTTTGAGCTGATAAGTATGCGCCTGAAACGGTCCCGGATAAGCCAGTAGCCGAATCGGTTCTCTAGTTGCATTCTCTGCCTTAAGATTGTGTATCAGCATGTTTAAACAACCAGTACTTCCTAAGGTCGTGCCCGTTAACAAGCGACGGTTTTAGGAAATGTACGGGTCACTACAGAAGCGCCCATCCGAGTAGACACGTTTCTACTCTATTTTTTTACTGGGCCAAGTACTGGTGGTTTACAAGAATTCTTTTTTTTCTTTGTTTTCTGATTTTTGATACCGTGTAACCACGTATTAAAATAAAAGGATGTACTCGGCTGACTCATCGTGTGGCATTACCCCTGCTAGTAGCAGGGGTGGAGCGTCCCATATGAAATTTGTACAGGGCTTGGGCACCTGCTACTAGCAGGGCCGAGTGTCCCATATGAAATTTGTACAAAACAACTTGACGTGGCGGGGCCATTACCCCGCTTCGGCTAAGAAATGCTAGAGTACCGTTTTGTTCTCCGGCGAAAAAATTATAGTGCTATGGTGAACTCTCCTGGAGCTTCACATCCTGATGATCCTGTCCTGGTTGTTTTCTTTTTCGCAGGATATACCTCGACTTTCTGACGGTTCTCAGGACTGCTGAATGCAGCCAGCCGTCGCATTTCTACGACAGTGTGGCTGGTTGTCGACTCCTTCGTGTTGCTGTAATAATAAGAGAACTCGATATGTGTTGGTCAGCAGCTGATGCTGAGTCACACTCTTGTTTTCAGTCCTTGCTGCCGATGTCTCAGTCTGTTTGTGCTCCTTCGTAGTAAAGCGGCGGCCCAATCAAATAATGGCCTACAAGATAAGGAGCTTAGCTGGCTGCATGGGCAGATTGTCAGCTGATCAATGCGCCTGAGCAGCGGTCTTGCAGGATACTGCACATGCCATGGGGTGTGCAGCATTAGCTTCACTGGAACCAACTGGAACCAACTGGAACCAACTGGAACCAACTGGAACCAACTGGAACCAACGGGAACCGGAAATAATCTGCGGAGTGCTATGGATGGAGCCAACTGGAACTGGAAGTGACGCCAACAGGTGGTTAGCGAGAACCATAAATAATACTGCCGGGTTCAAAATGCAGGTATCAACAGTCCAGATGTTGTCATCTTGCCTGGCATAAGCAGTGATGTGAAAGTGCGATTCATTTCATGACGATAGGACAAGGCTGGAATACTCTGTGTCTGCTTATGTCAGGAACCTGCTTTATGCCATTAAAGCATGCATGATTTCAAGTGCCATCGATCACAGGATTTCAAGAGGTGCAAATGAAGGGTTATGCCATAAAGCATGCTATTCCCGATGCAAGCAGCGCAAAGGAAGGGACACAATGCAAGCGTAACAGGCCTTGAAAATGGCTGGCTGGCCAATGGGAGATTGCACATCAAAGACGGCAAGACTGATGGGCTGAGAAAGCGAGAGAGAATGACGAATTCACTGTTCAGTGATCCTGGGAGAGCAGTTTGAAAAAGAAGTACTCTCTCATCTGTGCCACTTACATCTTGTTGAAGGCGGAGGGATGGCTATTCGGGACATCGTCAAATGTCCCCAGGCTGTCATGTGGTTAGTGCACAAAAGTTATCACGGAGACAGCACTGATTCTTTGTGGACTCTGCAAGGGTTCGCTTCGCTTCGTTCTCAAGTTCTTGGCTGTTTTTCCATCGGGCTGTTTTGCACTTTAGATGATCCGTGTCATATAACATATGTGCTTTTGCATGCTCTGCTTATGCCTTGTGGAGGAGCTCCTCTTTTGTTTCTGCATCTCTTTGCCGCAGCAATAAGGATATCGTGCAACGGAGACGGCAGTGCGAGTTCACCGTGGAGAACGGCCGTAGAGTCGACTCTTTGTCTGTATGCTGCATTTTCGGTAAAGCTTTTCTACACTAGGAGGCTCAGCTCGTCTTCCGCTTGTGTGCAAGCAGGCAGGTTTGTGAAACAGCTCATGCAGTTTTGCTGGTGAGTTCGTCTCCTCGGCCATTCCATGGTTTGTGTTCCCATGTTTTGTCATACTGTATTTCCCCTGCCTGAACGTACGGCGGCTGGCTATGGCTATGTCGGAAACTTCAGAGCTGCATTTCCCCTGCCTTGACGTATGGACGCTGGCTATGGCTATGTCAGAGATTTCTTTCTTAAAGAGGCATACATGCTATCGAGTGTCATCCTCCTCGTAGGTGATACTTTCCTTAACAAGGAAACTTCTTCTATTTCCTAAAATAGTCTCTACAGAGTTTGCACCAGGAAGCATAGGAAGAGATGAAGCAAAAGGGGTATGCAGGACGCACCGTGGGATTTGTGTTTCTATAGCAGTTGCTGCATTCACGTCTTTCGTGTGCACAATGTTCATGTATGTGGTCTACCAGCCAGTCCATAAGTTTTTCGAATGTTGAGTAGTGGAGTGAGGCCAAATGTATATCCTTCGTGGGATACGATGCCATGGCGACCAGGGCATCATGTTTAGAAGCCGGCAATGGCAGTAATCTCCTCGCTCCTATGTACGATTGTGCGAGTACGTTATGAGAATATGTACATTGCAGCGGTGCTGTTGCATAAAATAAGCGGATTGTCCTATAAGGTAATTGATTGTGTCCAGTGAGGGTTGAGCAAATGAATGGAGAGCATATCATCGCAATCGGTAAGGTGTAATCGTCATAATGCGGGGGCATTGGAGCAGAGGAAGGGAGCGACGGACCAAAGGTCCTTGATCAGTGGTGAAGCGACAAACCAAAGGTCGCTTCAATAAGATGGTATGTCGTGGACGTGTCTCCTCGATCAAAATGTCCCCGCGGAAGAATCACTTGTTGTGATTGTGAGCTCATTTTGATGGCGCTGGATGGACGCTAGGTGAGGGTGGGGAAGAACTTGAAATGATTGTGGTTAGCTTCGATGTATTTGAGGCCCACATGTTGTGGTGGAGAGGTGTAGGGTTACGGAGACTGGCCCTGCAAGGGAATTGGTGTCGTTTTTTTTTTTGGGAAGAAGGGGGAGGAGCACTGCCTATTCTTCCGGCGCACGTGAAAAGGACCGGAGCAATGGCGAAGTCGTTGTGATGAAGGGGATGCTGCAGCATCTTATTGAAGATGTCCATGTGCGAATCGGTGCTATGGATGGGTTCTGACAAGCAGCGAAACCTCTGTGAAAAACTGTCTATGACGAAAAGGTATGTGCTTCAAATGAATCCAGTCCTGTGGGCTCAAGCTGCTTTCTTTCTGGATGCGAGTCTTTTCCTTTGGAAATAGGTGAGGATCTCAAGATCGTGGATCGCATTCGGATGCAATTCTTTTGTATCGATGTGAAAAGGAGGCAGCGTGCGGCAGTTGTGATTGTGAATGTCATGTAGATCTGTAAAGTGGAACTGCACTATGGTAAAGTCTGCAAGTCGGACGTTACGAGGTGATTCTACTCGTATATTCTTTTGGTTATGGGTGAAGAGGGGTTCCAAATGTGGCAGAGGGGATGGTGGCATGGTTGGTGGGCTTTTCGAGATAGTTTTGTCACCTCCAGTTTGTACGATGTTATTGCGAAGAAAGTAAAGTACTGAGCATTTGACCATCGGGAAGAGGTTCGGTGATTACACTTTCTGGAGGAGAAGAAGATCTAGCAACCGGGAATGGCCTGGCTTGGAAATGCCGGAGGGAGTGATGGCCATGCATCTCTGGGCTATTTTTGTTGCATATCTGTCGATAACCGTGACGGCTTGCTTGTGTGTTCGTCGTTGGAGCTTCTGTATAGGTCAGGTCGTCCGGATCGGGTCACGTAAGTGTAAAGTGGAGATCGGAACCACGCATTTGTAACGTGTCTTCTTGTCCCTCTTCCTCAAGGTTCTCTGTTGAGGAGTAGTGTACAAGGCCATGGATGTTGACAGTGGTCTGTCTGTGTATGTGGGGGGGGGTTGGGATGTGTTGTGGGGGTATAAGGATGGGAGATACGGGGGATCATGAGAGAGGTTGAAGTGAGG
>BFEA01000043.1:4374517-4401736 GCA_003427395.1 Chara braunii
CATGCACACATGCACACACACACGCACACACACACATACGTGCACACAACCACACACACACACATACATACACACACACACATACACACATACACACACACATGCACACGCACACAACCACACACATACACAACCACACACACACACACACATGCACACACACACAACCACACACACACACAACATGGGCCCTGTAGTCACCCTCTATTTTATTTCTTAGCAAATTTTGGGGTCAGCTTTGAGTTTGGGGGCAGGTGTGCTTCATGTTTGGATGCAGTTTTCATGAACACTGTTCTCAACTTCTCATCCAATTCTTTTATTCGAAGTTGCAAACCTTAATTTGAAATACAATTTTCTGATCTCATTATTATAACTTAAATTAAAATCTCTGGTCACCGTCAAGCATTCTTAAATACAATTTTCTGATCTTTTAACGTAAATTAAAATTTCTCATCTTCGTCAACAGTTTGAGAACTCTCAGGCTGTGAAGGGCATTTGTGAAAGTTGCTTCTGTTGGTGCGTCTTTGTGCTCGCATGCTCTGTAGCAACGTGTGTGGGCATTTCTGTCTTTAGTCCCCTCTATTAAATGACCTTTTTCCACTTCTTTTTTTCCACACGAAGGATTTAACCTTTCTGTGCTACCTGCATCCCCTTTAAAGGACTTTTAAATAACTCTCTCTGGATTAACCCTCTCCTTAAACCACCATGCCTGAGCCTCTACTTATTGACCCAGATTTTGGATGAACACTAAAACGAAATGAACCAGTGCAGGTTCAAAATATTTTTTTCTATTTTCCGGGCGAAGTCAGCCTTTTTGTCTGATGTCAGGCACAGACCGAGCCCCTGGTAAACCATTGGCAATCCGCAGGCAGCACTGGGACAAAATCCAGAGTGCCCAGGCCTAGTGGGGTCTCGGTGGAAAAGGACCAATTGCCTGAATAAAAAACAACATCCTGCATTGTCGATTTCAGGTTCATCGAAATGCATCTTTGGGTTTGTCAATTAGCTTCAGACAGACTGGTGGTTTGATGCGGCGGGTTATGGCTCAGGGAATAGTAGGATTGATTGTTTTGGGGAAGTGCCGGGCACTGTCTCTTATACACATCTAGATGTGTATAAGAGACAGGAGAGAGAGAGAGAGAGAGAGAGAGAGAGAGAGAGAGAGAGAGAGAGAGATCACAGAAGGCACAGTGAGAGTCAATGACCTGAATTCCATGTTCAAATGCACACAAATACACACAGACGAATAGCGAACGGCCCGCCTCGGAGGATGGTGGCTGCGTCATGCTATTGTGTGTCAACACAGCAACAGTTCGGTTAGCATGCACAGTGCATAGTCTCTGCTCTGAACACTATGAAGGGATGGTCACTGTCAGCCTCTGCCGCAAGAACTGTGAGCTGTCGTCTTGAAATCATCTCTTGCACCCCCTTATTTCCTGCTCGATATGCCGTTGTGCCCTTGACATGCCCTGCTTAAATAGCTGTGAACGTCAGCCTGCTTTGCTGCTTGCATGTCAGCATTAGGCAGCACTATGCCATGTGTCGTCAATGTTTTCAGGAAGCTGTCATTGAAAGTACGTCTCTCTGCTGTGTGGACTATCCCTCATGCCATCACCGACCACATCCTCTCCTAGCATGTCCCACATGCATGTTGGGCATGCACCTGCTGCAACTGCGGTTGGATCTCCTCCATCCTCGCAAGACGAACAACGAACTTAGCAGCCGTAGGAGGACAATCGACTATCAGACCTATAATGCGCTCGCTGTACCCACTTGCATTGTTGGCCGTACACCTGCTGCAACCGCGGTTGGATCTCCTTCATCCTCGCAAGACGAACAACGGACTTAGCAGCCGCAGGAGGACAATCGACTGTCAGACCTAAAGTGCGCTGTACCACATGAATTGATTGTTGGGCATACGCCTGCTGCAACCGCGGTTGGAACTCCTTCGTCCTCTCAGGACGAACAACAGGCTTAGCAGCCGCAAGAGGAAAATCGACTGTCAGACCTTCTTTTTTTTTTTTTTTTTTTTTTTTTTTTTTTTTTTTTTTTTTTTTTTTTGAAACGCCCCCACCAGTGTTAGTGGTGCTGATAAGAGCAGACAGACCTATAATGCGCTGTACGTAAAGGTTATCACCAACAGGGCGAGCTGTTGCAGACCAAATCTTGCAACAGCTAAACACAATTACCTTAGAGAGGGAGTAATGACTTTATTGCCTTTTCATTACCTCCCCATAGCTAAACAGCCGAGCTAAACAGCTGGTGGATCAGCACTCTTCATTGCCTCCCCATAGAGAGGGAGTGACGACTTCAGAAAGCCAAGAAACTTCCTCAACGCCGTAGGGAGTGATGACCGACATGAAATTCGGCGAGCATGTGTGATTCACATGCTTTGTGTCGTGAGGATTATGAAGGCGTTGCCGATGCAAGCTCTTGCTTTCATATGATTGATGACAGTCAGCATTGCACTCTTGTACGGCACCATGACATGTCATGTCCAATGTATAGACGGGCTGGGACGGCAAGGCCCATACAATTGCGGTCGGTGTGCCTCTGTGTTCCTAGCACGTAGGAGCCACGTAGCCTGTGAGATCCGTCTACTCCGTGGCATTTGACGCAGCGATTGCAACTTGCGAGAATTGGATGCTGTGCTTCCGCAGTCCACACACACCCGAACCATTCCTGTCTGGTCTGTAGGGGTGGCCACTTACCGCGGACAATGGCTCTGGTCCTCAACTCAAAATCAACTCAAAACCAACTCAAAATCAACTCAAAATCAACTCAAAATCAACTCAAAATCTCCCGAAATCCAAACACCGACTGGCCTCTTGTGCCATTCTGGAGTAGTCTGCTCCAGCGGTGAGTACGGAGAACCCTTTGAAGTCCGTCATTCCTCGGTTCTGTTCCTTGCCCCTGCATTTCCCTCCTCTATTGGATCCTCCCCCAGCCCTCGTTTCCTACAGAATTCTATCTTCTATCTGGGCATCCTGTTGTACGTGACGTACACAGACATGCATCGTACGCCCCCCGTACTAATCATGATTTGTTTTTGTACGACTTTGTACGCACATACAAAACAGCTTTGTTTTTCTTTTTTAAAAGGAAAGAAAGAAAGAAAGAAAGAAAAAAGAAAGAAAGAAAGAAAGAAAGAGGAAAAACAAAGCTTTGTTTTTCTTTTCGTTTTTGAATTTTATCTCAAAATTGGTTGCGAATTTTTTTTTTTTGTCTGAGGCAAGAGTTGTTCAGAATAATGCCTTCTATCACATACTTATTTTCAGAGTTTTCTGATAACCTTTTTTCTTAATACAAAAGCGGTGCTGCGGGTAGAGTACAACGGAGTACCACATGGAGAACAACCCTCCATACAACGGAGTACAACGGCCGTACAAGAAATTCATTTTGTTGTACGCGAGGCATGCCTAGTTTTCTACCCCTTTTCCTTCCTCCCTTCCCTTGTGTAATAATAGTAAATGCATACCAATTAGCATCATTAAGAGGACTGACAAAATGTCATAAGCTGAACGGAGTGTACCTCCCCCGTTACGTGGAAAGTCTCCACCCTGGCCCCCCCCTGAAAAAGAAGGTTGTGGTCCTCGGACAAAAAGGAGCCGCACCAGTGTGAAATAATTGGAATTTTGGATTCTCCTGGAAAAAAAAATGTGTAACGAGCTCTACCAGTGGCAGCTGGACCACGGCCCAACACGGGATGTTCGCTTCCATTAAAATGACGGACATTGAACCTAAGCACAGCAAGTGGCAAGGGTCGCCCCCAATTTCGAGCTTGTGGAGCACTTCAAATTTTCACGACGTCATCCACTGACGACACACGTGGAGATGCTTCGAATTTTTGCACCGTCATCCGAGGATGTCATGTTGCAATCGTGTGTAAATGTTTGAAGGGACTGAGACAATGGGGAATCGGCTGGTGCGGGGGGGAAATAATGAGGTACAGGGTGTGGGTGGTAGCGGGTAATTTTGTTCTCGCGGGTGCGAGTGGGTCAGGGTGAACTTTTTTTACGGGTGACCGACAGGTTGAGCGAGGGAGGGTTGGTTGGGTCACCTTGAGATTTTTTTTATTTATTTTTTCCGAGGGCGGGCTGTACGAAAACAAATGTGGGCGGGTTAGGTGAAGTGCCGAATTAAAAAAAAAGAAAAAAGAAGCTAATCTCTGCCCCAAAGAAAGCCAAAGTAAAGATAGTTAAGAAAGAGATACAATGGATCTATTGTGCTCCATGTTACTTGTTATAGAGGTAAAACTGTCTCATTGTTGGGATGCTCATCTCCGGTGTGCTTCATTGTCTGCTTTCATTTTGGATCTCCTTGTCTGGGTGGAACAGGGGTGTAGTGGTGAAAATCTAAAGCACACACACACAAAAGCAGCCTGGTCTTTGACACTTCCCTTCCCTCATCCACACTTCTCTCTCCTGCCTCTCGCTTCCTATAGAACCCCACCTCCTACCCCTTTTCCTCCTCCCTCCCCTTTATGCACTACCGATGAATGCATAAGAGAACAGGCAAAAATATAAGTTGAAGATCTGAAGAATAATGTACACAGGAAGTATACCACCCTTCTACTCTGCCTCCTATCATAACGGGCAGTTGGCACTCAACCGCGATCAACATGGCCAGCCTTGTACGTCAGAGACACAGTAAAAGTGGAGCTGCAAGAACAAATACAAGGGGCACTGTAAAGAAAACTAAAGGAAAGATAATGAAGAAAGGGATAATTAAGAAAGGGATATAATAATCATGTAATGGATCGTTTGCGCTGCATGTCACATGCTATAGAGCAGTGTGGCACGCCATTGGCATATGGGGGGACAATGCAAACATACTCCAAAACCCAGCGAACGTGAACGTAAATAAGTTAAAAACACACACACACACACAAAATGTTCAAAAATCTGAAAATAATAGAAAAATGTATGTTATGTAAAATAATAGCACAAACAACTTTAAAAAAATAAAAAATAAAAAGACGACGGCCTTGAGATAGGATCATTGACCTGACCGGCCCCTGACAATTCAGCGATATTAACTTGTTCATCTGATAGTATGTGGATTCAAACTTGAGTCTCTATTTTAATATTTCATGGGTGTACCAACTGCGCTAGTATGTTGATGTAGCAACACAAACAGTGCGACGATCCAAAGTGACTCAAGTTGGACCACGCAAGCACACGGGCAAGGTAAAGAAAGACGAAATAGATAAGAAAGAGGGAGAGAAGACAGGATAAAGAAAGAGAAACCGTAGACAAAGACAATCAATGCTGGCAGGCGGCATCACTAAAGTTACTCTCTGAATATCAGTCTGATGTAAGATGGGACGCTGGGCCCGATTTCCAGCAGGTGAGGCTCCCCACCAATAGATTGGAGCAACTAGGAAACCTGTTAGGGGGGGATGCGGGTACCACCTCCCCTAGCAGCCTTTCCTTTTTTCAAAAAAAAAAACAACAACAACAACAACAACAAACAAACAAACAAAAAAACAAACATACAAACAAACAAACAAACAAACATAGACAAAGACCCAACGTAGAATGGTAAATCCTGAACGTAACTCGTGAAAGAAAAAACGATGGAACACAAATGAGTACGTTAACTGTGGCGTGATCCGACCGGTTTCGGCTGGTGGCCACACCAGCTCTCATCAGGGATCTTGTCGGTAGGGAATGAGCAACGTAGCTCTAATGTATTCTACGTGAGCTACAGTCTTCCCCCGAATACAACGCACGGTCATTATAGCCGAACTTGGTCCATCTGTCAGTCTAAATTCAGCTATAATGACCGTACGTTGTATTCGGGGGAAAACTGTAGGTAGGTCCTATTTCGATTGAAGCTCCTATAGCTGGAGAATTCGATAAATCAGACAGGGGACCGTAACTCAGAAGGAACCTTTCATTCGTAGCCTTAAAAACACCCTACGACGGTTCAAAACCCGACCGGAACCAGCACTCTTCAGAAAATCCTATAAACAGCGCTACGTCAAGGAACTTGTTATTACGCCGATGGTCCGAGTTCGAAACCCAGCACATTTTTTCTCATCTGGAAAAGGTCCTCTGTACTCTACGACTGCTTCGGCCATGTTTCAAAAAAGTCCTAAAACCGGGCCAAAAGCAGACCGACAAGTAACAAAACAAGGCCCCCGCACGAGGCTTTTCCCTAGTGCAGTCGTCAACTCCTATTTCTCATCATTCGTCGTCGCGAAGCCTTGTCCCACCCTGTTAACACTGGTAATCCATTGTTGCCACACCCCGGCAAACTTCCTCGAAAATTTAATCAGGGAATTATCAAAAAAATAATCAGGATAGCTACGTCTCCACAACTCGACTTTCAAAGTAAAAAAGAAAAGGAAATTATCGCCATCATTTGTTGTTTACTAGAGTACGAACTGAAGTCTTGAATACTTAAAAAAACGGGTTTACTCTCCTTCCACAAACGCTGATTCTTGTGCATTGGGATACAAGCCACACCCCCATCATCTTCAAAGACTTTGAGGACACAGCCGATGAAGTCCCATGCCTGACGGTCGTTCGTCTGTTCTAACACGAGATTACTGTCATAGCATTCGAAAAACGAACTATCAGCTAAACACCTAGGCTACCAGAGTGGCCCGGGGTCACTTGCCCGGCCGGGCCAAAAAAAATTAAAAATAGAAAAATAGAAAAAATGTTTTTAAAGTTTATTTTTTATTCTAAATTTGATGAAGAATTTCGATGTGACCCTGAGGCAAAAGTTGTTCAGTTTATTTTTCTGCATAACATAGTTTTTTTTGGGGATTTTTAGTTGTTGTTGTTGTTGTTGTTGTTGTTGTTGTTGTTGTTGTTGTTGTTGTTGTTTTTGCTGAGACCTTCCCTGGTCCTTGCACGGGCTGGCCACCGGGGACCCGGGCGTTTTTTTTTTTGTTTTTTTTGTTTTTTTTTGCTGAGACCTTCCCTGGGTCCATGCACGGGCTGGCCACCGGGGACCCGGGCGGCCCGGCTAGTAGCCTAGCTAAACACCATCAAGTACATTCGTGGTTTCTGACTTGTTACAGATGACGAAAATGGAGACATCATCTACCATACGACGCCAATGGATTTTTGGGAGGATAGAAACAGAAATACGTAAAAAGCACAGAGTACACAAGCTAGAGCTGGGCTGGATGATTTGCCCATTGGTATTCTGTTGCTTTGCTGTGAAATAACTCCACCAACCTTTATGAAAGTTAGCTGTAATTCGAAAACAACGAACTCCTTGACGATTCCGAAAGGGATTGAAACCCAACCATCTTCCTTCGTCCCACGCAACAACTTGGCTTGTTTACCTGCGATAGATACCGCAACGGCTTTGGCTTGTACTATGGTGTATAATTTGCAAGCTATAGATATGCCCGAAGGCTGTGTGTGCTCTGTGAATCAATGTATCGAGATGTATAGGCAGCATCGTGTGTGTATATTGAAGAGGGAACAGGGTAAGCTGGACAAGGACCCCCCCAAGATCCGAGCCAAGCTTGAACCCGTGACCTTGAAACATGTAACCGTATGACTCCACCATGTGAACGGCTAGTGGAAATGGCACGAACGTGTGATATGCCAGACTGGGGAGATCAACAGAACACCCAAGACCAACACCCCCAAGCAGCCCATGTGAGACCCATAACCAACATACAACACCATGAACAACCCTTGGGTGGTGCGCAGGCAGTGTCTGTAATAGTACCATGCGTCAGCCCAAGGGAGTGTGTGTCCAGCCGTGCGTCAATCTAACGTCCTGCCGGTGTCCATGTGCGAGGTTGCAATTGAGTTTTGAACCCGCAACCTCATACCACAATGCGCATTTCTTTTTCTTTTTTTTCTTTTTTTTTCTTTTTTTTTTTAAGTAATCTATAGTGTTCTCTCAATCTTCGCTTGCATATATTCTATCTCATCTTCTCGCTACTCTATGTATAGTACGGGGGAACACCAACCAAACCTGGAACTCTCCCCAGCCCACGGGGTAGGTTTGCACCACAGCAGTGGTGCGAGAGCAAGGCTTGTATCAGCCCCTCATCACGATGATGCAGGGTGATCAGGCATTGCCSACRGSSKAAACCGGCGATGSTAGTGCCSAGCATCTTTGGCCAGTCACTTGCACCTCYCCCTACCCCCCTCCAACCCCACATTAGSGGTGTCTAATGGCGAATATCATTGCTGCATAGCAGCCAACAATATTTGGCCAAGGTCCTGCCAATGCTGGCTTGGAGAGCCAACGGGTTATCTCTAGCTGGTAGAACACCAAGCTTGCCCGGTGCTCTAACCACTGAGCCACATCAACTGGACGTGGACAAATCCTCTTTATTGAAGGGCCCTGTGCCCAAGGCAAAGTACACAAGCAATGCGCACCCGGAGGCAGCAGGGCCCTGCAAAGGAGCCATACCTCTGTCCAAAAACAGTCCGACAATACAGCGCTCATGTAGCGAGCAGCAAGGAAACGGACCAAACCCTTTCAACGCGGACACTCCATCTATTCTAGCCAAAAGTAGGCCAAGAAGCCCAAGTGGATTCAAGTTTATGACCGCTGATCTAGCAAATGCCTTCTCACAAACCGTTCACTTCCAGTCTAGGTAGGCCAGATTTTTCAAGTCCAGCCTACCTCTGCCTAGCAGCGTTGGCAAATCAACAAACAGGCCACTTCTCAGCACGGCCGCAGTTCTCTCCTCCAAAGATGCCGAAGCACAGCAGCCCGAACAGGATCGTAAACATAGCGTCGACGAGACGATAGCTGCAACACCACAGTGCCAAGCAACACAGCATCATTGGACCAAAGCGGCCCCCAATCCGCAGGCAAAGGACAACTTGAAGCAGCCTCCCACTAACAGCAAAACGACTTCGTCAAGGGGCAAGAAACGAAAAGGTGTTGGAGATCCCTCACCATGTAACCAGCATTACATACCCTAGAAAAAAGCTCACCCTTTGAGAGATGACTATAAAGCATCGCCGCAGTAGAGAGCAGCAAACCTGCATGCTTTTATACAAGAAGTCGTCAACGTGTGCCAGGAGGTCATGGCAAAGCTCTTGAGACCAGTTCCAGAGAACAGCAAGATCACCATCGATATCAACAACAGGCATAAGCATCGCATAAGCCAGTCGAACGGTCAGTTGCGTCCGACCGTCTCCGATCACGCCAATTCTACGCCCTGGGGTCCAAAACCAATTCCGCAGAGGGGATCGAGAGACAATACGACCGATACTCCACAGAAGACCCAGAACGTATCTCAAGGATACACACCGGTTGCAAATCATCGAACACGGATTCAACTGGAGCCAAGGGGAGACCGCCTTTCCCGATTTATGCGTGTCATCCTTGTGCAGGGGCCATGCTAATCTTCTAAGCCCAGGTTGTTGTAGAGGTGGGATACTAGACCAATGACAGTTATCCACAGTACTCGTCCACTCGGTTGTCCAGCTGAATCCCTCTGAAGACCCCACCCACCCTTTCCTCTTATCATTATTGCCCTGGCGCACCCCCACCCCCCCTGTCCTACCCTAGTGTTAACCACCCGGGACCATCACCTATTGCCATATTGGCAGGATGACCTGACCAGACAGCGGTTGCAGGCACCCGGGCTAGGCAGAGAGACCTACCCCCCTGCTCAGCCCTGGTCGAAGCAGACACCGTGCAAGCCCGATTGCACGGGGACTTCGGGAGCTAGGTATGAACATGCTACTACAGGTCTTTATGAGGGTACACAGTGCTATGTTGTATTACGACTATTGTGTTTTTTGAGGGCAAAGAGTTGGGGATCCTCCGTTCCCTCGTATATCCCTGGAGCCCGTTCCGGCCCCACGGTAAGGTGCAGTATCTCTTGACACCCCTGACATCCCGTACTAAGGAACTGCTATCCAAGCCTCAACCCTATGCTACCTACTAGGAGGATAGCTAACCTTGAGTGATGTGTGTCTTGCAGTGTTCTATTGTGTTGATGGTAGAGAGCTGGGAATCTTCTGTTCCATCGTATAGCCCTGGAGCCCGTTCCGGCCCCGCGGTAAGGTGCAGTATCTTCTGACACCCCCGACATCCCGTACTAAGGAACTGGTATGCCAGCCTCAAGCCCTAAGCTACGTACTAGGAGGATAGCCAACCCTAAGTCGTGAATCATGGACTGCATCATGGACTGTGTATTGACCCTGGAGAATCGTTGATAGTGACGGTAGAGAGCTGGGGATCCTCCGTTCCGTCGTATATCCCTGAAGCCCATTCCGGTATCTCCTACACCCCCGACATCCTGTACGTTCCAATTTTAACGGATGTCCCGAAGGACAAATGAAATATTTTTTTAATTTCTTTATTTTACACCCCCCCACTCTTGGGCCTTCTATTCTGGGGGGCGGCGATCCGGTTGTTTATTACTGACAAGCATCAAAACCAGTTTATGACAAGCCATGGCTGACCCAAGCCAAACCACCAGTACCTTTCCCACATATCGGCCGCGAGGCTAAACTCCCCCTGCGCGGCAAAGAAAAACGAACCGCAACGGATGCATATGGCTGGCGCCACCAGCCATTTCGATTCACCACTGAACGTCTGGGTAACCGGCTGTGGTATGTTTTTTCAAGCAGGGAAAGGTACTGGTGGTTTAACCACCTAAGAGAATCTGAATCCGTGGCCTAGTATAGAATTATTGCCCTGAGATAGTAGGAATAGGGGGTGTGCTGGGAGAATTGATGAGAGGATGGGTTGGGAGGCGGTCTCACAAAAGCAAACAATTATCAGGACAACCAATGGCTGGCCGATGCAGCGACCACCGTGTCTGGAACCTGGCCTCGACAACAACCTGGGCTTTAGGAAAAAGAAAAGAAAAAGAAAGAGAGTGGCCTTGGGCGCGATGTTCTCTCTCAGCTAGGCTGTCCAGAAGTTAATGGGACCCATCATCCTCATGCATCCTCCGGACAACAAGGAGGGCGAAGCTAGGCTAAGGAACTCTCATATTGACTGCCATCCCTTGGTTAGAGACACCTTTGTCGAATGGATGGTAATTAGGGCACCTTGAGGGGTTTCACAGAGATCCAACTTGCTAATCAGGATACCCCTTTTTGCAACAAGTGTCTTTCGTGGTATCATGGCGAATGTGACCAGGACTGTCCCCGCTTTCATGAACCAATGCCCCCCAACAAAAGAAGCAAGGGGCGGGGTGGCAGAGGGGGCAGCGGCCAATCGGGAGGAGGCCAAGGGGCACAGACACGCCCACCCTCCCAATGGCAACACCAAGACCCCTCCACTTCCCCCCCTACCCCAGTGGCTTCTCAAGCACCTTCCTGGCTCCAATCTTGTCTCCAATCGTCTCTCACCATCAGCCCCCCTCCTCCTCTGCAATTGGGGCCTGCCCTGACTATACCACTTCAGGCCCACCCCTACCTCTAGTCAGTACAACCAGTTTCCTCTCGCAAGCACCTCCTATCGCCACTGGCTACTCCCTCATCACCTCAGTTAGGGCAGTGGACAACATGCGATCCCTTCTCTGCAAGGCATAGGTAGCTATCCTTGCAGCAGCACAGCCTTGGGAGTAGTGGTAGGTAGGAAGTGAAAGCTGAAATGAATGTGAGAGAATTTGAGACAAAAACAAGGACATACCATGGGGGTCAATCGTCGGGTGACGCAGACAGTTTGATTTGGTTGGTAATGTGAGGTGGGGGGGCGCGGAAAGAAAGGGGAAACTACGCGGGAGTCACAAAAATGAGTTATAATTGCAGTATGGGCCAAAATACAGTTTGCAATTGCACTTTGGGCAAATGTATACAACCCAAGAACGACGCTGGCCGGTGCTGGGGGATTGCCCTGTAACCTGTTAATAGCAGGAGCGTGAGGCCTGGTAGAGAGATCTGGGGATGCTTTGGGCCGGGCATTCCAAGGGAAAACCAAGGGTTGCTGTCGGGACGACGCTGGCCGGAGCTGGGGTGAGTCATGTTGCCCTGTAACCTAGCAGGGTGGGGGCATGAGGCCTGGGAGAGCTCGGCATGGAGGAGGACAGTATTAGAGAATTTTAGAGTGTTTTTTGTGGGGAGCTTCCAGGGGTTCTGAGCATTCGAAGGACTTCCACTAATTGCTGTTTGGATTTTTCTAGTAGTTCCTTGTCTAAATTCATGAAATTTTCTGATGATGGGACGCTRGGCCCGGTTCCCAGTTTGTGCCAAATTAAGAGGATATGGTTGTATCTATGGGACGCTGGACCCGGTTTCCAGCAGGTGTTGCTCCCCACCAATAGATGGAGCTGTTTGTTTGTCAAAAAAAAAATAATAATAAAAAAAAAATGCCATACAACCCAGCTTTCTGGCCAGGCAGGGTGCCCGAAGTGCAATTGCGAATTTTTTTTTTTTTTTTTTTTTTTTTAACATCCCCTGACATCAGGTAGGAGTGATGATAAGAGCATACACTCCTACCTGACTCACCGGGGGCTCCAGTCTATTGGTGGGGAGCTGCACCTGCTGGAAAACGGGTCCAGCGTCCCTTGAAATACAATGAAAGGATAATAGTTCAACTCATGCTGGGAACCGAGCCCAGCGTCCCACCTTTACAGCTATTGATGCTCTGATGCTATAGGTTGGTGATGATGGTGGTGATAATGATGCTAAAAATGACAATGAAAACGGGTCCAGCGTCCCTTTTGCAGCATGAAGAAATACTAAGAAAGATCAGGCATTGAGCCTCTTCACCTAGAGTTGGGCGCCAGAATGAGTATTAGGCCCTAGCTCGCTGTGATGCCTGATTCATACTTCTAGAAAAATGTCGAGTGCAGCTAAGACTACTATAAAAACTAGATCTCCCTCCGATTTCCGAATCCAGCAAGGTATCCAAACCATGCCATGACAAAGGGACAATAGCATCGGGCGATGGGGGGAATGGGTTGGGGAAGTCGTGCATTGGGCGGAGAGGGATGAAGGGGTTCACGTCAGTCCATTCGTTAAATATCAGTTTGTAATTTCTGCTCAACTCTTGCCCCTCTTCTCTATTTTCACCTTTCCATTCTATCCTCCCCATTTCCCCCCCTTTGTCCCCCCCTAGCCAGTCATTGCGGAACAATTTGAAGGCTTTGAGAATATCCTTCTTTGAAGAGTTGTACTGTAGTTTGTCTTTTAAACTTTCCCATTTTGCCAATATATCTGTTTGAATTTGTTGTTTAATCTTATCAGTGAATTCTGGGCCACCGAGTCTCGCCCCTTCCCATTCATTTTTACACCTCTGCCAGATAGCCCAGAGGATAGCTCTCCTTCCTAGAGTAAACAAAATTTGGGTAAATTTGTCATTCTGATCAGGGGTCCAGACTTCCAACAAAATTAATTTTCATCCCCATGGCCATTTTTGAGATGTTTCCAGCTGATCCCAGATGCGGTCCCACCATCTCCAGCGCCAAACAGCCCCTGGGCATGATAGAAAGATATGTTTTATAGTCTCCAGAATTTTCCTACTTGGGAAGGCTGATTCACATAGTTTACACCAGGGTTCAGCCAAACCCTTCACCTCTAGAGAGGATCTGTTAATCAACCAGTCGTTTGTAGGAAAACAACGGTGTTCGATTTGCCACTGTACAGAAGCTATCTTAGATGGTCTTGATCTTACCGCTTTGAACCAGAGCACTTGCCTCAAATCGTCTTCGCTTATGTTCAGCTGATTCATCCACCTCATCGAGACTTTGTCTATTAAGTTAATGTTGGGTTTGAGCATTCGATAGGTAGACTTGACTGATAGGGAGTATAGTGAGTGAGTGTAATCTGTCTCTTTCTTGTTTTTCACGCCCCATGTCCAGAACGTTGGGTCTATTGGAAGATCTGAGATTTTATATGAGGGTCTAAAGGCCAACCATGATGAAGAGTCCTTCAGAAGCACCCTGATCCTGAAGATTTTTTTTTTGGTATCCATTGTGTCTTACTTTGAGAGTGTTGACTCACCAAATTATCCTCATTTAATTGGAAAACTGAGATTAGCACTAAGCAGTCCACGGGAGGAACTAGGATGTTCCCCACTGTGTGGGGCTCGTTTCTAAGACCCACCCAGTCACTTTTACATTTTTTTAGGAGTCGAATCCAGTCTAAGGGGATTAAGTTTATGATCATTTCAAGGTTTTTATTCACATGATGGTAGTGTCTTAGTCTGATGTGCAGTAAATCTGAGGTAATCCAGTCGTTGGTTTTTTCGTCCCAAATATCCTTGATTCTTGTGATGCCTTTCCTTATCCAATCCTTCCAGGGGTTTTCGTTACAGCGTAGGGTATAGCCTTGGGGGTCTCTAATCCATTCATTGTTGAATATTGGTTGGCGGATAATCTTTTCCCACCTCTTGGGAGGATGTTTCTCAGACAAGGAAAATTTCCTCCATGTCTTCAGGATTTTAATCCAAAAAGCATCCTTACCAATGTCCTGTCTTGCCGCATTCCTATCCGTGAGGTCTTGAGTGTTGAGGATCTGTTGCGCATTCCTTGGAATTGACCATGCTATGTTATCCAGCCACATAGCCAGGTCTACTGCAATGTCAGTAAGGGAAGTCATTCTTCTCAGTTGCGACCATGCGAGGGTGCTCCAAGGTGTTTGTGGGTTGAACAGAAACCTCTTAATCCACTGTACTGAGAGGGTCATAGTTTGAGTGGATGGGTCGATGATGCCCAACCTTCCTTTGGATTTGGGTTGTATAATGGATGACCAGGCTACTCTGCTGATAACATTTTTGTAATCGTGATTGCCTCTCCATAGGAAAGCTCTGAGTTGTTGTTTGAAAATTTTGATGGATGAGTCATCCAGAGCCCATAAGGATGATTTGTACCAGGTTGAGGTCAATATTACATTGTTGATTACTAAGGAACGACCCATGATTGAAGTATGTTTGTCTTTCCATAATTCTAATTTGGACAGGGCGCTTTGCATTATCCTTTCATTATTTGTCTTTGGTTTTCCTTCTGGAGATTGGGAGATGCCTAGGATTCTAATTGCAGTATCCTTGGGGACCCACTTGATACGGGGGGACTCTGGTGGCCTTACCCCCTGGTGGTGGATCCACCATCCTAGGGTTTTGTCTCCCCAATTGACCTTCATGTCTGATAATCTGCAAAATTTGTTTAGTAATCTTTCTATTGCTTCCATATTTTCGGAGGTTGCATCTACCATCAGAGAGAGATCATCTGCAAACAACGAACAGATAGGAATTGTCTCCTCAGGAATCGAGGAGATCTGTATTCTTTTGATGTCCTTGTGATGGCTGAGGTTGGTGGTCAAAGGTTCCATGATTATGATGAACAGAAAATGCGCTAAAGGGTCACCTTGCCTGACCGATCTCTGTAGGTTAACTGGGGGGGTCACGTTACCATTTATAGAGACTCTAGTAGATGCTTTATGGTGCATAATTTAGATCCATCTCCTGAAGTGTGGGCCAAAATTCATTTTTTGTAAGCATTTGTCTAAAAAAAACATTCCACATGGTCATAAGTTTTTCCAAAATCAATAAATATGAGTGTTGCATTATGTTTGGACTGGCGGGAGATTCTTAAGAGTTCATTTATTAGTAAGATATTATCTTGAATATTTTGTCACGTGATAAAACCAGTTTGCGCCAGATGAATGATGTCCGCTATGATGTTCGTCAATCTGTCAGCTAGAGTCTTGGCTACTAGCTTGTATACTACTGTCAGTAGGGTGATGGGTCTGTAGTTCCTAATATTGGCTTTGTCCTCTTTCTTATAAAGGAGAGTCAGTACCCCTTGGTTTACTATTTCCCCCATGTCCCGAGAGGTCCAGACTGCCTGATAATAGTTCATAAGATCCTGAGATAGGGAGTCCCACATGGTTTCCCAAAATTACTTGGGGAGGCCGTCTATGCCTATCGTCTTTTCTTCTTCCATTAAAATTAAAGCTTTTCATATTTCCTCCTTTGATAGGGGCATCTCTAGGTTTTTCCTTTGGGAGTCTGTGATTGTCTTACTCAGTGAGAGAAAGAATTTGTCTATCTATGTGGATCTCTGAGGTTTGGGAATTGAAGAAGTCTTTGTAAAAGTCTTTAGCTATTTTAGTGCAGGTCGTTGTGGACGCAGCCAGGGGAGCATTCATGTCAAATGGGTCGGTCAATGCTTCAATTGTGGTCCTTCCTACTCTTGCTCTAGCCATAGAGAAGAACCGAGTGTCCATGATTCCTTCCGTCTGATGGACGTTGAGTTTTACTCTGATCCTAGTGCCTTGCCATCTATATTCTTTGAATTTGAAGAGTCAGTCTTCCATTTCTCTGATCTTTTCTGCCAGAGGTTCTGGGTCCTCTGGGGAGGATGAGCTAATTTTCTGTTCTTGAAGATCTTGAATATTTTTATGAAGCTCGGATTTTTGTTGGTACCTTAGATTGACAAGGGTTTTAGAGTATTCATTACATTTACGGTCGAGGAATACTAGACCGTTATTTAACTAATTTATGTCATTGTTAACGATGGTTTTTTGTTCTCTTCAGAATTCTCAAACATCCTCCATATATTTTTGGAAACTAGAGTCTTTAAAATGAGATGTATTGAGCTTGTAGTATCCCCTTTCTTGGTTTGGCTTCTTGCAAAAGGTAAAAATTGTCATCCCATCGAATGATCCAAACCAGGGAAAGGGCTGCGTGGCAGAATATTAACGAACTGGAGGACGCCTTGTAACTCTTCGGACACTAGGATGAGGTCAATTCTGGATTTAGTGCTCTTATTTGCCTTATTGATCCTGAAACACGAAAAAGTCTTGGTTGTTGGGTTGAGCCTTCTAAATGAGTCACAAAGGTTAGATATGTGACATACGTTAGCCATTATTAGTTCATCCATCTCTATGTAGGCAAGACAAGGGGAGGGAATGGTTCATCTGTCCAGATTCCGATCCGATGCTGCATTGAAATTTCCTACCAAAATGATTGGGTTCCCGGTTGGAAGACGTTGTTGGATGTCTTCAAAGAACACTTTGCGTTCGACAGGATCATTAGGGTCGTGTACATTCAAAATACTAACCACATCAAGTTCCAACTTGGCGAGGATGTAGACCTATCTCCCTTCTTGCTTGTCTGCTTCACAATCCAACACCTCGATCTTGGACTCTAGCAGTAACCATATGACCACTCATGCGCTCCCTGGTTTGGGGGCGTGCGCTCTAAACGCAGTGCAGGGCCACCAAACTTCTTTGTGATTATGGTTGTGTAATGGTGTGTCCATTAGGTATGTTTCCTGAATGCAAATTACATCTAGCTATTTTCTGCCCCCTACTCCTTTGAGGAGTTCAAGTATGGTTTGTCTTTTACTTATCTTGGCGGAGGCGAGGCCATTAACATTGAGGGTTCTTAAGTCCAGGTCGACATTCCTCTTGAGGATTTTCCATTTTTTATCCTTGTTATATAGCAGGTCTAAAGGGTTCACCTTTTCCATTTTTTCTGCCATCCTTCTACCAATTTACCTGAAGCAGATGTAAACTAGGATTTAGTTTACAGATCTTTCCAAGTAGCTATGTCCAAAATTCCTCCTTTCTGAAGGGAGGACTTCTTTAACAGTCTGCGCAGAAGGGTAACTACATCTTCCTCTGACCAGAAATGGTTGACTTTAATCTTGAGGATTCGCAAATCTTTAATGGATTCTTCCCCCATCCATCTCAGGTTAACTGTGTCTGAGGCCTTGTATTGGAGGTACACATCTCTATCTGCTAACCTTTCTGGTTCTGAGACCAGTATCAGTGCGGCCCAGCCACCCGGGGGAAACTGTCCTCTTATACTCGTGGAGGTGTCGAGGTTGATGGTGGGTTTACCCAGTCCATCCTTTGCGGGCTCTGGGAGGGGGATGAAGGAAGATTCTGCTCCAAGCATAGTAATGTTTCCATGTTGGGAGTCCCTGGGCTCTCAGAGACATGCCTCCCACCGACCTTCCTTGATTCTTACTGGGAGGAAAATTATCCCTGGTTTGGACAGGGTGAGCGACATTAAATCCATCGACAGTCTCATCCTCAACTTATGCCTCTTACTCTTGAAATCCCACAGAGAGAGGACTGGGTTGGAGAAAGGTATGACACCTATTGAAAAAGGTTGAGCCTTCCTTGAAGAAGATTGAGTATCAATTGTGAGGTCTATCTCGTACAGCTACATCTCTTGTTTTGAGTCCCCTTGTTTCTTCATTGACCTGTGGTCCTTTTTCTTGCCGTGCGGACCTCTGAGTTGGGTCACTCATATCCCACTCAATCATGATATATATATTTTTTTATGTTTTTTCCTTCTTCGAATTGTCATTTATTTGAAGGAATTTTCCCCCCTTATGATATGGGAGATGATTTTCATCATGGGAGTCCTCTGTGACTGACAGATGGTGTGGGGGTCTGACCAGGTTGAGGTCTGGTTCTGAGCAAGTGGAGTGGCAGATATCTGGATCTGTGCCAGTATAGTGGGTGTTGCCTGATCCGGGTTACTAGGTAAACTGAGAGCTGCCTCTTTGGTTGATGGTGCACTAAAGCAAGACTGACACGAGTGTTGTTCATAAGGGATGATAGCCAAAGTTTGATTTGAGCCTGTGACCTCTTCTTGTTCTATGGTTATTATCGTTCTCGAGAGGTTAAAGTTGGTCATTAGGGCGAAACTGCAATGTGTCAAAAAGTGAGTAAACAGGCACTATTGGTCCTGAAGGTGGGGGACCCACGGTAGTGGCAGTTTGAAATGAGACTGGTGGCTTTTCCTTTTTTGGGGTCAACAGAGGGAGCTCTTTTTCATTGATTTCTTTTGTTTTTTTCTCTATTTGTGCGGGATGTTTAGATAAACCTTTCCTAAATGCCTTGGTGCTCCTCCTGGGATTGGGTGTGAGGGGGAGTCTGCGCAACAGGTTTGAGTAATTACCGGTTTTTCCAGCAGTAACCCGCCGGTGAATATACTTTTCCGTTCCTTTCCTGGTCCTGTCAAACTGCTGTTTTTCTGACAACATTCTTTTCCGCCTCACCAACTCCTTGATCCTTTTTCCCCCTTTGACTCTTTGCGTCTGCATAGGATGGTCTATTGTGTTATTCTGGGGGACAAGAGGGTTCATTGGGACCTTACCAGTGCTCTGATTGAACTGAGACAACATCTTCTGAGTGACAACGTGCAGTAATTTATTGCACATATCGATCCATTCCAACTCAGATGGGCAGCCGTATTCGAGGGCAAGCTTGAGAACATCACTACCATTCAACAGTTGCGCAAGCTGCTCCAAGATGCGTAGCCAGTTCAAATCCGGTATTGCTGCATATTTAAATTTGAGATTGGTTGTGACCCACATTATCATTTTTTGTAAATTGATCTGCATGTCAGCCAGGGAATCAGTGCTATCCATTTTCACTCTTATTACTTCGAACGGGGAGGCGGTTACTGGCGCTGCTTCTATCTCCATCTCTTTAGATACAAACACTTCTTTGAGAGTATTTAAGTCCATAGCCTCTGCCTCCGGCAGGGGAGGACTGGCGAGTGGTCTTGGGGATTGGGGACATCCTGAAGGTCATGCACAGGGTGCGAAACCTGAGAGACCTGTTGAGATTGATGGGCCAGTGAGCCGTGCTGATCCCGGATTGTTTTTTTTCTGCGATCTTTTTTTTTTTTTTTTTAACTTCTTTCCATTCCAGATTCGACTATTGATTCTTTTTCGGTAAGTACGCCTTAGTAGAAGCCCAATCTCTTTGTGACGATGTTTTTGAGGATTGGGGCTTTCTCCGTCCTGATCAGTGGCTTCAAGTTGTTTATTTTTCCTTGTATCTTAGCCCATACAACAATTATAACTCATTTTTGTGACTCCCGCAAAGAAGAACAAGAGAACAACAGTGGTTGGCACAAAGAGCAGATCACAAACTTCTGGGTGGGGGCCGGGTTAGTAGCAAATCGGAGCTCGAGAAGTGGGGAGAGTGAGCAGCCGACAGGGAACAATGGTGCTCCAGGAAACGAACTGACATGGCCATGGCCCCAATAAACGTTGTACTCAGAAGATATATCCAATGGGATGATGGGCCCAATTTTCCAGCAGGTGTCACTCCCCACCAATGGATGGAGCGGTCCGATAGGCGAAGCCTCAATCCCAATGGTTCTCTTACTACCACTGGGATAGAGGCCTTGCAAAAAGGCCTTTCTTTGAAAAAAAAGAACAAATCGTTGCCCTCCCAGCAAGGCCGCGCAGACCTCGGAACATCGGCATAGATTCTTGTGAGGATGAAAAATAAACAAAGAGTAATTCATCTGCACTGCCCTCGATCATGACTGTGATTGCGGTCACAGACATCCAGGAAAATTTGAGTGTCCGTGAAGTAAATCTCCCCAATCCACCTGATCAGTCAATGTCATGGTCTCCAGGACAATTAATTATGGCATGAGAATTGTATTGGACTGTTTTTCAACACCCAAATGTACAATGGGACGTTGGACCCATTTTCCGACAGGTGTTGCTCCCCACCAATAGACTGGAGCAACCAGAGAACCCACTATGAGAGGGTTCTCTTATCACCTCTCCTAGAGGGGGGACAGGTTAAAAAAAATAAAAATAAAAAAAAAATTATGATTTATCCCTCACAATTGCGGGAAAGTCACCCTAGTCGCCTATAACACAGTGATGCAGAGGCAGAGATGGGGAAGTCGCACTCGTCACGTGTCAGGTGACACGGTGACACTAGAGGCAGAGATGCTAAGGAAGGTCAGGGTCGGACCACTAACAAAAAACTTAGCAAAAACGTCGGACTCGAAAAAAGATTCGACGAACTCTGAAAGCTACTTTGAATGGGATTTTATAGTGCTCTTGAGTTTGTTTTTTTTGTTTTTTTTTACCTGTTTTTTTTTTTTTTTTATGTTTGCATTATGACCCTGCGTAGTTTGTTCGCAAACACTTCAACAACATTGCTTGTAGCGATGCGGCGAGAGAAATGTCAGGAGCAGAAAGACTATCCATACAAATGGTATATCTCGACCTTTAAACCACCAGTACACCCGGGCCTGGAGGCACTCTACTGCGCACCAAGCTTTGCCAAACCGCCAGCAGTACACTCTTTTCCTTTTTGGCTGGCGCCGCCAGCCATTGTGGTCCAGTAGGCCTGAGGAGAAAATTTTTTGGAGTAGGGGATGAAACTTTTTCAGCAAGGCTGGCGCCGTGTACTGGCGGTTTAAACCACCTGTACTTCTGACCCTTCCCTTGTTGCCCGACACGCCAAAAAAAAAAGGTCTTCTTTTGGCTGGCACAGCCAGCCATTTTGCCCCTGTATGCCAACCCGCAAAACTTGCAGTCCCATGCACGCCGTGTTGGAGAAAAATATTGGGCCGAGTTTTTGTGGACAAATCCCAGGAGGGTCAAAAGGTCGACAATCATAGCTTCTATCATGCAAAACTTTGTTGGTCCCACAATCGTAGCTTCTTCCATGGCATACAGAGGACAAATCCCATGAAGAAGCTACGATTGTGGGAATACACCACAAAGTAGGGGTACAAATGACACAAAGAGCTAAGAGTGGTACATGACACACCCTGACCAGAGATGAGCAACGGGCACCCAGACCCACACCCACTCGCACCCACCTGCACCCGCAACGCACCCACATGCGTGTGGGTGAAAATAAGTTGGCCTGGGTGGGGTGAGTGTGGGTCGCAGTTAGCTGGTCTGAGTGGGTGACAGGCGGGTGAATGTTAGGCTTGGGTCACCCACAAGTCCCTTTATATTCCTTATGGTTTCAGGTTGGTGCGACAGTTCCAGACTAGTCTTGGATGTTTGGGTGGAGGGACTCTAAAGGTTTCAAAATTTTATGACACTTCAGGTCATCGTCATGGTTCCAACGTGTGTTGCAAACTTGAATGGAATAACTTGAAAATAGTTTCAGAAGCTTCAGACACTTCAATTCATCGCAGTGGTTTCAAACAGGTTTTGGGTATTTGGATAAGGGGATCTGAAAGTGGTTTCAACAGTTTCAGCCTTTTTAGGTCATTTCAGTCATTTCTGGTCTCCCCACATGAACCTCGTGAAATTGCCACAAATGGTTGAACCTTAGTAAAAAGAACTTACCAAAAAAAATAAAAACCCAAGTTTTAGAGAACCCTTACCGTGACCTCTAAAAATCTCACATTTACATATGAAAATCACGTAAAAAAGATTAGTTTTTATATATGAAATGTACTCCGTTTACTCATATATGAAATTTGAGGATCTGTTGATCATTAGTGGTAAGATGAGCAATGAAATGAGCATTGAACCACGAGCAAGATGAATACGACCACCGACAAGATAAACTCAACCTTCGAACTGTACGATTTTTACCTTGAGGAACACACGATCAATCGAGGCATCGAGCTCGACCCAACACCATCATGGAATCAATGAGCACGATCACAGAAACCAAGAAGTGCAATTCGATCAACAAAAATGAATGCATTCTTAAAATAAAGGAAGACAACTTCGAGAATGGTTAGGATATGGGGATAGAGAACGTGAAGACGGCCGCAAAGGACATAAAACACAATTGACAATAACAGGACGAACACCGCAAAGATGGACTGAACTCCGGTCCGGAGATCCAATCATGAGTATTGTGGCGATGAATGAAGTCATATCGAGGAAATTAACACAATTTCACCCTTAAATGAGTGCGTCCTTACGAATCTCGTTCATGATAAAGAAGATTACGACCATGAACACAACAAGAAATACCATCGACAACAAGAATGAACACCTCCTCTGCTCAATTATGATATTGATCTTGAAGACAGATCGGACTACAAGAATTTGGTGGAAACAACCACGAACCGCTTCGCTTTTTTGCCTTCACCTTCACCCGTACTCGGTTTGAAGACAAACCGGTCAAACTCTATTATGATATCAATCTTGAAGACAGACCGGTCAAACTCTATCCACCTCAACCTTCTCCTTTCCCTTCTTTATCTGCTCGCCGCTTCGACCTTCTGCCTTTGCTTTCGCCTTCGCCCGTACTCGACTTTCAAAGAACTTGGCATATACCTCAGTTAGGTGAATGCACTATCAAGAACGACATAAGAAGTCAAATACCTTTGGAAGAACGGATACCACAAGCTGAGGATCACATACACCGAGTCGAATTCCAAGTAGACATGTACTGTGGGAGCCAATATTGCAATGGCGAGCACCGAGATGACAAACAACTGAAAATACGAGTGTTAAAATTACGAAAAACTGTGAAGGCGAGTACTAGGATGACGAAGGACTTTGAGAACGAACACCAAGTATAACATACATGAACACCGAAATGGAAAACGATGGCCTCGCCTCTTTCTCTACCCCTTGCTCCTTACCTTCCTCGATCCTTTTTTCATCCTCGTTGTTGTCTCTATTTGGTTTTCTTTTCGTCGTCAACCTCATTTGCGCCAGCCTTCTTCACTCCTGCCGGACTATCCTACGCTAATGGTACCACATAGTCCGACAACTCGATAGTGCCCATAAAACAATTTAGTTGTCTAACCAAATGGACCTATAGAGCCCTCGGTCTAACCTTGATTGAAACCGAAAGAACCGGTATCGACCTAATTTGGCAAAAGAGGATCGGTTCCAAGGACAAAATAGAGCTCAAAATGCCCCTAAAGAATTAACATCTACCTACTTTCTTCGAACTTATCTATCACTTCTGTTTATGGTTGTTGGACTCCGACCTGGGTCTGTTGTATCATACCTACTTGCCTTAGACATTGGGCTTAACCCTCATCTACCAAGTCCTTTCATGAAATCCTTGTTATAACCGATTTGTCAAAGATCCGACCTCACCGAAATGAAGTGAAAGCCACGACTTGCCTATAATGGGAATCGCTAGCAGAATCCAAGGTCATCAAACCTTTGTCCTATACAAAAGACTACCCAAAAAGTTGCACCTTCAGTGTGCAGCCAAAAATCGACTTTCCTACTACGGACGGGCAAAACCTTTGGCATTCATCTACTTCGGACTCCGTTAATTAGGTCCGATCAAACCATAAAACAGAAAGGAAAACAAACCAAAAATAAAAATAAACAGCATAAAATAAAAAATAAAAATTTATAGGGTTAAGACTACTACGAACTCAAGCACTCACTATACCTTGATTAAGCAAGGCACATACCAGTCTCAAGCCCGCTTAGCACGACTCACCAAGGTGTTGTGAACCAAGTTGCGTGATAATGGCCAAATCAGCAAAATATATTTTATGCGCGACATCAAAGACGCGTCGACTTAACGACAAATATCCCGAATCATACCTTGTTGCAGCCCGTCGTGGCGATGATTGACCCAAATTTTAATGCACGTGTGTTGCATGCATACGATAATCCTAACTAGTTGGAGTCTTTACTCACTTGTGTCGTCGACCAAAGTTACAGATTAGCTTGTCGGCCACTATTATCGAAGGCAATCTGACCACTTATCATATGAGGCAATAACAGGTATTTGCACTAACTTTAACCCCACTTACTCCTCTTACCTCAACTACCATCGTCAAGATGTAAATCTGGCGGAAAAGCTCACGCAGCAATACTCTTTACATCGTCACGAACACATCTGGTGTGATGTGCACAAATACTAGCAAATACCCTTGTAAACGTGTTTGCTACAAAACCATACGAAGTGTTTTTCCCAGCTAAGCCCTTCTGGCATGGTACCTTTGAGGGTTTGGTATACAGAAATGAAAAGGTAAGCGATACCAAGTTACCAACCAAAACAAATTAAAATCTTCTCCCATACTAATTTAACAAAAATCAACACACAACAAAAAACGACATTATAAAAAAAAGTTCTAACATAATAATGATTTTGATTTTAAAAACTCATTCTAAGGCTTATGAGCAGTAGTGTTATGTAGCGTTTTGTCTACGAAGTTTGCCTTTTGGGGTTGAGGTTATTCTGAGGCCACTCATTGTTCTTCGGATCTGTCCTTCGAAAAAATAGAAAGCAGCAAGTCCGGGTTAAGGCTTAGGCCCGCAATGCTATTTCATCAAATTACTGCGTCCAATAGACCTTCCGCGATCAGTACCTCAAAAATGTTTTCTCACCCTTGATCTTGGAGATGGGTGAGCAACACGAAGAATTGATAGGTTGGGTCGGGCGGGCAGGGGACGAGGTTGCTGTGGCGAGACAGGGGACCCCTAAAGACTACAAACTTGTATTAAATGACTGAACCAACATTGATCCTGCCTTCCCGATGAGACTCCCGTCTAATTTTCTTGTCCAAGCAGAAGTCATTACTTGATCATTCATTCAGATATTGAAACAAGATAAGTCCCCCTTGGTGACCCCCTGGAGGTGCCCATCAAATGCTTTTATACTCCTTCAGATCCTTGAGATTTTTCAGATTCCCAAGTGCTACCTCCAAGGGGAGGAAGGGATTTAAGTGGTCAGGTGTTAGCAGGCGCTCTGCAATAGGGTTGAAGAGGCCTCCCTTCTCCCAAACTCATGTATGCCCATCCTGCTATCTCACTTTTTGCTCAGTTAGTCCCCTGGTGACCAGGGCAACCAATGTTGGCAGACTGACAACAAAAAGTTCAGTCTTTCAATGTATAATGGGACGTTGGACCCATTTTTCAGCAGGTGCAGCTCCCCACCAATAGATTGGAGCAATTGAGAAGCCGGCTAGGGAGGCGGTTGCTCTTATCATCTCTCTTAGCAATGAAACTGGTTTTTCAAAAAAAAAATAAAAAAATTCTCTACCCCTTGAAAAATGGATTGTGCGGGGCTTCCAAGTCTTGTTTGATATGGGCCAATATTTTGAATGTGGCAGAGTCTCAACACTAGTTTCAGAAACTGCTAAGCTGGACTTGGTTGTGGATACTAAACATGATGGGTTGTGCCGTGTTCAACAACTAACGTTGTGTTTTTTCTCTCTCACTTGTTTGTTTGTTTTTTTGTCTTTGTCGCGCCCTCGACATTGTGCGTACCCAACTGACCGTATGTGTGTGTGAGAGAGAAAGGGAGGTCAGGCGCAATCGACAAACATTTGTCATGCCCCCACGCCTCTCTCTCTTGCTCTCTAAAAAGGAAAAGAACAAAATTAATGCGGTCAGGGTTGCATTCCCCTTGCCCCCATGGGTATATCATATTATGATACAACTCGTATACAGGCGCCACACTTCTTAATGATAATCTTTATTAGTTTGAAAAAATGAATGTTGAACATTTTTATCAACACAAGAATGACACGTCATTCACACACTTCTTAATTAATTTTCATTTATTAGTCATTTTAGAATTAATAATAATGACGAATATTAATGTTTGATTAATGATATTATTGATTCACCGCGATTGAGTATTCTTGTCCACAATGTTGGGTTCAAATTTTTTGCTCTCCATGACTGAGGGGGAGAGAGAGAGGCCGAATGGTAAAACTGGAAAATGAATCAAATTGCCACCGCGATCTATTTCACAACAAAAATGATTATTTTGAATTTATTTAATATTTTTCTGAAAACATTATGATCAAATTTGCGAGCACGTTAATTTTTATATTTTTTCACGCATTCCTCTGAGCGTGAAAAATCACCGAAGTTGGAATACTTTTCTATTGGCCCACATATGGATGAGTGGCAAAAAGGGAAAATGCACCGAATAGGCGCAGTGATTATTTTGCAGCCTTCATGATTTTCTATTGGCCCACACATGGCTAAGTGGGAAAAAAGGAAAATGCACCGAATGGGCGCAACGATTATTTTGCAGTCTTCATGATTTTCTTATTAAAAAAAAAAACTTTTTTGGAAAGACCACGACCTAATCTACAAAGCTTCGAATTTTCAGATTTTTCTGCGAATTATTCTAAACACAAAAAAATCACCAAAATAGCAACTTTGCAAATTGCGGGACCGGACTTGATGGTACCCTTTTTGTGTAGGGGCCTACCAACAACTATTAGGGTGGGGTTTTCAAAGGATTGCGGCCAACCACTGGTCCTCCAAATTCGCTGCCACGACGGTTATAGAAGAGCTAGTTATCGGCCCTCCGCAAATTCGTGAAAGATCAGTCCCGTGACAATTCTCACCCCGAATGAGCTCACTTATTGACTGGTTGCCCGCCCCCGAAAATGTGACATTTGACATGAACATCGAAGCCTACTATACCGCTACCTTCGAGTTGCAAAATAGAAGAAAAAAAATTGAAAGTTTCTCCCAATACACTTTATTGTTCGTTTTATATGGAGGAAAACGGTAATGGCAACATAAAAGGGATATCCCATGAACGATGTGAAGATCATGATCATACTGAGAAAGGACAACACATGCCAGTGAGATATGTGTGTGTGTGTGTGTGTGTGTGT
>BFEA01000043.1:4402692-4439242 GCA_003427395.1 Chara braunii
GGGAGAGAGAGAGAGAGAGAGAGAGAGAGAGAGAGAGAGAGAGAGAGAGAGAGAGAGAGAGAGAGAGAGAGAGAGAGAGAGAGAGTCACGGACCCACGGGTGAGGTGCTCCGTCTGAGATAGAGATGGAGATGGAGGATGAGGGTGGAGCAAGATGGCACAACACAACTCCCACGCGGACTCCAATGCACCTACTCCAAAATGTGCGAATGTAGAATGACCCAAAATACGGACTCTAGCTAGGGTATACCCCAACGGACTGACTGGACTGGACTGGACTGGCTGGTACCGACAGAGGTACCGGCCTGGACTGAACTTCCCTGAATACAACACAAGCCTGTGAGAACAAGCCAAGGGGCTGGTCTCACAGGCTAACGAGAGGTCCGCTACACGATCCTCGACCTGTGATGGATCGCCTAGATACAAGCATGCTTCCGCCAAGAAGCGAAACTCTACCGAAGAAAAATAAAACCGGAGTAGTATAGGATGAGGAGCAAGCTTCATGCTGAGTCCATGCGATGCAACCTAGGATAAAAAATGTCACAAAAACAACAATAGCATAGCTAACAGCCTAAGTGAAAGCAAAAACAATTAACTAGTGTACATGTCATAGGAAAGCAGAAAGTCATGACAGCTAAATCCTAGAATGTTGGAGGTAGTAGCCTCAATCGGGAGACAATTGACTAGTGTATAAGTCCTAAGAACAGCAAAAGCAGAAACAACTAAATTCTAGAAATGTTAGAGGCAATAGCCTCAGTCTGAAAGCAACAAAGCAACAACAAGACAACCATATACCACAGGAGAAGTGTGTTTCAAACCACAGGGTGGGATGGTCTCTGAGGGTGGCGAATGCAGCCTAGGGGTCGATAAACTCCTAAGGGCATCCACACGTAATGACAGGGAGACACGTGTCATCAGGCTCAATGAGGGTAGGAAACTAAGAGCGAACAGAACCAATGACCCTAACAGATAGACCATCAGGGCGGGTAATGCTCGACTAAAGAGGTGACCGCTATGGAGGATCGACCATGCAAGGGAATGAGGGAGTCTTGTATACTGGGCGCACCTAGATGAAGCATGCAAGGCTGCTTAACTAGGGCGTGAGGGCCGGTAGAGGGTAGAAAAAGTGATGGGTAACGGAATCATGCAAATGACTCCTAAGGTGAGGGAAGTCAGAGCTGGATCCGTAAGATGGGAAGCAAGGGCAACGCTACGGTCTTGATGCCTATGCGTATACCAATGGAGAGTCCAACTTAGAGAAACCCGGCGAAGGAAGACTATCATGCGACACAACCAGAGTACTGTACAGGGTAATGTGGTAAGAGAGTGACGACGTCTGAAGTAGGCAGAGCTGATCGTGACGAATGCCGTGAAGCTGCCGATGACGTCCATGATGAGAAGTCTGGAATGTCATCGAGGAAGAGCCGCAACGTCGACGAGTTGAAGTGGAAAAACTGGAGTGGATGGAGTATTGAGAAGTCAAAGACATGGGAAGATAAGTCAGAGTCAATCGTCGTATCGAGCAGGACGACGGCGAGTGCGTTGTGGACGCTCAGAAGCATTCGGCTGCTGCTGAAGGTCCGCCTCAGATGGAGCAGGTTCGACTTCAGCGGTCTCCTCAGTCGAGGAAGAAGGAAGAGGGTCAGTGGGCTGAGGAGGAGCAGTCAACCCAGCACGACGAGCACGGTCATAGGCATGCACCAACATACGAGCGTGCTGCAAGTGCTCGACGGGATCCCAAGTAGCCTCCTCATCAGGGAAACCCTTTCAACGTACGAGATACTCGACATGAGGAGGGTTGTCGTCGGAGACGATGTCTGAAACGAGGAACTCCTCGTAGCCATCCACCATGATGGGTGGAGGGCGCTCGTATGGTCATCCAACGAAACGCTCAGACAGTCTGCGGTAGGGACGCAGTAACAAGACGTGGTAGACATCGTGCACACGAGTCTGGCGTAGGTAGTCAGACACTTTTGCAACACGGAAGCTGACCGGGTTAGAAGCCGTATCGGAACCGAAGGCCTGGAGAATGCGGCACGGACCAAAGAAGCGACGCCGGAACTTGCGAAGCATGTCTGTTTCGAGTTGTAAGTGGCGGGCGTCGATAAGCACATCATCGACTTTGAATGGATGATCCATCCTCGATCGGTTCGCACGTGTGGCCATGCGAGTCTAGGAAGCGGCTATGCGCTCATGCGAGGTCTTCATGATCGATGTCATGTGTGCAACCCAATCATCCAGCGCGGGACAACTCTTGTCAGGGTGCATCTGTGACGGTCGAAGGAAGTCCGCGGGAACACGAGGGTGATAGTCGAGGTCGCAATAGTAAGGCGACATCCCCGTGGCTGGCGAGACGGCGTGGTTGTAAGTTATCTCCGCATGGGCAAGATGGAGATCCCACTGCTGGTCGTCACGAACAATCTTTTGGAGAATATCTCTGAGAGTCATGTTCGTGACCTCGGTTTGAACATCATTCTGGGGATGGTAAGATGAGGAGAAGTGGAGCTGGGTGCCGTAAACCTCGTGGAGTTGTCGCCAGAATCGGCTGGTAAAGCGAGGGTCACGGTCATATATGATGCTCAGAGGTAAGTCATGGTCCCGCATGACTCGATCAAACACGATGTCGGTGACCTCACGTGCACTGATGGCATAGCGGCACGGAACAAAGTGTGTAGGCACTTTGTGAAGAGGTCGATGACGAACAAGATAGCATCATGACCACGGGGGGTTGGAGGATGAAGATGACCGATAAAGTTCATCGAGATGGAATACAAACGATCCGCAGGGATAGGAAGAGGCTGGAGCAAACGATAAGGCAGGTGGTTTGCACTATTCACCTCCTCACAGGTGAGACACTATGCGACGTAGTCCTTCACAAAGTCCTTGCCCTTCGGCCAAACGTACAGGCGGCTCACACGAACCAACGTCTTGAGGAAGCCCATATGACCGGCGGCTGCCTAGTCATGGAACTCTGCTATTACCCGGACACGTAGCTGTCCCGTGGAGGGAACACAAATGCAGGGCTCTCTGGTGCCCTGTGAACTGTGCTAGTACACAAGACCGTTGGCCCTGAGAGAGTAGTTCGGGACGGTCTTGCCACTCCGAAGGGTCGCATGGATGTCGCGATAGTCGGGGCAGTGGCGGTACTGAGTGCGAAACTCGTCGATCACCGAGTGGTGGACGATGGTGACCGAGATGGCTGTGAGTTGGATCTGCTCCAGATTAGGGTCAGGGCGTCGGGATAAGGCATCTGCGATCCGATTGGTCTCATCCTTGATGTGTTCAGTGGTGAAACTAAACTCGGATAGCTCGCGCCACCAGCAAGTCTGTCGAGGAGTAAGCTTTGGCTTTGTTAGAAAAGCCTGGACAACAGAGTTGCCCATGCACACCGTGAATGGTGCCCCATGGAAGTAGTGACGCCAGTACCGAGTGACATAAACTACTGCGAGAACCTCACGTTCATCAGCAGTGTAGTTTATCTCGGCGGGCAGGAGCTGGCGGGAGTAGAAGGCTATCGGACAATCACCTGAGCGAGACTCGACAGTGCCGTCCTCGGCAATGGTAGGAGAATAGTCGATAGAAGGCTTGCCAGTAGTTGGACGAGTAGTCATCAGGCGGGAAGAAGTGGTAGGGGTAGGGGGTGGGAAGCAAGGGATGCGAGGTTGAGAGGAATCAGAAGAGGAGGGAAAAAACTGGGAAAGCACTACTCCTACAACAAAGTATGACGCATCGGTGGTAAGGATAAAAGAGCGATCAAAATAGGGTAGGTGAAGAACCGGTGCACATGTCACCGCCTTCTTGAGGGCGCGAAAGATGTCCTTGTGGAGGGGTGTCCAAGACTATGGCGGGTTCTTCCGGAGGAGGGTGGAGGTAAGGGCGTAGGAATACCTAACATATCCCTGGATGAAATTACTATAGTAGTTAGTGAGGCCTAGGAAGCTGCGAAGCTGCTTGGCGGATGTGGGGAATGTCGTTTCGCAATAGCAGTGATCTTCGCGTCGTCCATGTGGAGACCCTGGTCAGACACGTAGTGTCCTAGGAAGTTCACTTTGCACTGGGCAATGTGACACTTACTGAGCTTGGCATAGAAGCCATGCTTGCGTAAGCGTTGTAGGACATCGCGGAGGTGTCTGAGATGGTCTTCTAAGGTACGACTGTAGACCAGGATGTCGTCCAGGTATACGAGAACGTATTTTTCAAGGACGTCCCTGAAGATATCGTTCATCGCCCTCTGAAAGGTGGCGGGTGCATTGGTGAGGTCGAATGACATCACTGTGAACTCGTAGTGGCCGAAGTGCGATCGGAACACTGTCTTCGGCTGGTCCGCTGCAGCGACGCGGATCTGATGGTAACCGCTACGAAGATCAATCTTCGTAAAGAAGCGGTTGCCTGCTAGGCGGTTGCTTGCTAGGCGGTCGAACAACTCGTCGGAAAGAGGCATGGGGTAACTGTTCCTAACCGTGTAGCGGTTGAGCCCGCGATAGTCGATGCAGAGACGGAGAGTTTCATCCACTTTGCGAGCAAAGAGGACAAGTGCACCCCACGGGGAGTTGCTGGGTTTAATGAAACCCAGTCTCAGGAGTTCCTCACGCTGATGCTTCAGTTCAGTGGCGTCGAAGATCGAGAATCTGTAGGATGCCTGGTGGTGAACACGATAGTCAGGCACAAGCTGGATGGAGTGCTCGACGTCGCGCATTGGTGGGATGCCAGCGTACGAGAATGACGATGGAAAAACGTCGTGGTAATCTCAAATGAGGTCACGAACTGTGGGCTCCAGGTCGGCCATATAGCGTGCGAGTTCCTCAGCGTCAGCGTCAGCGCGCGACGGTGGGGTGGACTCGGCGGACGGGAGAGGGAGGGAAGTAACGTTCATTGTAAAGAGATGAGCTCCAGAGAGATGAGCTCGGCGTCTGGACAAGGTGGATCATAGTGCAAGAGATCCGTAACGTTCACCGTAAAGAAGGTGACGTCGTCATGTCGGATGAAGTGGGCGAACTGCCGAGGCGAGGTGAAGGTGATAGTAGGAGATTGTGTGGGCACGAATGGTTCTGGGGGAGGAGGATCGGGGCGTGGTGTCGCAATGGTACCTATAAAAGGTACGCGATACACATGTCCAGACTTCGTTCTTAGAATAAGAGTGTTGGTCGCACAATCGGCCTCGGTGCTTTGGAACCAACGAAACTACGGAGTACCGATAATGAAATCGTACCCCGTCTCCATCACATCGAAATGTGCAGAGGAGCGGTGGCTACGAGACGCCGGGGGACGATCAGCCGGCTCGAAAGTGAGGAAGAAAGGGAGACTGGTGACCGTCTGATCGAAGAAGCGCTGGGTCTTGTTATCTCCTAGGGTGACAGAGATAGGAGTCGGCGACCCTGTCATGGGTAAGCGGGTTTCTTTCACAAAACGTGGGTGAATGAAGTCGCCCTAAGAACCGGAATCCCACAGCGCTGAGTACACCCGCGTGGAGGTCCCCAGTCGTACTGGAATGATTGGGAGGGTGGATCAGGGTCAGAGAGGATAGGGAGAAGGCGACGTAGTGCAGTGACATGGAGGGTGAGTTGCTCCTGACGAGCCTAGAGCATGCTCAAGTCCAGACGGGAGGACACAACGTCCTCGCGAGTCGCAGGCTGCTCGCCGCAATGGGCTGAGCGAATGGCTCGATGCGTCGAAAGTCGTAGAGAGGTAGGAGGGGAGACGGTGGTCTGCGGAGGCACAAACGATACCGCGACAGAGGGCTGAGTACACTCTGTCGGGTCGTGCGATACCTCAACTCCAGTAGCACGAGGGGCAAACCGTGACGGAGATGTCGGGAAGCCGACTACTGAGGAGGGCGCAGATGTACATTGCACCGTGGCTAGGAGGCGCCGCGGGGATGCGAGGTGCCGGGAGGGGACTGAGCACGATGCTGGCGAGAGAGCTCAGCGTAGTGGCGATCGAGAACGGCGGTGTAAGGGCACCGTGAGGAGGTATGACCGTCCTAGCGCCAGTGCAAACACCCACGCTGACCCAAAATGGTTGCGCACTCCTCAACTGAAAGGACACCTCGAGGAGGGACAAAGCCGTGAGGGAGGTCCTGCTAAGGGACCTCAGTGGGCGACGCGCCAGCGTGACGAGAGCGGTTGCGTGCCCGGGAGAGGGTGGAGAGAGCGAGCTGGAGGCGCTCGGCTATAGGGAGGGTAGAGTCCTCCATATGGTAGTGGGCGACCTCGCAGATGTCAAGGTCGTCGCTATGTTCACCCTCAGGCGACAGCGGGGCAACAACGTCCTGCTCACCATACTCGAGCGCGCTGAAGCGCCGTGAGAAGTGACGGCCCTGCTGTGAGGAATGGCGGGGACCACCATGGAAAGGGGAACGGCGCAGAAAGTGTCGTGAGAAGAGGAGGGAGCATAACCAGTACGTTGAGGCAGGGAGGAGGAAGTGGGTTGAAGACGGGCCCGCATCCGCTGATGGACCCTGGCCGCCTCGTAAGCCTGCGGTGCTGATGTGAAGTCATACCACCATAACTCGGAGCGGTACTCAAGGGGAAGGCTGGCCAAGAAACGATCGATGAGGGTAGCCTCGGGGAGGAACGTCATATTGCAAATGAGGCGGGCGTCCTAAAAGACCTGGATATAGTGGTCCAAGCGGACAGTGCCACCAGAGACGAACGAGTGTGTACTAACGACACGCTCGAAGGCGTCAGTCACATCATGTCGGGCTCCGAAGCGATTCTCGAGGAACGCCTGAAAATCCATGAAGGTCAAGGTTCGAACCTCACGAAGGAAGTGAGTGTAGAAATTCTCCCAGGCGTCGAAAGGACCGCCATGCAGGCGCGTGGAGAGGTGAGTCACCCACGTGTCGGGTGAGACGCCCATGAGCTGGAGCGTGCAGGTGGTAGACCGCAGCCACTAAGACACGTGTATCCCTCTACCGTCATACAAGTCAATGTCCGTCAAGCGAACGAGTGGTGCGCCACCGTTTTGGCGGCGAGGAGATCGAGGAGCAAAGGCTTGCGCTACGGGTGAGTAAGTCAGCGCAGCTCCTGGAGAAGGGGGCGCAGCTCCTGGAGAAGGGGGCGCAGCTGATTGTACGCCCAGGCCGCATAAGGGAGCGGCGGGGGCAACAACGGCAGGCTGCGAGGGAGCTGCGGTAGAAGAGGTCGCATCAACCGAGGGAGTAGGAAGGAGGTAGAATGGGGGTGGAGGGGGTGCAGGGCGGGGAAAGCGAGCCTGCATGGATGGAAGAGTAGAGGAAAAAGGGGGTACGCCTGAAGGCGCAGCCACCTATGATGGTAGGGGTGGTTGAAGAAGTAAGAGGGCGAGGTTGGCCCGAATGTGGGCAAGCTCGAAGATCGAGCGGGGAGTAGGAGGAGGAGGAGTGGGGGAAGTAGACGCACGAACGGCGCGGGACATCCCATAAGGGGGAGAGTCAGGTGGCGCGACGGTCGTGCGAAAGGGAGGGAGAAGCGGGGCATGCAGAAAAGTTGAGACCACGTCAGCGGCTTATGGTCCCGTGGCCATAGTGACCGGAATCTGGGCGGGTGCGCCCGTAGAGTGAGGGAAGGCCTGGCCCGTGGTGGCCGTCGCGCTAGGAGTGTGGACGGTTACTAGGATGGCCGGGTCGGCGGCAGCGGAGGAGGAAGCTCCGCCGTGGCCACCATGTCAGAGGACGGGGGACCCGGACTGGGAGTCAGGGGAAGAGAGAGAGTGGGGAGGGGAAGGACGACCAACGTCCTGGAGTTGCCGCAGGTCAGCAACAAGAGTCGCCACCTGCGTCTGTAAGGGCGCAAGGAGGGAGGTGAGGAGGGTGTGCAGATCCCCCTAGGGCTGATGACCCTGGTTCGCCGACATGGGTATGGAGCCCGGTGCCGAGGTCGTCGCCGCGTCGACGGTTTGTAACACGCCGTCGACTATGGGGAGGTGACAGGCCGGACTGGAGCGGGCCAGAGGAGGTCCCCGTGAGCGGAGGGCATAGGGGGGGGTCCGCGGTAGAAAGTGATGGGTGACGCTAGTAAGTCGAGCGCGGGCGCCCGCAAAGGGGGAAGGGTGGCTCGGGTCCAGGGTGCCCGAATGGAAAGGGGAAGAAAGGGGGTTAGGAGAACCCTAAACGCTAGAAAAACCCTAAGAAAACCCTAACCGGGGTTTGAGTGGTTAGGGTAGGGTATCGGTGACCTAATCAAGAAAAGAGAATATCAACCATGGAGGGGAATAAATAAACAATGAAATTTCGACAGAAAAATAAAAATAAATAAATAAATAAATAATAAAAATACGTAAAGAAATAAGTAAACAAAATATGAAGAGAGAAATAATATTTTGTTTTTTTGAATTTTCGGCAACATTTCCTTACCCCCCATGGGGTCAAGAATGTGCTGAGAGCAAAGAGAGGCCAAGATAAACGCACAAAGGTTCAAAATGCCGCAGATTATAAATTTCAAAAAATAAATTTCAGAAATAATAAGTAATAAATAAATGAGGTGGAGAGTGAAGAAAGACTAAGTGTTGAATTTTTTTAAATTTTTGGCAGCATTTCATTACCCCCATGGTGTCGAAGTGTGCCGGCAAGGATATGACTAAGTAAGATGGAGAGAGTGGGAAGAAAAGAGAAAATTTCGGCAGCACTTCGTTAACCCCACGACGTCAAAATGTGCGCCGAAAGCGGAAGTAACTAAGTCTTACCAGATCTAGAGATGCCATTGAAAAAAAATAAATAGAAATTTCAGAATAAATAAAAATAAAGAAAATAAATCAGAAAATGAGAAGGGAAGTAGAGAGAAGAAGAGAATTCAAATTTTCAAGAAATACAAAATTTAAATCGAAAGAAAAACAAAAAGAAGAAAAACAGAAAAAAAATTGAAGTTGGGGGGGAAAGGGGATGAAAAAGTGGAGAAGGAAGAGAGAAATAGGTAAGAAAGAAAAAATGATGAAAGTGGAAAGCGGGGGGATGATGGGGTTGTAGTTGGGGGAGAGGAGGGTGAGAGAATGGGAGAGAAAGGGATGGAAAAGGTGGAAAGGTATCAAGAAGTAAAGAGAAAAGAGGAGGAAAGAAAAAAAAAATGAATAAAATAAAGTAAAATAGTGGGTGGTGGGAGAAAAGGTGCGGTGGGGAGGGTAAAAAGAGGAGGGGAAAGAGGCAGTGCAAGATAGGGGGAAAAAAAGGGGTTGAGGAGAGAAATAAAAAGGAGAGAAGGATAAAGTTGAAAAAGGTGGGAAGAGGGGTATGAGTAATGAGCGTGATTAGAAAGAAGTGAGTGAGGTAGAAGAGAAAGAAGTAGAGGGGGTGAGTAAGAGGAGAGAAAAAAGGTAGAGAAAGTGGATTAGTGGGGAGAGGGAAGAGGGAGGTGATACCTGACCCTTGGTGTCTCCAAGGGCACAAGGTATACCAAGACCAGGAGGGTCTTGGCCTTCGCTGCAACAAGCCAGCTGGAGGAGAGAAGGGGCTAAGATCTTGATTAGCCCCTAGCAGCAGTACTACATATCCGGGCTGTGCTGTGTGAGCAAACCCTCACCGGTGTACAGCAGCCCCCTGATCAGGGGGGTCTTCAGTTCAACAGCATGCTGCCACGTGGCACTGCAGATGGCCACGTGCGAAGGCGACAGCAGCCAAAGGGGGGGGGGGGGAAGGGAGGGCAAATAGCAGGCCGGTGTCGGCGCGAATACCCTTAACAGGGTATCCGCCCTAGGTTTTGCAAGTAACAGAAAATAGCCTTGGTTCAAAGTTTCAGTATGCCGCACAAAGTGCGACTGCGTCTGCGGCTTGTGTGGGTTGGGTGGTTGAGCAAAATAGAGAGTGTGTGGGCGCGCGGATTTCTGAGGCGCACGTGATTTTTTAAATTGTTGATGGTTGAAGAGTCGGCGTGATCGCCAGCCGGAATTTCTCTTCTGATTAAATAGGGATTAAAAGGACTATGTCTCATTGGCTGATGTGTTAGCCTAAGACCTGTGCGTACGTGCGGAGGACGACATCGACTATAATGTGACTTCTGAAGGCGTTTCGGTAGTTTCGCGCGTCGCGCAGTGTCTGGTCATTTGGGCGTTCGACAGCGCTAGACCCGGACTTGGTCTTAGCCTTGTAGGTTACGACATTTGGTTGACGTTATGGAGGTTCGGGATCGAGGCCAGCGGGCGTCGGCGCAGTGACGGCAGCGAAGCATCGCGGAAGGGACCGATGGGGTTGAGGGCCATCAGGGCTACCCTCCTCGGTTTTGTTTTCGGGGACGGCAGCGGGCCCGATCCGCGGGACTGGCGAGGCGCCAGCAGCCCCGCGGTTTTCACGATACTATTGTTATTTTATTTTATTTTTCTTTTGTGTTTTATTTATCCCGTCCCGTTCGGGGACGCGAGACGGCGTGGTCAGAGTCTGAGTTGTAATTGTGTTTGAGGAAAAAGGGGTCGGTAATGCTAATGGTATATAACCCACGTACCGGGTCCGGTGAGGTCGCGCGGGGGTGCGTTGTATTTGCAGGGTGGCATGGGGTGCGGCCGCATACTGTTCTCAGGATTGTGCCGGGATACCCTGTTATAGTATTCTGGGGATCCCCGTAGCAGCCACATCCGTGCTCAAGCCTCCAACAAGGGAACAGGCGGCGGCTGTACCCATGGGCAGGGGGCCGTAGCCGCTGAAATGGGCGGGTGGCACATATCGGGGGCCGGCCGGTAGTGTCGGGCTGAGTCTTTGCGCTGGGCCGACCACTATGCCTCGCCTTCGGTCCCGTCCGCCTATGAACGCTGGCAGGTGGGGCGTTGAGTTAGTAATAGCGGTTAGTCGGTAGCACTACGCAGCAGGGGCGGGACAGGGTGATAGAGCGGCAGGGCGGACGGTGTCAGGGTGTCGTGAGGGCGGCTGGCTACTGCTGGGCGCTCCGCTAACAGCAAGGGAGGAGGCGCGCTGGCCAGAGGAACGCGCCGGGTAGTCGACGAGGCAAGGCGGGGCGGAGCGCTACGAGCAAGGCAGCGTACTGGCGGGTAGTGGAATGACGAGCGCAAGGTGGAGTGGCCAAGGGAGTGCGTGAATGTGAATGGGGTCCCGAGCCGGGTGCGCTCGGTGAAGGAAGGAAGGCACGGGGTGTGTGCGAAGGAAGCCGGACTGTAGGGCGAGCAGAAGGGGACCGAAAGTGGAGCGACGGGCTGGTAGGGAGAGGGGATGAACCCGGGCAGGAAGATGCGCCAGGTGCAAGCAGAGATGGCGGGGAGGAGCTGGCAAAGCCCGCCCGTTCCTTAACGGAATCAAGCGAGGAAAGAACCTACCCGGGGGTTTATGGGCCGGGCGATCGCGATCGGGAGGCCAGTTTTAGTGCTGAGTTAGTAGAGATAGAGGTTACTGAGAAAGAAGGTGCGTCGGGCTATGGCGGGAGGAGGAAAGGTGAGTGAGAAAAGTTGAGATATCACCTGATTCTTGATAGAATCAAGTGGGAGGAGACGTTAGGCTAACGTTTTGGGGTCGGGCAAGTTCAGTGGTGGTGTTAGTTTCAGCAGGGAGTTAGTGGTTAGGGAGTTAGGATAGAGATGGGCTGCGCGACCTATGGCGGAGGGAAGGAGAAACGGGGAAAAGAAAATCGAGATGGCACTCGATTCTTAATGGAATCGAGTGGGGGAGGTACCAAAGTTGGGATTTGAAGGTGGGGCGAGTCCAATTATGTTGATAGTTTGGGTGATTAGTGAGAGTAGAGGGAGGTTAATGGGAGAAAGCGTGCGCGGAGGTTTTTTCGGAGTGACTATGGTAGGAGTACAGATCCCCTAGCTCACCCGTTTCTCGATAAAAATGGGTGAACAAAGAGGCGTTTCAGAGGTTTCAGGGTATTGCGATTGGGTTGGTGCAGTTGGAATTGGAAGGGGAGCGACGTATCTCGTGCTATAGCGAGTATGGGCTGCGCCCAGGGGAGAAGTTTCAAAGCCGAATGAATACTCCCACGTTTTAGTGGGAGATGCATTCGATTCTTGCCAAGCTACTGCTGTCGGGGATGCTGCGGTGGGGCGGCTAGGATGGGGACTTGCCTGTTATTCGGCGCGCTGCTCCGCCCAGCAAAGGACAACTTTCCTCCTTCTCCCCGAGCATATGCACGATAAGTCATGCACCTGACCATGTTTAAAGAGGGGGGGTGGGGGATTCGTTCGATCTTGCTCACCGTATCACTGGTGGCAGTGGGGGAGGGGCCAGCTACGGGATCAAAGAATTACCTGCTGTACCGGAGTAAGGCCTGCAGTCACGGCGGAGTAGCGGGCGCAGCGACCGAAGTGTGCACCGAGAGAGAGAGGGCGTACCTGGTCGTTTTTGCAGTTGGAGGCGGGGTTGATGCGGGGGTTTTCGAGGGTGGCTTGTGATAAGTGCTCCCTACTCGTGCTGCGGATCGTGCTCTTGACTTGGGTGGTGCCGCAGTTGGGGGCTGTTGCTAAACCATCCGGTAGCCATCATGGGCGGCTACCGCGGACAGTGGCAGTTGCTGCGGGCCCCCGCTGCGCATAGCTGGCAGGATTGCTGGGAACTTTGTCCGTTGCCGGCCGCACAGACCACTGCTACTGGCGACTACGGGCTGTTGCGGCGGACTGTGCGCAGCTGCTGCTGCATGACTATACGCAACTGCGGCTGTTGATCGATCACGGGCTGTGATCCGCTGTTGGAGGCTGCATGTGGCTGGTGGCTGCTGGTTGACTGCGGAGTGTTACTGTAGATCGCAGTAATTGTTGTCGGCTGTTGCAACCAGCGGTGCCACAGGGGAAGTGATTGAGCCTGGGAACGGAGGTTAGTGTTGCAGCCTGGGTGGTCGACAGGAGGGGAAAGTTGGCGGGTCAACTGAAGAATTGACCGAGCGGTTACAACCTGGCTGCCATTGCGGGGCCCTCAAGCGACTGAAGATTGGAAGGCCCTCTCCTGCGAGTCTGGGAGCACCCTCCTTGGATCTAAGAGTCTGAAAATCTTCTCCTCCTGCCCTTCTTACTCTAGGTCTAGTCGGCTGGTTCTAAGAGGAAGGTGGCAGGCGGGATTGCAACCCGTAATCCGCGCCAAGGCCTCTGTGGGAGGTTCGCCCCACTGATTGCGGGAGCTCTGCCGGAGCCTAGGCGAGGCTCTGGAGGCAGGGAATTGAAAGGTAACCGTTTGTTTTCCCTCTATATACCCTGGTATAACCCCTACTTGTACGTCTCGCTACGTTTGACTGAGTATATTGTATGCACCCCTACCTTGACTTTGGTTTGATCGGCAGGATATAACTCAGACTAAATAAAGGAATATGTGTGCAATCGCAGTTTCAGTTTGTTGATTGCCTGAACACAGATTGTGAACACAAAGGGGTGCATCTAGGGGAAGGGTGGGTAAAAGGTGGTTTTACCTGAGGCTGTCAGGGTCCTATGGGGTCAGACCGGTTCCATAAGATTGGACGGCCTGACCGCTGTGTTTATTTTTGAATGGCATGGAGAGTCAGACCAGTTCCATAAGATTGGACGGTCTGATTGCTTTGAAATTGTGAGGGTTTGACTGTGGTTAACTTTTCAGGGGCCGAATCTGTACCATAAGATTGGAGGGTTTGGTTGCCATGTTTGGTTGGGGTTTCGTTCTGTTCCTTTTGTTTTTGATCGAGGAGGTCTGAGCAAGTCTATAAAATTGGACGGCTCAGCCCCTTCCTGTTTCATTCTGAGGGAGTAATTCTCGCTGAGGGCAGGGCATGTCCATAAGATTGGACGGCCTTTGACTCATGCTGCACACAATGGATCAGAGAGAATCAAACCTGGCAAAGGACCAGATGTGTTCCATAAGATTGGATGGTCTGGCCCAATGCCTCGCACATGTTGGAACCCAAAAGGTAAAATTTTGGCTATATTTTATACTATCCTATTTATGAACAGGCTAGTCAGGCATGGGTTTCATAAGATTGGAGGATCTGGCTATAGCTTATCATGAAATGAAGAGAGTATAACTAAGAGTATAATTGAAGGTAACCCTGGGCAGGCTGGGCCTGGTTCTAAGATGAACGGCTCAGTCCTATGCCCAGCTTTTGAACACCAAGCTCAAAGAGGTATATATAATTTGGATATTAAACAGTTCGGGGCGGCTGAGCCTTGTTCTAAGATGAACGGCTTAGTCATATGCCCTAAAGGAAGAGAGAAGTAGTTGTGCAACCTGTTCGTATATACCCAATGGCTGAGTCAGGAAGGTTCCATAAGATTGGACGGCTTGACTTTATGCCCTATGTAAGTTGGGTATAAGGGAATAAAGCATCGAGAGATTACGAACTATTGTCTGCCAAGTTGGCTTGGGGATGGTGAGAGTACTTACCTTTGTGGTTTGGCCTGTGTGTGACTGAGTGAGGCTACTACTTGATCTGAGTTTCAGTTTAACAGGTAGTTGCTTTAGAGGCTCGTCGCGTGCTAGAGCGATAGGAGTTAGGTCGATTCCAACATTTTCTGAGCTAAGTTTATTTTACTTAGATCAATTTTTGCATTTTCTGGGATCTTTTATTATACTTGGCTTTGTATAAATTTTGGTAAGCTACTTTCTCTACGGGAATCGCTGCCGAAACTTCTGCAAATCCAAGGAGTTAGTCGACTTTTGACTTTTCAAAGTTCAGATTGTCTAAAGTTTATATATAACTTGGTAAAAATTTGGAAAGCCTCTTTTTCTAAAGGGAGTGCTGCCCAAATTTTTGCTAATTCAGGAAGTTAGACAAAATTGAACTTTGGAAAGTCAAAGATTAGTTCTGTTTTCATATTCGGGCTGATATAAATTCTGGAAAGACACTTTTTCTACGACAAGCGCTGCCGAAATTTTCTTAGTTTACATGAGATAGATTATATTTTGACAGGTGGCGATTCTGGCGATCCACTCGGTATAGGGGAGATCATGCCAGGGTCTACCTTTGCTTGGGCACTTCTTAAAGGTAGATTCAGGCTTAGTCAATTATAAGGATCTTGGATGCGAATGTGTTTTGGAGTTGTATTCTCTATACACTTATGATTTTGGTCTGGTGATTGGCCTGTCTTGTGTTACAGGTCCTCTTGACCGTATTGGTTCAGGACTTGGACTAGTTTCAGATTGATCCTACAAGGATCACCTTCTGTTCTCACTAATAACAGGTCGGTTGCCGATTCGTCGGTTTACGATTCAACTCCAATTCACCCCTGTCACTCAACCTAAAGGCTTTAGCCTTGTGATTGAACTGTTTTGTTGTGTTTTCACCCGGACTTTATTGAATGGTCATCCAACAAAAGTACTGAGTATTTATTTAAGAGTTGCACGAGTGAGGCTTGTATGGCTAAGGCGAGGGGTATGAGTGCAAGGAATGGTTGAAGTTGACCCTGTGTAGTGCGTTGACTTCTGGATGAATCTTTGATGTGATTGCAGATATGGTTGTGGTTCGGCTTCGGGATGTGACTGCCTGCAATTACATACTTATATGGCTGAGAGGAGCCCCACTGTGACTGTGAAAAGTGATTGCCCTATATAAATAAGCCTTGTATATATATACTTATATGTGCCTTGGGTACACGCGCGACTTACTGAGATCGTGCGCAGGGGTTAGCCAGATTATGGCTTGAGAGAAAAGGGAGACCTCCTGTTGTCCTTTGTTTTTTGTTATTTTTATAATTGGACGTTGTAGTCTGTGGCAGCCGTCAAAGTCAAACCCCTTGACTTTTGCCCAGGCCCGGAGTAGGACTTACCCCAGGGCCGCAAAAAACGACTGTCACCACAGGCGCGGACCTGTGTACCACCCGCTCTGCACAGAGTGCAGAAGAGGGTGTGTGGTTTTTAACCGCGCATGGCGGTTGTCCAGCGTCGAGAGATTAACCCTCAAGGCGCGTGTCAGCCGACACTTGAGTGTCGAACGCGACCCTCGAGATTAACGAGGGTCGCGCGAGTATGGGTACTACATGGTACACCATCATCGTGACTGCTTGCGTACGTTTGCATTGCTAGTCGATATGAGTTAGCCCTGCGTCCGCGCGGTTTTATACTAAGTCTCGAGCGCGACGCCTATCCGATTTTGGCGTTGGGAAGTTATGGGACGACTACTTAAGGGACTAGGAGTGTTGTCACGTTGTTCGATGTGTGTGTGTGTGTGTGTATTTTATTCTTATATTTGTAAAGTGGTGTGCGTGTGGTGTGTGGGATACATCCTAGTCGACCGACGTCGAGCCGCGCTTGGGACTTCAGCCCCCCAAGACGTCGGTTCGCGTGCGGGCCCGATAGGCGTATTACCGCGCGTACCCCCTATGCTACAGCGAACGAGAAACGTCCTCGGCTCGTCCACCTCTGCGATTGCAACCGAGTAACTTTCATACTGTGGACTGGTCGCTCGGCGGGGATACGCCCACCGAAGGGAGGTGACAGCTCCCGTAAGGTGGAGGTAAGTTGTGCCTCGCGTAGGCCTTATCCTGTCGTAGGGGCTCGCGAGAGGTATGGCTGGCGCACTCGGTCGGAGCGGCCTAAGGAAGCTCCATTTGTGTGTCTGGGATGAGGTTGGTCCAACTCCCTCGTGACGCGGCCGAGAGGGTCCCACGCTGCCACGTGCGGTGTCGGACCGATGCGCCCTACAGGTGGCGCCGTTGCCAGGGATAACGACTGCCTACCGTTGTCCTTGGTGGAACGACATCCGAGTTTTGGATTGCGAGATAATAGGCAAAGTGAGAAGGTTGATCGAGCGTCTACGGATTAATCGGTTGATGGAGTTTTGGATTGCGAGATAATAGGCAAAGTGAGAAGGTTGATCGAGCGTCTACGGATTAATCGGTTGATGGTATTGGATAGAGAGCGGGTGAGAGTGAGTATGTGTGTTGGCGTTGCTCGACGAAGTAAGGATGTTTCGAAAGTGGTAAACGTTTTGACTACGCACTTATGTACCCTAACTAGCATGATGGCAGTTGGAGTTGGTACCCCTTTCGACCCTGATAGTTGACTGGCTCGGGCGATGCTTTGCATAATTGATATGGTTGAGGTGGTACGAGATGATGCCAATGTGGCTGGGCATGTCGGTTGAGGGAGTTAGCCTCGTAAGGTCCCCATTATGGCTAAAGGACTTGTCTGAGGGGCCAGGAGAGTGATGGGATACTTTGGGCTTAGAGTGAGGCCGAGGATGAGCAAGGAGGCCTACTATAGTAGAAGTCGTTAGAGGACTTCGCGGAGAGTTAGGCTAAGGAGGCTGAGGGCTTTATGAATATGGACTAAGATCTTCGAGTCTGGGTTCTCAGCGGCCGTTCGAGTTATATACGTCATGAAGGTATGAGGTTTGCCCCATGTGATAGGCTTGAACTGGATGTATGGGACAACAGATGAGGTGCAGGGGATGTCGCGTTGTGACCTCACTGGAGGTGACTATGGGACGAAGTAGGCATGTATATCACCTTACTCTCGAAAGGGATATATGATCCTAGGGGGGGCAAGTGGCGTAACAAGTGAAGGTCTGCCTCACTTGCATTTGATAGGGCAACGACATGTAGTTGGCGCTAGATCTTCGCTTGAACCTTCCCATGATTCGACCAACAACTGAAATTTATATGGCCAAGACTAAGAACTTGAGACTATTTTTCTGAGGGCATTTTTTTTAATGAGATATATATATATCGTCAAATAGAACTGCCCGATAATATATATATTGGACCCGTCGTATAGGCCAGATCTTATCCAAAATAAGTTGTCTAAAATGTCTAAGTATGTAAGGTTATGTGTTTGATTATAATGGGATCTGAGTGATTATTCCTCTAAGGGTTATTTTTGGTATGAGTTATGTATTTGAAGTATATGTTTGAGCATAACGGATTGTAAAAAATTGTACAAGTGTCCCAAGTCCGATTGTTGGCTTATTGATTGCCTATTAAAGTCTGTGTGTTTGAATTGCTCTTCAAAAGAGGGTATAATCATTGCGCAGAATCCACGTCTGATGCGGATTCAGAAGTGAATGGAGTGACCGCCTCTTGAGATAAATACATCTCAGGGAGTGGTCGATGTGTAAAATCTACCCTAAGGAAGGTTGCAGTCCTATGTTATTGTTCCTCTAAGAGATGGCTTTGAAGAAGTTATAACCTTGTCTTGTAGGTAGTAGAGAGACCCATGCCAGAACTATGTTCCTCGTCCATAGTGGGGTGATGTTGTTGTATCTTTTTGGGATAAAATAACTGCACTACTACTGAATAGGAGGAAAGTGTTTGGGTTTTGTCAGATCATGGTCTATAAAGGAAACAGCTACTGCATGCCGCAAAAGGGTAGGGGGTGAATCCCCAACTATTTTTGCGTCAAGTGGGTTCACCAAGCACAGGACGGGACGGTACACCCCGAAGCGTGTATGGTGAGGTTGTTTGCTTTGTCGGCAAGGGTCTGTGAATAACGAATGCTGGAATCGGAGGGAGAAGCAGTGAGGCTTGATCTTTTGAGTAGGGACTCAGGGATTTGAGATGTTATCCTTTCTGAAAAGGGTTACACTGCCCCTCGCCACAGTAGACTTTTGTCAAAGTCAGGGAGTAAAGTGTGGTGCTCTCACAAGTATTATGTCTGAGAGTGCTTATCGTTGGTATGTCCGTTGATCTAGGCTTGCTGTTATGAGGTATTTGTGTATGTTTTGGGTAACTGACTAGCTTGTGTATGATGTGTCTGATCATTATGAGTGTTTGTTATGTCAGTTACTTTGGTAATATATCGTCTTCCATGAGTTATTATGATTATGAGTTTTTAAAAGATCTATGAATGCATGGTTCCTGTGATATATTACCATTATTATTTTTCTCTAAACTGGATGGTCGTAAACACTGGAAAGAGTGCATTATAGGGAAAGACGGTTGAAGCCGAGGCTTCATGGGTAGTGGTTGTAGAACCTCATTGTCAGCATAGTAACGGAAGGCGTATGCTTGACGTTTGTCTGTGACGGGCAGAACCCAGACAAAGCAAAGACAACTCAGGATGCCTTATGCACGGAAAGACTCGCGTATGCTCAGGCCAATCGAGAAAGAGGGAGGGTTCGAGGTATCTTTGCCCAAGCGGGTCAGAGCAGGAGAGTACCTCTCTTCATGGTGGGGCATGTTGATAGGCACGGACACCTTCGAGTCTGGGTTTGATGATGAGCGGGAATGCGCAATTGTAAGGGTGACCCTGTATGCCTCAACCACCTTTTGGATCGAGCATGGGATAGAGTTGGCGCTTGGGCACGGAAGCCTGCTTGCTAGGCCTCTGAGGGTAGCAGAGGCAGCGGCGGCAAAGTGGGCGAGGGAAGTGTCTCGTGATGGGGAAGAGCGAGTACTAACCCGCGTAAGGGTCGAGCGCGCTGGAGAGTTCGGGCTTCCATCTACTTCGCTGCGAGTAATCCTGCCTGAGTTTCTGATAGAGAAGAGATTTGGTGGGCAGGCGAGGGTAGAGGCGGCAGTTGAAGCTGCTCTGAGGGTGTGGGATTGGGAGTATGGGCGATACACATGTGAATGATATATGGTCTATATCTAGACCTGAGCTTTTTGCCTCCTAGTCAGTGGCTCAGGAACACGGCCAATGCAGTGGACGTATACGCCTCGTCTCATGATCCGAATGAGGGAAATGTAAACTGGGAGGAGATTCAAGCAGCAGTAGGCCGATAGGGAATGCCTTCTTTGAATACTAAATGCGATTCTTTTGACTTGGTTGGGGTCGCCTCTCTACCCATTACCATGGTTATAAAGGTAAGCGTCAGGGTAACTGGGGGTTAAGGCCTGATTGCGTGAGTAAAAGGGTAGATAGTGTGGTGTAAGTATTAGTAGTTTGCCTTTGTCTACCTGAGCTTACTTGAATTACTGTCTGATGGTCTATTGCCCGCTATGCGTATCAGGCTGCTGCCAGCACCATCATGATGGCGGAAGAAAGCGGCTTCGCCAGGATCCTGCTTTGGAGGAATTCGTGTCAAATGAAGGTGTTGTTGCGCGAGGCACTGCAAGAGTCGATGCCTCCGGACCTCCGTGCCCTGTTGTTCCAAGGAAGGAACGTGTCTGGCTTTCTGCGTGATTTCCGGGAATTTTGCCTTATGAAGAGGTGAGACGAGAGAGCGATGTGGTGCATGCTTCCCCTGTTCGTCTGTGAAAGGCTGAGTGAGGAAGTGTATATCCTCAAGCAGGAGTCGAAAACATGGGATGTATTGAAAAGTTCCTTGAGGCTAAGATTCCCAGAAGATGGAATAGAAGGCCAACGTGGGGAATGTTCTGTGCCACCAGTTGCTGGCGCGGGTGGAGTTAAGTGGTTTACGAAGACAAGTGGGGATATTGGAAGAGAGGTTAGCACGGCTGGAAGAGGCCAGGAATGGCAAAGGGGAGGCCTCTGAGGGAGCATCGAGTGGGCCGACTGAGCGAAGAGAGGCAGAGAGAAGGGAAGTTCATCAAAAGTTACTCCTCCACAACGGAACTTCGAAGAGACGAGCCTGCGCCCCGGGAAGGGACGGAGGCGAAGGATTCATTGAAATAAAGGAGGAGCAGGATGCTAATATGACCCTGCCTATTATTGTGCCGGGTCCAAAGAGGGGGCCCATTAACGTGGAAGCATCCTCAGCTGCGGGACGGGAGAGGCGAAGGAATGAGCGGTGGCCGGAGCACTGGGCAGAAGTGGTATGTGATCGCTGGGGAAAGATTGGTCGCACCCCTCAAGGAGGCAAGGAAAAGGGGGTGATGGGTGAAAAAGGGGAGCCTGAACCTCCCAAGTTGATGAAGGCTCAGCGGAAGGCGAGGAATCGGGCCCACGGGGGCCAAGGTACCGGAAAAGGGCAGGGCATGCCGCAGGGAGGGGCCACCCCGCAAGAATTGGGAGGAAAGCCAGCACAGACGGGGCCTCCGCCGACTGAACGGGCATTATACGGGCCGTGGACGCCATACGGTCAAGTGGGACTTAGGCCCATATATAATTCATATCTGCCCTGTGTACAAGGCGTTTGTTTGGGCCCACAGATGGGTATGATGCCACCCAGGCCTCTTGCAGTCCAGTTTCAGCCAGCCTTATGTATGGGGTCATTGCAACCACCGATACCACGAACGACGGAAGACCACGTGGTCGGTGGAAGGGGTCAAAAGCGGAAAGCAGAAAAGGGTTGCAGGGATGAAGGGCACGGAAAGAGGGAATGCGATGGTAGCAAAGGCGGCCCTGGAGGGAAGAAAGTGGGTTGGGGAAAAGACATTTGCAGACATTGTGCCAAGGAGGGGCACATAATGAAGTTTTGTCGAGAACGAAGAACCGATGAAGCAAGCGGTCTAATAAGGACAGATATTGAGGGAGGTGTTTTTGACAGGGTTGGGGAGCGTATCGACCCAACGATCCGGGGAACACGGAAGGGCGCAGCTTTCCGAGAGAAGAGTTTGTATGAGTGTAGTCGTGAGGGAGAAGAGTTGCGGCGAGACGGAGCATCGAGCGCTGCCTCATGAGTGTAGTCGTGAGGGAGAAGAGTTTGTATGAGAAGAGTCTGTAAACTTGGGCAGACTGTAGATATAAGCAGGAATCCCCAATTATAGATGTTGCTGATGGGCGCAGCTTTCCGAGAGAAGGGATTTCCGTAATAATGGTCCGGTAAGGTGGCTTGAGCTATGGGCAGGAGGAATCCCAATAAAACAACTGCATGTGTGGGGTATGTTAGGTTTGCCTCACATCACTTTATTGGGATGTTTCAAGTAGATGGAATAAGGAGTGACCTTGAGGGCATTGTTACGAAGTAAGGGTCTGTTCTATTAGGCTTATTGACTGAGAGAAGAAGGTATGGGACCTACGTCGTGTCCAGGCCTGAATGGTTGTATAGGTGTGAGTGGTAAGAGAGACTCGAAAAAAAAACTCAGCATGTGGGAGATAGGCTCTCTAGCCTAGGAAGGCAGTCGTAAGACTTGTGTATGAATGACTTCTAGCCTTACCTGTCCTGGGGTATCTGGATATGTCTTGAATTACTTGAGTCCCTCTGACTTGAGGAGTATGGCTACGCCGTGATCAAACTGTTTTAGCTATAGCTTTGGTCAGAGAGACCGCATTTGTTCTTGCGTGATACCAGTGACGAGTTGAGTTGAGACTGTTCAACTCCGAGTGTATATATGTAATTTGAGACATTTGGCTCGCGTTTGAGTTAGGGTATTGTACCCCTGTGTATATATTGAGTCAAGATTTTACCTGAGACCAATTTTTGTATATGACGATCACAATCACTCTCACATGTGTGGTTTATCCTGATGTATGATGGCTTTGTGTGAGAGATGTGTGAGATATATCTCATGTGTATTAGATTGTGTGGAATTTGTGAGGATGAATGGATGTGAACTGTCTACTCTTCGGTATACTCGTGCGGCCTGCCTACAGGCAAGATAGGGCCGAGTATAAGGAGAGGGAGTGCAGTCTGTCATTGTGAAAGTGTGAAAATCCTAAGGGATTTTGCGAGTCTTTGAGACTCGAATACTTACCATGCCGGATGTTTTACGGTTGAGTTGCGAAGAGGGCCCACAAGCAGGCCCCTCAGTTTGAGTTGGTTCGTGGTTGAGTTGTGGGGAAGGCCCATAAGCAAACCTCTCAATTTGAGTTGTTCTATGGTTGAGTTGTTTTATGGTTGAGACCCCTTCAGATTGAGAAAGGTGGTAGTGTTGTTTATTACGAGACTCGTCTCCGAAAAGGGGGGTATTTAAAAAGGGTCGTGTGATAGCTCATCCTAAAAAGAGAGGGATGGTTGGGAGACCTATTGAGAGAGACCTCCTTCGTGTGAAAGGTGGTTAATGGATTTAAAGGCATGGTAAGCAGTGTTTCAGCTGATAAAGTCTGACGAAAAGGGGCCGCGTTTGCTTGAGATGTTTGAGAAAGTCGCAAAAGAGTGCAGGGCGAGAGACGTCTCAGGATGGGTGGTTGCTGGCTCTGATCAAGTCAGGGGTCACGGCCTTGTGGACCTAGCAGATTTTTGTTTGTGATTGTGCGAAGGATGTCATGCCTTTCGTGGGAGAGCTGGTAAATGCCTTCAGACCCCTGCATAATCTCGCAGTGGGCCCGTGATTGGTTTTGCGACGCTCCGTCTAACCACTTGTGCTAGTTCTGGGACATAGTAGAGGAATACCAAGCTAAGTGGTAAAGATTAGCACCTCTAGGGCGTAACCCCAATGGATGGCTGTTAGCCGGCGCAACCTGGCTGTGGGACCACGGAGTGAGAGTTTAAGGGGAGTTGCCCGCCCTAGGGAAATTACTCCATGGGGTAGTAAAGGTTGAGAATTTTTGGGAAATCCTGATTGAATGCTTATCAGGAGAAAACCTATCGTTGCATAACCAACGAGGGTACTGCCGCTAAAATAACAATGCGGTGGGCCGTAGTCCTGGTCCGATCAGTCAGGCTATGGTGGACCAAGATGGAGACCTAGCCTTTCTGTACTAGACGGCAGGAAGAGCTGAGTGGATATTAAGTATACAAATATACGTATGTGTATTTGATTGCGAGAGATTCTCTGAGAAGGAAGGCGAGAGGGCCTTCAAAGGTCTCGGTTAGGGTCCGCGTTCCTAGTTTTGGCCAGGACTAGGGACACCCAACGAGAAGTCGAAGGTTGTCTAGGACCGGGGAGAGGATGATTGGGTAGGTCTTTGGAACTTATGCTGTCAGCGTCCTAATGGCTGGGCGGTGAGGGTCCGGGTTAGAAACCTGGCAACATATAGTTGTGGGGGCATGGTTTGATGAAGGCCTCTACCCTTTGTCTGTCGGCTAATCGGATTGGTCCCTGTTTTCGTCAGCATTTGGAGTATGGATGAACTTATAACTTTCTGATTTTGCGAAGCGACGGGGTCGTCTCTTAATGTGGTCCGGTAAGCTGTCGGCGCGAATACCCTTACAAGGGTATCCGCCCTGGGTTTTGCAAGTGACAGAAAATAGCCTTGGTTCAAAGTTTAAGTATGTCGCGCAAGGCGCGACTGCGTCTGCGGCTTGTGTAGGTTGGGTGGTTGAGCAGAATAGAGAGTGTGTGGGCGAGCGGATTTCTGAGGCGCACGTGATTTTTTTAATTGTTGATGGCTGAAGAGTTGGCGTGATCGTCGGCCGGAATTTTTCTTCTGATTAAATAGGGATTAAAAGGACAATGTCTCGTTGATGTGCTAGCCTGTGACCTGTGCGTACGTGCAGACGACGACATCGACTATAATGTGACTTCTGAAGGCGTTTCGGTAGTTTCGCGTGTCACGCAGTGTTTGGTCATTTGGGCGTTCGCCAGCGCTAGACTTGGACTTGGGCTTAGCCCTGCAGGTTACGACATTTGGTTGACGTTACGGAGGTTCGGGATCGAGGCCAGCGGGCGTCGGCACAGCGAGGGCGGCGGAGCGTCGCGGAAGGGACCGATGGGGTTAAGGGCCGCCAGGGCTACCCCCCTCGGTTTTGTTTTCGGGCACTGCAGCGGGCCCGATCCGCGGGACTGCCGAGGCGCCAGCAGCCCCGCGGTTTTTCCGATACTATTGTTATTTTATTTTATTTTTCTTTTGTGTTTTATTTATCGCATCCCGTTCGGGGACGCGAGACGGCGTGGTCAGAGTCTGAGTTGAAAAAGGGGTCGGTAATGCTAATGGTATATAACCCACGTACCGGGTCCGGTGAGGTCGCGCGGGGGTGCGTTGTATATGGCATGGGGTGCGGCCGCATACTGTTCTCAGGATTGTGCCGGGATACCCTGTTATAGTATTCTGGTGATCCACGTAGCAGCCACATCCGTGCTCAAGCCTCCAACGAGGGAACAGGCGGCAGCTGTACCCATGGGAAGGGGGCGATAGCCGCTGAAATGGGCGGGTGGCACATGTCGGGGGCCGGACGGTAGCGTCGGGCTGAGTCTTTGCGCTGAGTCGGCCACTATGCCTCGCCTTCGGTCCCGTTCGCCTATGAACGCTGGCAGGTGGGGCGCTGAGTTACTAATAGCGGTTAGTCGGCAACACTACGCAGCAGGGGCAAGACGGGGTGATAGAGCGGCAGGGCGGACGGTGTCAGGGTGTCGTGAGGGCGGCTGGCTACTGCTGGGCGCTCCGCTAACAGCAGGGGAGGAGGCGCGCTGGCCAGAGGAACGATTCGGGTAGCCGACGAGGCAAGGCGGGGCGGAGCGCTACAAGCGAGGCAGCGCAGTGGCGGGTCGTGGAGTGACGGGCACAAGGTGGAGTGGCCAAGGGAGTGTGAGAATCTGGACGGGGTCCCGAGCCGGGTGCGCTCGGTGAAGGAAGGAAGGCACGGGGTGTGTGCGAAGGAAGCCAGACTGTGGGGCGAGCAGAAGGGGACCGACAGTGGAGCGACGGGCTGGTAGGGAGAGGGGATGAACCCAGGCGGGAAGATGCGCCGGGTGCATGCAGAGATAGCGGGGAGGAGCTCGCAAAGCTCGCCCATTCCTTAACGGAATCGGGCGGGGAAAGAACCTACCCGGGGTTTGTGGGTCGGGCGATCGCGATCGGGAGGCCAGTTTTAGTGTTGAGTTAGTAGAGATAGAGGTTAGTGAGAAAGAAGGTGCGCGGGGCTATGGCGGGAGGAGGAAAGGTCAGGAGTGAGAAAAGTTGAGATGTCACCTGATTCTTGATAGCATCAAGTGGGAGGAAATGTTAGGCTAACGTTTTGGGGTCGGGCGAGTTCAATGGTGGTGTTAGTTTCAGCAGGGAGTTAGTGGTTAGGGAGTTAGGATAGAGATGGGTTGCGCGAGCTCTGGCGGAGGGAAGGAGAAATGGGAAGAAGAAAATCGAGATGGCACTCGATTCTTAATGGAATCGAGTGGGGGAGGTACCAAAGTTGGGATTTGAGGGTGGGGCGAGTCCGATTATGTTGATAGTTTGGGTGATTAGTGAGAGTAGAGGGAGGTTAATGGGAGAAAGCGTGCACGGAGGTTTTTTCGGAGTGACTATGGTGGGAGTACAGATCGCCTAGCTCACCTGTTTCTCGACGAAAACGGGTGAACAAAGAGGCGTTTCAGAGGTTTCTGGGTGCTGCGATTGGGTTGGTGGAGTTGGAATTGGAACGGGAGCGACGTATCTCGTGCTATAGCGAGTATGGGCTGTGCCCAAGGGAGAAGTTTCAAAGCCGAATGACTACTCCCACGTTTTAGTGGGAGATGCATTCGATTATTGCCAAGCTACTCTTGTCCGGGATGTTGCGGTGGAGCGGTTAGGATGGGGACTTACCTGTTATTCAGCGCGCTGCTCCGCCCAGCAAAGGACAACTTTCCTCCTTCTCCCCGAGCATATGCACGATAAGTTATGCACCTGACCATGTTTAAAGAGGGGGGGGGGGGGATTCGTTCGATCTTGCTCACCATACCCCTGGTGGCAGCTGGGGAGGGGTCAGCTACGGGATCAAAGACTTACCTGTTGTACCGGAGTAAGGCCTGCAGTGACGGCGGAGTAGCTCGGGCAGCGACCGGAGTGTGCACGGAGAGAGAGAGGGCGTACCTGGTCGTTTTTGCAGTTGGAGGCGGGGTTGATGCGTGGTTTTTCGAGGGTGGCTTGTGATAAGTGCACCCTACTCGTGCTTCGGATCGTTCTCTCGACTTGGGTGGTGCCGCAGTTGGGGGTTGTTGCTGAACCATCCGGTAGCCATCATGGGCGGCTACCGCGGACTGTGGCAGTTGCTGCGGGCCCCCGCTGCGCATAGCTGGCAGGATTGCTGGGAACTTTGTCCGTTGCTGGGCGCACAGACCGCTGCAACTGGCGACTATGGGCTGTTGCGGTGGACTGTGCGCAGCTACTGCTGCATGACTATACGCAACTGCGGCTGTTGATCGATCACGGGCTGTGATCCGCTGTTGGAGGCTGCATATGGCTGGTGGCTGCTGGTTGACTGCGGAGTGTTACTGCAGATCGCAGTGGTTGTTGCCGGCTATTGCAACCAGTGGTGCCACAGGGGAAGTGATTGAGCCTGGGAACGGAGGTTAGTGTTGCAGCCTGGGTGGTCGACAGGAGGGGAAAGTTGGATGGTCGACTGAAGAATTGACGGAGCGATTACAACCTGGCCGCCATTGCGGGGCCCTCAGGCGACTGAAGATTGGAAGGCCCTCTCCTGCGAGTCTGAGAGCACCCTCCTTGGATCTAAGAGTCTGAAAATCTTCTCCTCCTGCCCTTCTTACTCTAGGTCTAGTCTGCTGGTTCTGAGAGGAAGGTGGCAGGCGGGATTGCAACCCGTAATCCGCGCCAAGGCCTCTGTGGGAGGTTCGCCCCACCGATTGCGGGAGCTCTGCCGGAGCCTAGGCGAGGCTCTGGAGGCAGGGAATTGAAAGGTAACCGTTTGTTTTCCCTCTATATATCGTGGTATAACCCCTACTTGTACGTCTCGCTACATTTGACTGAGTATATTGTATGCACCCCTACCTTGACTTTGGTTTGATCGGCAGGATATAACTCAGACTAAATAAAGGAATGTATGTGCAATCGCAGTTTCAGTTTGTTGATTGTCTGAACACAGATTGTGAACACAAAGGGGTGCATCTAGGGGAAGGGTGGGTAAAAGGTGGTTTTACCTGAGGCTGACAGGGTCCTATGGGGTCAGACCAGTTCCATAAGATTGGACGGCCTGACCGCTGTGTTTATTTTTGAATTGCATGGAGAGTCAGACCTGTTCCATAAGATTGGACGGTCTGATTGCTCTAAAATTGTGAGGGTTTGACTGTGGCTGACTTTTCAGGGGCCGAATCTGTACCATAAGATTGGAGGGTTTGGTTGCCATGTTTGGTCGGGGTTTCGTTCTGTTTCTTTTGTTTTTGATCGAGGAGGTCTGAGCAAGTCCATAAAATTGGATGGCCCAGCCCCTTCCTGTTTCATTCTGAGGGAGTAATTCCCGCTGAGGGCAGGGCATGTCCATAAGATTGGACGACCTTTGACTCATGCCGTACACAGTGGATCAGAGAGAAACGAACCTGGCAAAGGACCAAATGTGTTCCATAAGATTGGACGGTTTGGCTCAATGCCTCGCACATGTTGAAACCCAAAAGGTAAAATTTTGGCTATATTTTATACTATCTTATTTATGAACAGCCTAGTCAGGCATGTGTTCCATAAGATTGGACGATCTGACTATAGCTTATCATGAAATGAAGAGAGTATAATTGAAGGTAACCCTGGGCAGGTTGAGCCTTGTTCTAAGATGAACAGCTCAGTTCTATGCCCTGCTTTTGAACACCAAGATCAGAGAGGTATATATAATTTGGATATTGAACGGTTCGGGGCGGCTGAGCGTTGTTGTAAGATGAACGGCTTAGTCATATGCCCAAAAGGAAGAGAGAAGTAGTTGTGCAACCTGATCGTGTATACCCAATGGCTGAGTCAGGCAGGTTCCATAAGATTGGACGGCTTGACTTTATGTCCTATGTCAGCCTAGTATAAGGGAATAAAGCATCGAGAGATTACGAACTATTGTCTGCTAAGTTGGCTTGGGGATGGTGAGAGTACTTACCTTTGTGGTTTGGCCTGCGTGTGACTGAGTGAGGCTACTACTTGGTCTGAGTTTCAATGTGACATGTAGTTGCTTTAGAGGCTCGCCGCGTGCTAGAGCGATAGGAGTTAGGTCGATTCCATCATTTTCTGAGCTATGTTTATTTTACGTAGATCAATTTTTGCATTTTTTTGGATCTTTTATTATACTTGGCTTTGTATAAATTTTGGTAAGCTACTTTCTCTACGGGAAGCGCTGCCAAAATTTCTGCAAATCCAAGGAGTTAGTCGACTTTTGACTTTTCAAAGTTCAGATTGTCTAAAGTTTATATATAACTTAGTAAAAATTTGGAAAGCCTCTTTTTCTAAAGGGAGTGCTGCCCTAATTTTTGCTAATTCAGGAAGTTAGACAAAATTGAACTTTGGAAAGTCAAAGATTAGTTCTGTTTTCATATTCGGACTGATATAAATTCTGGAAAGACAGTTTTCCTACGGAAAGCACTGCCGAAATTTTCTTAGTTTACAGGAGATAGATTATATTTTGACAGGTGGCGATTCTGGCGATCCACTCGGTACAGGGGAGATCATGCCAGGGTCTACCTTTGCTTGGGCACTTCTTAAAGGTAGATTCAGGCTTAGTCAATTAGAAAGATCTTGGATGAGAATGTGTTTTGGAGTAGTATTTTCCATACACTTATGATTTTGGCCTGGTGATTGGCCTGTCTTGTGTTACAGGTCCTCTTGAYCGTATTGGTTCAGGACTTGGACTAGTTTCAGATTGATCCTACAAGGATCACCTTCTGTTATCACTGATAACAGGTCGGTTGCCGATTCGCCGGTTTACGATTCAACTCCAATTCACCCCTGTCACTCAACCTAAAGTCTTTAGCCTTGTGATTGAACTGTTTTGTTGTGTTTTCACCCGGACTTTATTGAATGGTCATCCAACAAAAGTACTGAGTATTTATTTAAGAGTTGCACGAGTGAGGCTTGTATGGCTAAGGCGAGGGGTATGAGTGCAAGGAATGGTTGAAGTTGACCCCGTGTAGTGCGTGAACTTCTGAATGAATCTTTGATGTGATTGCAGGTATGGTTGTGGTTCGGCTTCGGGATGTGAATGTCTGCGATTACATACTTATATGGCTGAGAGGAGCCTCACTGTGACTGTGAGAAGTGATCGTCCTATACAAATAAGTCTTGTATATATATACTTATTTGTGTCTTGGGTACGCGCGCGGCTTACTAAGATCGTGCGCAGGGGTTAGCCAGATTATGGCTTGAGAGAAAACGAGGACCCCCTGTTGTCCTTTGTTTTTTAGTATTTTTATAGTTGGACGTTGTAGTCCATGGCAACCGTCAAAGTCAAACCCCTTGACTTTTGCCCAGGCCCGGAGCAGGACTTACCCTCAGGGCCGCAAGAAACGACTGGCACCACAGGTGCGGACGTGTGTACCACCCGCTCTGCACAGAGTGCGGAAGAGGGTGTGTGGTTTTCAACCGCGCATGGCGGTTGTCCAGCGTCGAGAGATTAACCCTCAAGGCGCTTGTCAGCCGACACTTGAGTGTCAAACGCGACCCTCGAGATTAATGAGGGTCGCGCGAGTACGGGTACTACATGGTACGCCATCATCGCGACTGCTTGCGTACATTTGCATTGCTAGTCGATATGAGTTAGCCCTGCGTCCCCGCGGTTTTATACTGAGTCTCGCGCGCGAGTCCTATCCGATTTCCGCGTTGGAAAGTTATGAGACGACTACTTAAGGGACTAGGAGTGTTGTCGCGTTGTTCGATGTGCGTATGTGTGTGTATTTTATTTTTGTGTTTGTAAAGTGGTGTGCTCGTGGTGTGTGGGATGCGTCCTAGTCGACCGACGTCGAGCCGTGCTTGGGACTTCAGCCCCCCAAGACGTCGGTTCACGTGCGGGCCCGATAGGCGTATTACCGCGCGTACCCCCTATGCTACAGCGAACGAGAAACGCCCTCGGCTGGTCCACCTCAGTGATTGCAACCGAGTAGCTTTCGTACTGTGGACTGGTAGCTCGGCGGGGATACGCCCACCGAAGGGAGGTGACAACTCCCGTAAGGTGGAGGTAAGTTGTGCCTCGCGTAGGCCCTATCCTGTCGTAGGGGCTTGCAAGAGGTATGGCTGGCGCACTCGGCCGGAGCGGCCTAAGGAAGCTCCATTTGTGTGTCTGGGATGAGGTTGGTCCAACTCCTGCGTGACGCGGCCGAGAGGGTCTCGCGCTGCTACGTGCGGTGCCGGACCGATGCGCCCAACACCGGCTCTTGCTGCCCTGCTGGCCGGTGCTCGCCGCTCACCGCCAGGGAGCGGGGGAGGGGGGTAAATTGTTGGCACATCACTTCTTCAACACCAGCGTGCCGAAGTGCACAACCATACACACACTGTGCCCAGTGTGTTATGGCAGCAGCTACCCAGGTTCAAACCCTGGCAGCAGCTGCCCTAGTTTAAACCCTAGCAGCAACATGCATCCCGGATGATAAATAATTTGGAAGCGGGGCGGGGCGGGGGCAGCGGGGCACGTGGCGCGTGTGTGTGCATATGCGTGTAAGACGGTCTTGGCCTTGGCGATTCCGCACACGCGTGACAATCACCATCTTTCTTTTCTCGCCACGTGTCACTTCTTCCGTGTTGCTCTTTTCGTCACGTTTCTCTGTTGTTTTTAACTGGGAATAGCCGAAAAACAGCCAGAAAACCCTGTGTCGGGTTTTGCTGTGTTTCCTGCTATGCGGTGTGGTGGGTGGGAGCGGGGAACGTTCCCGCTCTGATACTAGTGTGGTGGACCCACCGGGTGAGGTGCTCCGCCTGGGATATAGGTGGAGATGGAGGATGAGGGTGGAGCAAGATGGCACAGCGCAGCTCCCACGCGGACTCCAACGCACGTACTCCAAAATGTGCGAATGTAGAAGGACCCAAAATACAGACTCTGGCTGGGGGTATACCCGAGCGGACTGACTGGACTGGACTGGACTGGCTGGTACCGACAGAGGTACCGGCCTGGACTGGACTACCCCGAATACAACACAGGCCTGTCAGAGCAGGCCAAGAGGCTGGTCTCACAGGCCAACCAGAGGTCCGCTACACACACACAGAACTTTTAAAGTATAAATCATTCTTTTTTTTCTTTTTTTCTTGCCAATATGATTTTTATTTTTATTTTTATTGAAAGATAGTAACAATTTACATGTATAACTTTGACAGGTTGTTTAAGAATCGATAGTCGTCTTGCCATAAATATTCAATTGTTGTTTGTATGGTGTAGTAAAATAGTTGAAAAACAAAATGTAAGTTAGACGGCGCTCTCCTACACCCACCCACCATTCCCTCCGAGTGCCACTAGGAGTGAAACTTATGTGTGAGACAGGTCCTTTGAAATGTGTACCTACTAGTAGGGCCTCCTTATGGCTGTCAATCATCTGCTAAAACTTGAAGGACTGGCCATACCGAAATTTGGATTCGTACATGCCCTATTTTGTAGTGATTGTCCACCACCAAAATTCAGGCACCTTGATACAAACGCCGGACCACACCATACCACAACCCCTAGGGTTGCGGAGTATACCGCAGTCTCAGGGCTGTGAACATTCACATTCTCTTTGACCCAGGGTGGATGCAGAAGAATCAAAATGTAATCAACCTCATTTGAGGCCTACCCTACAATCCTGGATTTTTGGTGGGGGGTAGACTGGCCTGACTAATGTCAAGATGGACCGTAAATAATTGTCTACCGCGTGAGCGTGGGGAATGCAACCCTAAGGTAGCCAAAGCAACTGGACTAAGCGCGTGCACAAGAGAGAGAGAGAGAGAGAGAGAGAGAGAGAGAGAGAGAGAGAGAGAGAGAGAGAGAGAGAGGCCGAATGGCAAAAATTAAATATGGGTTGAATTGTGGCCGCGATCTATTTCATGGATGAAATGATTTTTTTTTTAAATAATATTTTTTCTGGCACGATCACAACAAAATTTACATGCACTCGAATTTTCAGGTTTTTTCACTCATTCTTTTGAACGTGGAAAATCACTGGAGTACCTTTTCCATTGCCCCACACATGGCTGATTGGCAAAAATGGAAAACGTGTCGTGACGATTATTTTGTGGTCTTAATAATTTTTTGAAACTTTTCTGATATTTTTTTCTGGAAAGACCACGACCAAGTCTACGGATTCTCAAAATTTTAGATTTTCCTGTGAGTTCCTCTGAGCACAAAAAAGTCGCCAAAGTTGCCTCTTGCACCAGACGCCTGTTTCGTTGCGCATTCCCGTGTCCTCCCAACATTGACCTACCTGCTTTGAGAAGAAGGGCCTCAACGCCTGGGCCTGAGGGCCCTTTCGCAGTTCACATGCAAGGGAGGACCGGTCCTCCAATTTTGCTACCGTGCTGGTTCTACGCGCAATTGTTGTAGGTGGTCCGTAAAAACATGGTGGACTGGTATCCCAACAACTTTCACCCCATTAGAACTCAGTCGTGCGCCGGTCCCCCGCCGCTGAAAATGTGCCACCTTGCCACAGATGTCGAAGCCTACTATACCGCAGACTTAGGGCTGCGAACGAGCTGGATTTGTGGTCTACGCTTAGATCCCAAAATTCTCAGGGAACCAGGATCGTCGGCATTGTCCAGAGGACGGTTCTAATCGATGTTCAGGCAAACAATAAAATTACATGGGGCCCACCATATGTATGGGGTGGTTTGTCCTGACTGTTGTCTGGGCAAACAGTAAGGGTCTGATCCGACTTCTTACAGGGATGTCACTTTTAGGCAAAATTTGGGATCCCACTTCTTTCCACGAAAGTAGGATCTCGCCCCTGAATGTCAGGGATGTGGAAACGGTCTCCTACGCGTAGGCACGACCGTGATCGCAGGGGTGGTAGTTCTTTTGGTTTTCGGGAGAGGCCGACCCCCTCTTCCGTAGCGAAAAAGAAGACATCAATTTTTTTTTTTTTTTTTTTTATCGGTCCAAATGGTAGTCCAGGAATGTCCGCCTTCGGTGGACAGTGTGTGACGGCCGACACGGTACCGTAACCCCGACCCCGACGGTGTGTCCCGCCGCGTGGCCCAATGGTAACCAGTCACCACATCCTGTCCCAAGGCCGTGTACACCCCCCCCCCTCCCCAGTTACCCCTAGGGGTCTGGATGTCCCACTTCATTGGCACTTCAACAAGTGTCAGCGGAATAGCAACCTGAACGTTTATCTGCCTGGGAAGCCCACCGTATACATAGGTCATGTCGCGTGATTGTCCAATCGGTCTATTTATCATCCCAGCCATAACGCAAAGCACTTCCTTCATTTCTCACGTGATCCAGGCGTCGAAGATCCCCGATTCCTCAACGCGTCTATCACAGCCACGTGTGATTGCTGGGGTCGTAGAGGTGCGTTGAAGTCCCACGTGTACAAGCTTCGTAGCGAAGGTATGGACGGTGGTCGTCACACTTTCCAACCTCGTTCGCCATCCCTCTCCCCATCCCCGTCCCCGATGCCTGTCGAAACATGCATGGTGGATGTCCCGCCATCAACCCCTGCCACATACGTCCCAGGTTATCAAGCTTCATCACCTGATGGAGGTGGGTCGTCTTACGTACGGTCAACTCCCGTTATGCCACACGGTCTGCCGCCCCTGCCAGCGTTCAAGAATCTTCACACTTCGATGTACGCTGTGGGGAGAGAGCCTCGATCTATGACTGCCCTCCTCGCCGAAGGTGATAGCCTTGGACCGCAGCGAGGTGGAGAATCGTATGGGAGTTGTGTTGGGTATCATGGGTGGGGCATGCCACGTGGAGGTCAGTGGCAACACTCACCGTCAGCCATGGGACCTGGCGGGGAAGGAGAGGTGCCTGCGGGGGGGCCTACATCATTGGCACATACATCATACGTTGCTGGCACTGCTGGTCACATGCACGCGGGCGTAGGTGGAGCCACCCCCAAGCTCTATTATTCACGACCGCCTCCTCCATCACCGGTTGGAGGCACTGCGCAGTCCATGCCTTCGGATGCCGCATTCAGCAGTCATGACGGTCGGCGACTTCATGTCGTCGATTCCGAAATAACGGAAAATGACCCTTCTGAATCGGTCGCCGATCAAGGTGACAATATGGACAAGCAGGACGCTGAAATGGGCGAGACGTGGACATCACCGACTGGCGACATAGCTGGTATGCAAAGCACGGGTCATGTGACAGTCGACATCAGCGATGATGACAAAACGGATGAGGGGGTGGGTGGAGAAGTGAGGAAGAAGGGCAGAAGGGCAGGTGGGGGAGGGCACGCTAGCTCTTGTCGACGCAGGTGGGGGAGGGCAGAAGGGTCGCCTACAAGCGAGCGCTTGTCGACCAAGACAAAACATGACCGTACTCTGCACAAATAGCTCTCGCGACGTCGTCTGAGCATCGTATGGCGCTGTGTAATCCGATCCTGAAGTCGTTCCCGGATTGACGGTAAAACCCGAACCGTCACCCATCTGTACAGTGCAAAGGCCAACTTTAGCGACGTTGGCAAAGCATCTCTCCAGCGAGTGTCCCTCCTTTGAATCCTTGGACGAATTCGTTCCAGAATTTCGTCGAATATGGGATGCATCAGCCGTGTGTATTCCCTGAATTTTTTTCGTGTCCCACTCCCATCATGTTCAGCTCCTCCCACGTTCCCACACCCACAGTCGTCGTCGTCGACCAACGTGTGAGAGTCGGTCGTCCGCTCACCCTGTGCCCTCATAAACTTCACAAGCAAGGAGCAACAACACATTCCTCATGTTTTGCAGCGCGACAATGTTCGCCACGACATGGATGAACATGGCAGTGGAGATAACAGTGAGATGCTCCCTCATCCGCACCTACCGGATGACCGCAGCTAGTACCATACCAAGTTTGGCCGCCGTCAATTGAGCCATAGCTTGCCCGACAACGGCGATTGTGGAACACGATCACCGCTTTCCACGAAGTCGATCAACTCCAAAAATGTGCGTGCCACGACAGACGCACCAGGTCCCCCCCCCTGCCGCAGCAACTTCCCGCCCGTGCACGTGCCACTTGTCGACTTGCCTCAAGTGCCACTCTCATCGATGGACACTACAGCGATGCTACAACCATGCTACCTCTTACAAGCAGGATGATGGTGAAAAGCTTACCCGTGGACCACGTGGCAAGACTTGCGTGGGGGGAGAGGGACCGTCGCGGAGAAACTTCCCTCCAAAACGCGTATGGGGGACCTGACGGTCGGGGAACATTTTCGGCACTACGAAGGGCCGATGCCCATCTCTGTGCGTGCCACACAAAACCTCCTGGCCGCACAAAAGGGGACACACCACCTAACCAGTCACACAGTTCGCAGGGCCGCACAGGACACCACGTGGTGTCCGAACGGACAGCACGAAACCCGATCCCGCACACCCGCCCACAACAACCCGCCGCTTTCCTCGAAAAAGCACCTCAAACACCGGGCAAGTAGGATTTCATTTTACTTGTACGTCCCTTGCGGACCGGCTCCGCTGAAAGTGGTTCTTTTGGGTTCTTATGGAAAACGGTAGAAGTCGGATCAGGCCTTAGTTGTCAACATTGTTTGGATGGCTAGTGGTGATGGATGCCTGTGTGAACAGTAAAATTCGCAGCCCTAAGGCTGCGGTATAGTGTGCTTCCGCGTCTGTGTCAAGGTGTCATATTTTCGGTGGCGGGCGACCAGGACGCAAAGTGGGTTCTTAGGGGACAAATTTTTTGGGGACCGGTCCTTGGAAAAATTGTGGACTACCTACAGCTAGCTCTTCTAGAACCGGGACTTTTGGAAAAAGGAAGGACCGGTCCTCAGGTGGAAGTGGACCCTAAAAAGAAGTGGGGGGCGTTGGACCGGTCCCCGGGCAGAAGCGAACCCCAAAAAGAAATGCGGGCATGTGAACTGCAAAAGGGTCCTCAGGCCTTGGCATTGAGCCCCGTCTTCTCAAAACAGGGAGGTCAGGCAAATCATTTAGACTGCGAAATAATCGTCGCGCCGATTCATCACATTTTCCATTTTTGCCACTCAGCAGGGCCAACTAAAAAAATACTCCAAATTCAGTGAGTTTTCTCGCTTAGAAGAATGAGTGAAAAAACCTGAAAAGTGGAGTACTCGTAGATTTTGTTGTGATCTTTCCAGGAAAAACGTTTCATAAATTAAAAAAAATTATTCCAACTGCGAAATAGATTGCAGCCGCAATTTGACCCATATTTCAATTTCGCTATTCAACCCCTCTCTCTCTCTCTCTCTCTCTCTCTCTCTCTCTCTCTCTCTCT
>BFEA01000043.1:4502783-4513325 GCA_003427395.1 Chara braunii
GTCTCTCCTCCCACCTTTCATCTGTGCATGTGTGTACGGGATCTGGGTATCTTCTATGCATGACCCAGACCCCACCATCTCATGATTGTATGTGTGTGGAGTGATGCCATGTAGGTCAGTCTATGTGAGTCAGTCTATGTGAGTCAGTTTCGTTATAAGACTTCCACTGCATAAAAACTCATCCTATATTGGTTGATTCTTGGTTCTGCCCATACTCATTGGAGTATGTAACACAGCCGCTGCCCATCTACAGCGGTGCTCCAGCAGCCTGGCGGCATCAACACGAGCGCCGAACTACTCAAACACCTCGGACCCATTTGCTGCGCCTGACGGCAAATGGGTCTGAAAACTCTGAACATCTAAATAGAATGGGTCTGAAATCTGCAAAAGAGGCCTAAGCCGACATACATTTAACCCTTCAGAGTTCAGACCCATTCTTTTATATATAAATTTGGACCATTTCTATTTATAGTTCCAATTAATTGCTAACCCTTCGGACCCATTCTATTTGCAGTTCTACTCTCCAACTGGGCTTGACTTGCTAGGACCTAAAACCGACAAACGGTTATGGGTCTGTGTTTTCCAGTAACAACGGTTCCGGTCTGAGGCAGTGGTCTGAGGCTGTTACATGCCCAGTTGGGCGATGTACATATAAAACCGAGGATCCGCAATGTGATAAAAAGGACTGAATGGACAATGCAGTGCAAGTGGAATCTCAACAAGCAATATGCATTCTGATACATACAAAATGGCGCCTTGTGGCGCAGCGGAAGACTTAGATACAAGTCCTGACCTGACCGGGACTGACATCTATCACGTAGTGCAAGACAGCGCAGCAGAATGCTAGGATACCAATGACTAGCCCAATCAATGTTGCAACGCAGACCCAACATACATCATTCTCATCACAAGTGTGGAGGGGCCTGGCGCTATACACAAGAAGAAGGCGCCAGGTCCAGATCATGCACAGACGAAGAGGAGGGGAACAGACGAAGAAGAGGGGGAGAGACGGGAATGTCGTCAACACCAAGTCTTTGTTACAAGTCCCAAATAATCCCTTGTCAAAATGTCTGAAGCCCAAATGTCGAGTCTGGATCCAAATATCACCAAGCCTGCTTTCTCATAGTCTGCTGATGCAGTGAAGTCAGGTAGCGAGAGGGTGAGATGGAGATGGTGGACTGAGAAGAGGAAGAAGAAGAACTCTCTCTCTCTCATATGCCAGGTACTAACCTGTGAAGTTGGCGCTGTGCTGCAGGTACCTTGAAGGCGAAGCTGGAGCTATGGTGCTGCAGGTAAGTATCCCTGGCCTCCGCCCAATCTCTCTCTCTCTAGTACTACTCTAGCTCCTAAGAGCGCCCGGCGCTGAAGACTACTGCTAATGCTACTAGCGCCCAGCGCTGAAGACTACCGCTAGCGCTACTATTCCTGCAGCGCTCCTCCAGAGTGCTGCTGCCGAATCCTGAAGACTACCTCCTGCCTCCTGAACTGCATGTGAAGTGCCTGGGAAGTACCTAGGAACTACCTAGCAACTACCTGCAGCCTGCAGGGCGGGCCAGTCTTATATAGTGCTGGCCCGTCCAGGAGGCTGCTCTTGCCAATGCCAAAATGTGCCAGACCCTGGGGTTGAAGCTCAAACAAAGTTTGTCTTGAAAATAGGCCAAAAATGGCCTGAGCTAAAACCCTGGTTTGGTGCCCACGTTTCAGGGCAGGTCGATCTTAAGAGGGCCTGAAAAAATGGACCTCAGTTTCAGGCTGAAAAGACTCAGGGCCGGAAAGGCCCTGATTTAGCCTGAAACGACACAGGGCCTGTAGGCCCTTGTTTTCAGGCTTTCAGGCTGAAAACAACACGGGGCCTGTAGGCCCTTGTTTTCAGGCTTTCAGGCCGAAAACAACACGGGCCTGAAAATGGCCCGTGCAACGAGTTGCAGGCGCAGCATGTAACACAGTGGTCTGAGGCAGTAATAGAGCAACCGCCGTTTATGCCTGAAACGAAGTTCAGGCCATTCAGGCGCAGTAGTACCCGTTTAGCAGTAGTTTAGGGATCTTGCAGAAAAGTGCCTGTTGGCTTAGGCCTATTTTGCAGAAAAGTGCCTGTCGGTTTAGGGCTATATATCAGTTATCGGTTAGGACCCAGTACTCAGAAAAATCACAAAATTAAAAATTGTGCTAGTTTGAGTTTTACAGCCTGCTAAGAAACTGCAAAAACATTGCAATCTGGTTGTGATATCGTGTAGAAAACACACATGGGCACACATGCTCTCTCAGGACTTACACTGGCCCTGTGCGTATGTTTATCAACAGATTACCAGAAAGTCAATGAGGTCTGTTACAGGCCTCTTGGAGTTCTGTCGAGGGTAGCCGATATGGGTGAACTCGGGAATCGTATCATGAAGTGCTAGATGTCGAGTATGCGCCTCGCTCCACTACACAACACTCTGCATGCATTCGGATGCTTCTGGATCAGTTGCATTCGGACAAGTAACTTTTTGAATGTATCGGGTCCAGAAAGCATTCGAATGCATGTAGAGTGTTCTGTAGTGGAGTGACGCTCCATGTGTTGTGCGAGCATGGTGGTTCACCATTTTTAAGTTATCTTGTTGTTTAAAATTTAAATTTTAAAGTCTAAACCGATTGATTTACCATTTATGATTTATCGCTTATGTTAATAAACTTGATATAAAGTATAAAGTTATAAACTTAATTTTGCAAGGAAAATGAGTGATAGCGAATTCCAGAAACCAAGCAGCATCATACACATGTAACCAGATAGTCCTGAGATTGAGCAGAACTGCAACACGAGTCCCGCCAAATAAGAGCACAGCAAAAGCTCACTAGTGACAATGTTGGAATAGTCTCATCATCATCAACAATGAACCAATGTCGACTTCCTATCTGGCGCTCTGTGCCCAGACTACAAATGGCAGATCCTATCTAGCCTATCTACAGTGCCGCTGGTGACGTTAACAGCTCCCTGAAGTACGAGCAGATCTCGGCCAATGTCGCTCGCCTCAAGCACCAGGTATCACTCACAACCACTATCCCCAACACACAGATGCCACATGCACCCAAGGACCACCATGCGCGCCATCCAGCATAGCGCAGCGCAGCTCGGCTATGGCTGCCTGCTTTTCCTGCTCGCCCGTGAGCGCGTGGGCGCTGGCCAGCATTTAGCGCAGCAGCGTTTGCGCACCATGCATTCAGTGCCCGAATGCCGAATGCGAGCGCAGGCCCTTTCCTAAATGGAAGTGGCCTGCCTGCTGCGTGCGGTCTGACTGCACTGGGCCCCAACCCAAAAGCTTCCGGTAGGCCCCGAGAGGCTGAGACCCAGTCCAAACGAATCAGGCCCAGGGCCTATGGCGGTTACCCGTGTTCAACTGCCCGCAGCCTGTGTCCGGTCCATGTTGCGCATCTGGCCCAGGGCCTGTCTCAGTTACGTACGAAAAAGGCAGCCTGGGCCTGGGCACTCTCAGCCAACTGGCGCTGCGCAACTGCCTGAATTTCCCCCAGTTGCGTGGTAGCTGAGAAATAGGCCGCCCATCCTTGGTCGAGCCTGCCTTCACTTAGGGCGGCCGACGTTGTTGCAAACAGGGCCCAGTAGGGCTTACTGAGGCCTTGCGCCTCGCATTCCCTCCTGCATACTTTGCTAGTCCTCTGAGAAGTTCATTCAATCTGGCGCTTTCCTTTCTGCAGCAACTTCTCGTAGTGGGCGACAACTTGCGGAGCGGTCTGCATCAGTTCCTCCGGGGTAAACAATCTATCCTCCTTTGGATCAGTGTGATGTCTGAACCGAACGCGATATTGCAGCTTCGGCTTCGGAGGACGTCCCCTGCCTGTTGGTCTTGGAACTGGCATCTCCCTGTGGTCCACGATGTCGTCGATGTCGACCTCTCCGTCCATGGTTGAGGGCAACATTGAGCGACGCGAAGGAAACTGATCAGTTTCCTTGGAAGGTGTGAGCTTGGAGGCGTGAAAGACAGGGTAAGTGTGAAGGTGACCAGGGATCCGGATACATAACCTGTGGTCCACGATGTCATCGATGTCGACCTCTCCATCCATGGTTGGGGGCAGCATTGAACGACGAGAGGGAAAGTGATCAGTTTCCTTGAAAGGTGTGAGCTTGGAGGCGTGAAAGACAGGGTAAGTGCGTAGGTGACCAGGGATATGAATTAACATACGACGACCCATCCAGATCATCCCCTACAATATCTAGAACCTCCCAGAGCCCAAAGTACTGTGGCATGAGCTTGCGGGAGATACCGTGCTCCTGCCCTAGTTCGGAAGACTTTACGCAGACTTTGTCCCCTACCTGAAATGCCGATGGGCGGCGATGTTTATTCTCAGATTCTATCATTGTCGCCTGTGCTTTGTGCATCTGTTCTACCGCTTGCTGCATCAAGTGTTCATATCGATATGTAAATTCTAATGTACCAGGTGCAGCTGTCGGCTGATTCTCAGGTAGTAGGAAGTCTAGAGGTAGTCGAGGGTTGAATGTCAGCAGCAGACTGTTAGGACTCACCGCGGTAGCACTGTGTACAGCGTTGTTATATAGACTGGCGACTAGAGCAAGTTTTTCGTCCCAGTTTACCTGGTTGGGCTTGATGTAGTGCCTCAACAGGTGTTGTACCTGTCTCTTATACACATCTAGATGTGTATAAGAGACAGCAACAGGTGTTGTACAACGCGGTTCAGCTGCTCTGCTTGCCCATTTGCCCCTGGGTGGTTCCTGGAGGTCATATGCAGCTGTCTACCCTGATCTGCAGCTGCAGCCTTCCACAACTCGCTTGTGAATCCGACATCGTCACTTCCATTAGACTTTGGGAGTCCAAAGTCTCTTACCCTGTTCTCCTTGAACAGCCTAGTGACGTACCAAGTCTCCGCTGTTTCGGGCATTGCAACCAATCTAGCGTAATTACTAAACCTATCCACAATGATAAAGATGTGTCTCATTACACTCTTGCTGGTGACCAGTGTGTCCATGAAGTCCATGGACAGGCTCTCACCGAGCCTTTCCGGAATCGAAAGGGGCTTAAGAAGCCCAAGAGGAGCCTGTGTACGTGGCTTGTCCTTCTGACACACTTGGCGAGTCTCCACGTGCAGCTTGGCATCTCTCATTATTGTGGGTCACCAGAACTGCTGCAGCAGGTTGGCTGCAGTCTTCTTATAGCCAAAATATCATGTGGCATCATGACATTCACCTAAAAATAAACTACGCAAAGACTCCCGATTAGGCACACACAAACGTTTATTCCCTGCCTTCTGAAGGAACAGCAGGTCGTTGACCAGCTCAAACTCAGCAAAGGTCACTCTGTCCCTCACCTCGAGTCTGCGTATGATCTCGGCCATGAACGGATCCTCACGATAGGCTTCCACCAAAGAACGACTAACATCGTCCGCAAGCCCAAACCGAGTGATCAGCGCACCAAGGAAGTCTGGCCTACGCGACAACGCATCAACAACTTTGTTGTACTCTCCTTTGATGTACTGGGGCTCGAAGTCATATTGCTCAATGACTTCGATCCAGCGTTTCAGCGCATCAGAGGGCACTGGCTGGGTTCTCATCCATTTCAGTATCTGATGACCAGTCATGACGTAGAAGAACCTCCCAAGGAGGTAGTGCCTCCAGTGGGTTAGCGCTTTGTAGATCGCAAAGAGCTCCTTCTCATAGGTGGACTTAGCCAACTTCTGAGAGGGCATCTTTTTGGACATGCACTCAACTGACCTCAACTTTGGCCGCTCCTGCTGTGCAAGCAAGGCGCCTATGCCATATTGGCTGGCATCCGTGGTTACTATAAACGGCTTGTCAGGATCAAGAAGTTTCAAGACCTCATGGTGTGTCAAAGCATGCTTCATATGTTTGAAGGCAGCCTCACACCTGTCTGTCCACTCCCATGGGGTATCAAGGCGAGTCAGGTCCGTCAAAGGGGCGGCCACTATGCTATAGTTTTTGACAAAATTGTGGTAGTAGCCCGTCATCCCTAAGAAGGACCTCATCTAAGTCACAGATTGAGGACTCGGCCAGTCACGAATGTTGGCCACCGTTGCGTCATCGGGCTTCAATCCCTCTGCGGAAATCTCATGACCCAAGTACAAGATCCGAGTGCGCCCAAACGCGCATTTCTCCCCGTTGATCTTGAACTGGTGTTGTCGAAGGAGACTAAGGACTTTGTCTAAGTGACCAACATGCTCCTCGGCAGTCCTACTAAAGATAAGTATGTCATCGAGGTACACGATGACAAACTTGTCCAAGTAGTCATGAAAAATCCGGTTCATGGCATGCTTGAAGGTGCCAGGAGCATTGCAAAGGCCGAAAGGCATCGCCACAAGCTTGTACAGACCGGACCTGGTCTAAAACGCGGTTTTGTGTTGATCCTCGGGCCGGATTGCAATCTGATGGTACCCGGACTTTAGATTTATCTTACTGAAGTACCGACACCCTTGCACTCGGTCCAATAAGTCATCTATGCGCGGTAGGGGCTCTGAGTTCTTCACAGTGATGGCATTGAGGCCCCTATGGTCAATGCACATCCTCAAGGTTCCCCCCTTCTTTGGTACGAATAGGACAGGCGATCCATAAGGGGAAACAGTAGGCCGGATCCAACCCTTCTCTATGAGTTCCTTGAGTTGCCAGCGAAGCTCATCAAGTGCCGCTGGAGACATCCGATAGATCGTACTCTTCGGAATACTAGATCCTGGGATAATCTCTATCGCGTGGACGACCTCCCTCTCAACAACCCCTTTCGGCTCTTCAAATAGATCAGGGTATTTAGCGACCACTCCCTCTATCTTTGGAGGCATTTTCACCGGCTCGCCTGCTGTAGAGACATAAGCTAAGTACATACCCTCCTCCAGATTTTGCTTATAATAGTTATAAAACGCGGCCGCACACATGCATCCATAGGACTCGATCAGACTACTAGCGTTAAACTTACGTAATCTGGCGATCCCCCCTCCGGGCAAAGTGTGTTTGACCACTTTTCGGTCCCAATCAAACTGGGGTTGTGCAACCGAAAGATAGTACGTACCTAACAGGATATCCATTGGGAGGTCATCGCTGACTAGGAACGAGACTCGATGTCTCAGTTCCCCTCCCGCGTACGGGAAACAACACTCAACGTCTTTAAGGTAGTCGTTCACGACCATGCGCTGTTTGTTGGCACAGGTCGACTCCACAGGCGCTGCACTTGCCCCTGTAAGCGCAGCCTCTCAACACACGCACGACTAACGAAGTTTTGCGTCGAGCAAGTGTCATAGTAGGCCCCTGCCTTGCGGCCGCCGATAACTACCCCGGCGACGAACAACTCACCCTTAGGGGATTTGGCCATGGCCGTCCAAGAAGTTAGCGGGTCTGATCTAGACCACTCCTCCTCTAGCTCCAAACACATTCATCGAAGAGAGGATTGACGAGTCTGAATGTGTTTGCTGGACGACTATGGAGTCAGTAGCTTGGGCCATCTCTCGAGATGGTGAGGGTGTGTCCACCACCTCGACCCTAGTAGGAACAACTACTATTCCTACTGGCTCAACGTGTTTCCCGAGCCGGTGCCAGAACCGCTGGCCACATTGCTGCCCTGGGAAGCGGAGGATCCCATCGCCTGCCCCATTGTAGGCGGGATCTTTTCGATCACCTTCTTGTTACGGCACTTGAACTGATTATGGCCATATTGGCCACAACGGATACAAGCCTGTCGGGTGTACAGGTCTCTCCACACATCCTCTGTGAGGCCCACTTTCTCCCAAGGAGGAGCATTGGGGTCTACTTGACTCCTAGCCGGGGAGCCTCCACGGCGTCTATCGGTCGCCTTACCTTTTTGGACTGAGGCAGCGACGGTTCCACCCCCTGAAACCTCTACGCTGCCCGCCTCTGAACCTACTCCCTCCTGGTAGTCGTCGTCTAACTCAATGGTGGAACCATCATTGTAGACGAACATAATACGACCCTTCGCCTTCCAGTTGAGAGGCAGTGCTTTCTTCCTTCCATCCGTCGTGGGTTGGTGCCCATGCCCTATCTTTGCTTCCAGGTCTAGGGCCTTTTTGCTAAACGAGGGAAAGTTGTGCACATTGATGTTTGCCTCACCCGCCAACCGATTCCTGAGTGGCATTGGAAGACACCTCAGGTAAGTGGTGAGTAAGACCTGGGGGTCGTAACGTACTCCAGGTACACAGATCAGACGCTCCTCTGCATCTATGGCATCCCTTACCGACTTGAACGATCTAAAGCTCAAAGTCAGGATCGCACTAGTGGCCTTTTGGGCCTCTTGAGGATCATGCCACCTTTCTTCCACCAGGTTGAGGAAGTCTTCCAGTTTCTTGTTGACTGCCCAAGTGCGAAAGTCATGATCGTACCCCTATAGTTGCACGTACCCACTTAACCATCTTGTTGCACTCCCCTCCAAGTAGGAGGCAGCCACAAGCACTTCCTCCTGCGGCAAGGTTAACTTGCACTTCATGTAGACTGGCACTGACCTCAACCATGTGTCAAGGTCTTCGCCCCGCTTGTCCCCTGAGAAGGGTTTTAGGCGCTGCGATGGCAGTCTTCGGAACCCACTGGCCTTGTCCCGGTACCTGTACCACTCCGGGATGTGGACCCTGGGGTGCAGGCTGCTGCACTACCTTCTGTTGGGCCTGTGTGCCCTGCTGCTGTGCCGGCTGTGAGACAGCAGGCTGCCCAGTTACGGCAGTCTGTAACGAAGGTTGGGAATACACTGTCTGTACAGGAATCTGTACACTAGGACCTGCTGAGAACCCTCCTGTCAACGGCATACCTAGGCAAATGGCTTGGACCGATGCCGGAGAGGCTACATATGGGGATACTCTCAGTCACCAGTGGGACAAAAGGAGGAGGCTGTACCACGGGCCAGGCACCGGGCCCTGATGGTGATGGTGCTACCTGAGCTCGCCTGACCAGCACGGCTGTCAGAGAGCCGTTTGGTGGTCCTACATTTCCACTACATTCCAGCAGGACTGTCCGCAGGGTCCTCACATCATCATCCATGTTTGTCAGGTCCATCCCCTCTAACTCACTAACGTCCGCTTGTCTCCGGTGGATCCTTGATCTTCTTCTGATCATCCTTTCTTTCTCTGCCTTTATCTCTCCTAGAGCCTGCTGTAACTGTGCCTTGTGAGCGGCTGCTCGCTGTATGGCGACCTCCTCGGGAGTCAACACTAACTGCTGACTCGCCATGACACCAGCGGACTGACTCAGGGTCTGTGCAATCGTCGCCCCTACACAGTCCCTGAACTACTGGCCTGGGAGCTTTGCTGCTCACTACACACTCCCTACGGCCGCTCACCCAGCAGAGCGCATGCATGTACCGCATAGGCAGAAGACAAACGCCAGATTTGCGCACTGTACCACAGCTCGGATACCCAATTGCAAGGAAAACGAGCGATAGCGAATTCCAGAAACCAAGCAGCATCATACTCATGTAACCAGATAGTCCTGACCTCGAACCAAAAGCAGAGTTGCAACACGAGTCCCACCAAATAAGAGCACAGAAAAAGCTCACAAGTGACAATGTTGGAATAGTCTCATCATCATCAACAATGAACCAATGACGATTTCCTATCTGGCGCTCTGCGCCCAGTCTACAAATGGCAGATCCTATCTAGCCTATCTACAATGCCGCTGGTGACGTCAACAGCTCCCCGAAGTACGAGCAGATCTCGGCCAATGTCGTTCGCCTCAAGCACCAGGGATGTCTCTCGTATCACTCACAACCTCGATCCCACACACACAGATGCCACATGCACCCAAGGACCACCATGCGCCCCATCCAGCATAGTGCAGCGCAGCTCGGCTATGGCTGCCTGCTTTTCCTGCTCGCCAGTGAGCGCGTGGGCGCTGGCCAGCGTTTAGCACAGCAGCGCTTGCGCAGCAGGCGGCCGGTGCCCGAATGCCAAATGCGAGGGCAGGCCCTTTCCTAAATGGAAGTGGCCTGCCTGCCGCGTGCGACCTGACTGCACTGGGCCCCAGCCCAGAAGCTTCCGGTAGGCCCCGAGAGGCTGAGACCCAGTCCAAACGAATCAGGCCCAGGGCCTATGGCGGTTACCCGTGTTCAACTGCCCACAGCCTGTGTCCGGTCCATGTTGCGTATCTGACCCAGGGCCTGTCGCAGTTACGTACGAAAAAGGCAGCCTGGGCCTGGGCGCTCTCAACCAGCTGGCGCTGCGCAACTGCCTGAATTTCCCCCAGTTGCGTGGTAGCTGAGAAATAGACCTCCCATCCTTGGTCGAGCCTGCCTTCACTTAGGGCGACCGACGTTGTTGCAAACAGGGCCCAGTAGGGCTTACCGAGGCCTTGCGCCTCACAATTTTCAATTTTTCAATATATAATATTTTATTATTAAACTGTGAAACTCTTTCTGAGTTTTGTTTTTGCATATCTTATCCTCACTCTTTTTTTTTATGCCGCTGATTTTATTGATTTGTTCTTTAACAGGTGAAAAATCGCAGGGATGAAGGACATGGTGCAGAAATGAATACGGGTCCAATGCCCCGTCACCAGGTCCGTTTTTCTCTCCTCTCCCCCCCCCCCCCCCCCCC
>BFEA01000043.1:4532867-4549962 GCA_003427395.1 Chara braunii
TTTTTTTTGACCTGGGGAGAGGCACCATCTATTGGTGGGGAGCATCACACCTGCTGGGAAATGGGCCCAGCGTCCCATATACAGATTGAATTTGATGCCTGCCAGCATTGATTACCCCGACCTCCAGGGGATTGACTGAGCAGGAAGCAGGGAAGGGGGGGACCTCTTCACCTTGGAACCGGCGCCAGATACCTATTGCTACACACTAGTTCTTCACCCCCCCCAATGAAAAAGGAAAAAGGAAAAGAAAAAGAAAAAGGAGTTCAGTGTATGTGGTCGGACTGGGGGCGACCGGGTTTTTTTTTGGGGGGGGGGGGAGGAATGGCCATTAACTCAGTGGGCAGAGCACCAGTTGGAAATGCGCGTTGTGGTCAAAACTGGGCAGCTGTACGTACGGACTCCAGTGTGCATGACCACTCGCACACCTTCCTCGGGTTGGCGCGTGGTAAGAAAAAAAGAAAAAAAAGAAAAGAAAAAAGGACTAGACACTGCCTGTACCACCCAAGGGGTTCAGTCCATAGTTGTCGTATGCTGGGTTTTAAGCTTGGAGAGCTCTGCCTGATGTTTCTCAGTCCATGGGCTGTGCTGATGATTATTGTTCATGCACTTGTCTCCCAGTCTAGTACAGCGCACAAGCAGACCTAGTTGTCATTGTACGGTCTGAGCTAGGGGCTGCATAGAAGAGGTTGGGGGTCTGAATCTGATCAGGCCAGGCAGAGCATATGTGCAAAGAGATAGTTGGGATGCAGGCAGGGATATTGTTGTGAGATCGATCACGTGAGTTGGTTAGTACGCGGCTCCGGCCTTGCAGAAAGTTTTTGTCACCACAAGGGAAACTCGGAGGTGCCGTGCGGTCTGGGGAGCCGTTGGAAAAAAAAATTGGTGCCTCTGGTTTCATGCTGACAACCACGGGCCTATGTGTGGTGTACTGGTGCTTTAAGGCCTTGTTTTCCGGGGGGCAGGGCCGTACGTGGGATGATAGGGGGGAGCTGTTAGTAGGGGGATTAGATAGGAGAGTCCCAGGGGGATAAACTAGAATAAGGCCCAGTCGATGGTAGACATGAGAGGGACGGATGGTAATCTAGTACGTACCATTGACTGATACCAGCCAGTGCTGTTCTGGACAAGGACTCTGGGGGGTTGGTCTTGCAGTAGGGGCTGTCTTAGGGATAGATAATGATGGGATAGCCTGCTTCCGACGTTGACAAATAGCCCAGGGCAGGGCTAGTTGATGATGGAGGAAAGGGTGATGGATGGTGGCCTAGTACGTACTGATGCTGCTCTGGATGATGACAACCTACAATATAGTGGCTGGAGGGTCTAGTTGATGACCGAGGCAAGGGGACGGATGGTGGCCGTAGACCCGCCAATGATGGAGGCTGTAACCAACAGCGATCAGAATAACAACAGTACGACCACAACAATGTGACCAGAGACGGGTCTAGGGGGACGTCTATAGGTAAGGGGAAGAGGAGGAGGGGAGAGGGGGGAGAGGGGATGGTGGTTGCCGTACATCTACTGATAATAGGTTGGAACCTCTAGGTTGCATTTACAATAGCAGTGGTACATACAATGAACAAGTCGACAAGATACGAGCAGAACAAGGAATAAAAATGGCTTGGGGGACAGTTATGGGTCCACCTATGGGACTTGAAGAAGAACGTCTACGCCTAGCGCTCGATGTTCCCATACGACAGGGTGATGGTCCTGAGTGCTGGTCACACTGAGGTAGGATAGTAGGGATAGAGGGTGCGCGAGGAGTATGGACGCGAGGATGGGTTGGAAGGTAGCCTCACCTCGTCAGGACAACCATTGCCTGGCCTGGCAGCTGCCAGCAATCACCGTGTGTCTGGTCCTTGGCCTCCTCAACACCCTGGGCTTCAAAAAAAAAAAAAAAAAAAAAAAAAGACAGGGTTTGTGTGACTGTGCTTCAATCAGGGCTGAGCTGGGTAGGCCCTGCTCAGCCCTCGTGCCTACAACCACTGTCTGGTCAGGTCATTCCTGTGTCGATGATGGGTGGGTGATAATCCTCAGCGGTAAACACTGAGGTGGGATTGTGGGAGAGCAGAAGGGAGTCAGTCTCATAAGGAATAGGGACCTCTATATATAGGCCATCTCCCATCTCTCAAATGGCCGCCTACCGAAGGTGACTGTCATATGTCTATAGCATGATAGCATGATTAGCATCCAACCTTCACAACAACCTGGGCTTAAAAAAAAAAAAAAAAGGGTTGCAACTTTGAAGTCTGAAGAAGATTCATGCCAGATGTTTTTGGGAAATCTTTTGTTTTTTTAACTTTTTTTGTTAAACAAATTAAAGCTTTTGTATTAAACCACCAGTACTTGGCCCAGCTATCGGCCATGGAAAAAAAAAAAGAGTAGAAATGTTTCTAGTCGGTTGAATTTGGGCGCTCCTGTAGTGGCCTGTACGTTTCCTAAACCCGTGGCTTGTTAAAAAAAAGAGTAGAAGTGTTTCTAGTCGGATGAATTTGGGCGCTCCTGTAGTGGCCTGTACGTTTCCTAAGCCCGTGGCTTGTTAACGGGCCGCACGACTTTAGGAAGTACTGGTGGTTTGATAAGACTGGAAAATGGTTCCAGTGTTCCTTACATGTGTTACACACATCACCCTGCCCCTTGTTATTGTCAAGGGCCCCAGATTCAGTGCCATTGATTACGTCCTGAAAAAGGAAGGACGTTATACCGCTCCACCTCTGTTCCGTAGACTACCGTCTTCACCCGAATTGAAAGCCTGGTCATTCTAGCTGCACTTGGAAAAACTTTCAGTCCGCATGATGTGATAATGTCCGGGTGTTCTGTTCGGGGGAAGATGGTGGTCTCATCTCTGGCTATAGCCACCCTCCCTCTTCTTTCAGTTCCAATCACCATAGTTCAATTCTTAGTCCAAACACGAAAGGATACCCTTCTCTTTTTTTTTTCTTTTTTTTTTTTGGGACAAAGAGCTCCAATCTATTCGTGGGGAGCAACACGTGCTGGGAACCGGGCCCAGCGTCCCGAAAGAATACCCTTCTCGCTTACACGTTGCATTGACATTGGATGAAAATATTTTTTACTCATTTTTTCAGAATTTCAATTTAAAAAAAATCTTCGGTGAAAAATTCGAAAAAAAAAAGTATGTTGTACAATATTGCAATGCAAACAACTTTTGCTTGAGGGTCTTGGTGAAATTCCAAACCAAATTTGAGATAAAAATAGAAACAATGGCGGTACTACAGGCTTTCGAAAAGTTATACCCTGAGGACTGCTGGCCAAAGTGGACCCTATCTGGGTTCTCCCTCTCAGCCCACTGTTGCAGGCTACTGGGATGAGCAATTGAACCGCCAGTTCACCGGAAGCAGAGTACTGCTCTTGCCGGTTGACTTGACCAGAGCATTTTGATTCTGGCTTGGGCTGGTAGCCTGGTAGTGGCAGGCCAGTTTGAAAATGAGCAGCTGCTGGCTAGCGAGCCTTGGAAGGTATCTTCGTCGCGCATGTGAACTCATGGCTTTACACCAGACTGCCTTGTGGGGGGGGGAGGGGGAACAATTGAGACCAGACTGCCGGGGGGCAACTTTCCCCCCTCCCAATATAATCTGCCACCTAAAGGCTCCCCCTCATAAGAAAATATGTTCTCCTCCCTCATGGAGGCAGTGTGTTGACAATTCACTGTCTATCCAAAACTTTTTTTTTGTTTTTTTTTCGTTCTTCTTTTTGGGGAACAAGGCTCCAATCTATTGGTGGGGAGCAGCACGTGCTGGGAACCGGGCCCAGCGTCCCATATGGAAATTTACATAGACTTTGAAAATTGAGACACGGGGGCCATTACCCGGCCTTGTCTAAGAAAAATTGGAGCGACTTAGGAAATTACTAGGACAAACTTCAGAAATAGACAAACTTCAGAAAAAGACTCAGGAAGCCCCCATCAGTCCTCTTTACCTCACTCCGGCAAGACTTACTGCGGCAATTGTCTATCAAAACTTTTTTTTTTTTTTTTTTTTTTTTTTAAACACSCCCCCACCAGTGTTAGTGGTGCTGATAAGAGCAGACACCACTAGCACCTGGGGAGAGGCTCCATCTATTGGTGGGGAGCATCACCTGCTGGGAAACAGGCCCAGCGTCCCATATACAGATCGAATTTAATTCCTGCCAGCATTGATTACCCTGGCCTCCAGGGGATTGACTGAGCAGGAGGCAGGGAAGGGGGGGACCTCTTCACCTTGGAACCGGCGCCAGATACCTATTGCTACACACAAGTTCCTCCCTCCCCCCTCGAGCCCCAGTCCTTTTTGTTGCTGGAAACCGGGTCGAGTGTCCCTTTGAATACGTCTTTTCTTACAGAAGGGTCAGCTGAGAAAGCAGGATTCCGAAACCAGGAGGAAAAGGACTGATTCTACTATTGCCACCGTGGCTAAAAGCTGATTCTTCCCTCCCCACCGTGGCTCAAAGCTGATTCTTTCCTCCCTCCTCTGCCCGCGCACTCTTGCACCCAGCCCTCGTTGAGCCATCGCTGTTCTGTCACGTCGATCCGCTGACCCGCTTACTCTGCTCCGTACCATTGCATGTCCACCATTGCAAGCTGATGAGGCGGAAAGGGGTCGGGGAAGTCTGAGGGTGGTCACAGTGGGACTCGTTGGTCCATATTGGTCCATTCTTTGAAGCCTATGTTGTAGTCCCTTCTGAACTGTTCCCGTTCCTGCCCCTGCGTTTGCCCCTGTGTTTCTCCTCTCTCCCATTGGATGTGTGCGATCCAGCCCCCCTGTTCGCTTCCCAGCCAGTCCCTTGAGAATTGTTTGATTGCTTGTGTGATGTCTTTTTTTGCGTGGAGCCTGTCCAGTTGGCTTTTAACTTTTTGCCACCGCGTAAGGAGTTCTTGATTGATAAATGGTCTGATCATGTCCGTCACTTCCTCCCCTTCTGCTCGAACCCCTTCCATGGAAAGTATGCAGCGTTTTCTCCATAGTGCCCAGATAATGGCTCTCCTTCCTATTTTAAACATGTTGTTCTCGAAGTCGCTGCCTGAGGGGAGGTCCATGCTTCACAGAGCAGCGCCCTCCAATCCCATGGCCAGGTGGAATCAGTTTCAAGCAGGCTCCATATCCTGTCCCACCGTCGCCATGTTAGCACCGCCCCCGGGCACAGCAGGAAGATATGTTTTATGGTTTCAGGGATCTTTCGAGACGGGAAGGCTGTGTGGCAGGATTTACACCATGGCAGTGCCAAGCCTTTCTGTTCTAGATACGTGCGGTCTACCAGCCAGTTGTTAGTGGGAAGGCAGCGGTGCCCTATCTGCCATTGCAGGGAAGCGAACTTTGTCGGTTTAACTCTCGTGGTTGTAAACCATCGGATGGGGCGAAGGGTTCCTTGTCCCACATTCAGATGGGTCGGCCAGCGGGCCCTCACGATCTCTTTGAAGTTCACCCTTGGGCGCAGCAGCCGGTATGTGTGCTTCACGGACAGGCTGAGCAGCTGCTTATCTGAAATTTGTGGCGACCTATGTACTGGCTTCCAATGCGACTCCCCCGGGTCGAACGGCAGGTCTACGAGCGGGGTTTTCGGGCGAAACACTATCCATTCATCTTTCTGCATCAACACCCGGAGCTTGTATAATTCCTTGTTTTTGCACCACTTCAGCTCCTCCGGGGTATGCTTAGAGAGGACATTATCCTTATTCTTGTGGAAGAGGCTGATCTGAGACTCATCGGACCGTACCTCTACTACCTTACCCACACTCTCCTTGTCCCCCAGGATAGCCACCCTGTCCCATTGTGTCAATCGCGGTCCCTGCTCAGAATGCGCGCCCAATTGAGGGGGGTCGCAAAAATCAATTCTTCCAGGTTTCGTTCGACATCGTGACAGTACCTCATCGTGGCTCTCAGTTGCGAAGACGTTTTCCAGTTTTTTTTTGTTGGGTCCCATATATCCTTAATTATAACTATACCCTTTCTAACCCAGCTGCTCCACGGAGAGTCCGAGCTGCGGTACACCCTCCCATGCCTATCCGTGATGTTCCTATTGCCGAGGAGGGGTTGGCGCATCACCTCTTCCCAGGTGTTTGGCGAGGTTTTCTCTGGCAGCGGCAGCTGGCGCCAAGTCTTTAGAACACGGGGCCAGAAGTCATCTCTAGTCAGGTCCCTCCTTGCTTCATCTCGGCTCGAGATCCTGGCAGACCAGGGCCGTCGCGGTATGGACCAGTAATGGTCTTCTATCCAGATCAGAGGGTGTACCCCCCGTGGTGCCTGCGGGGCTAACCTGGCAATATGTTCCAGCGCCAGGGAAAGCCATGGGAGATCTGGCGTGAACACCATTCTTCTCACCCACTGAGCAGTGCCGTCACTTGGATATCTGGGTCCAAAATTCCCAAGCCCCCTTTATCTTTAGGCTGGATAACTGACGACCATGCCACCCGACTGATGACATTCGGAAGCCCGCTGTTACCTCTCCACAACAGAGCAGTTATCTGCCGTTTAAGGGATTTAACCGCTTCTTTACTGAGGGCCTAGATTGCAGATTTGTACCATAGAGCAGCCAGTACTGTGTTGTTAATTGCCAATGCCCTACCTATTAGAGATGTGTGCTTGTCGTTCCACTGGGTTAATTTTTCCAGCGCCGGTTTGAGGATCCAGTTGTCGTTGGAAGCAGGTCTTCCCAACGCTGTCAAGACGATTCCCAACACTGTAACCGAAGCCTCTTGCGGTAGCCACTTAACCTGTGGTAACTCTGGGGGTCGCACCCCTTGATGGTAGATCCACCACCCCAGTGTTTTGTTGCCCCAATTTATAATCATGTCAGAGACCGCCGTAAACCGCTCTAGCAGTCGCCTAATCTCTTCCATGTTCTCGAGGGTGGCGTCCATCAGTATAGGCAGGTCATCCGCGAACATCGAACAGACCGGGATTGCTTCCTCTGGGATGGCGGAGATTTGCAGTTTGGTAAGATCCTTGTTGGCCCGGAGGTTTGCAGCCAACGCCTCCATCACAATTATGAAGAGGAAAGGGGTCATCGGGTCCCCTTGTCGGACCGATCGTTGCAGCGAGATCACCGGTGCTAGGCGGCCGTTTATCTGGACAGTCATGGTAGCATTGAAGTGCAGAATCTCAATCCGACGCCGAAAAGACGGGCCAATGTTCATTTTTTCCATACATTTATCTAAGAAAAGTCAGTCCACGTGATCGTATGCTTTTTCAAAATCAATAAAAGTTTCGGTTGTTTCGAGAAACAGCTGGTTAAACGGTCGGTACCCCAAGGGGTCTTAGGCCCCCTCTGGGAAGGCTCTGATTCAAATGCATATGGACCCACGCGGCACACAGATTCAGCCACCGCGTTAACGGCCTAAAAACGTGGAAGTATTGGTGGTTTAAACTGCCAGTACACAGCGCCGGCTTTGCTGAAAAATAAACTCGTAGCCTAAGAAAATTTTGGAGGCTCGGCCTACCAGACCACGATGGCTGGCGGCGCCAACCAAAAAGAAAAAAAAGTGCGCCGCTGATGGTGCAGGAGACCCACTTAATGGATCTCCTGAAGCACCACAAGGCACGGTGCAGGAGACTCACTTAATGGATTTACCAGAGCACCACAGGGCACATAAATAGGCCTGGCCCTTTCAAATTTATCAAGCCTATGCCCCGAGTCTTGGGCGGGCGGTGACAATATGGGTCCCCCCCAAGTTGCGAATAGAAATACTTAATTCGGGGTGCTGGGTATGTTGGAATTGTAAGTGGTATGCATTGGCTCCCTCTATGCCCCTAACTTTGCCCCCAAGAGAAAAGAGTTCCTAGAGAAAGTTAAGGTTGTCCCCCCCCCGACATCCTAGTAATTCTAGCTGGGGATTATAATATCGCGTCGGACAGATGGATGGACCGAGGAGAGTCCAACTCTCTACTTCATATAGAGTAGAGGAGGACGAAAGGATGGTGGGGGACATGTGTGCCTTGCTCTCACTATTTGATATTTATAGGGTCATTTACCCCACCAAAAGAGATTTCACTTGTGTCAAACGCAATGACCCGGTTAGACCGTCCAAGTCTCGGATGGACTAGATCTTGGCCTCGGAGGAGTTGGCGGGTGGGCTAATAGTGTATGCACTACTGCCGATGAACCCATACCCTGGTTTGGACCGCAGGATGTGTATGGCTGTTGGGAGCTTCCGCAAGCGGGCGGACCAAGGGGCCAGCTACTGTAAGCTCAACACTTCCTTGCTTCGTTTGAGGTCCTTCCAGAGGTACCTACGACAGGCATAGGACTACGGAAGGACTGCCGTCCACAATCGGACTCATATCACGTGGTTTAACAATGGGTTATTCATTCTGGCCAAAAAGAGTAACGAATTTTCCAAACTCCTAGCCGCCCAGTGGCATCGGCAGGAAGTTACGATCATGCAGAACCTTCTGGACATTCAACAACAGGAAATTCACAAGGGCAGGAGCAACAGGTTCTCGAGTTTTGACCCCGAGTATAATAACGTTGGCAGGGTGCAAAAATACGTGCGAGATTATCCAAATGTTCAACGCAAGGGATCATGGATTCTCATTTTGTTGGCATGGCCAAAGTGCGGGTCAAACGGACCACGATTGGGGCACTCCACAACCTCGGGGCGGGGAAGTCGGCCCCGGTCGTGACCATGGCCAGATACACCAAGATCACACATGACTTTTATAAGAACCTTTTTTCCTCGCATATTGATAGATCCGACGGGGCATCCCATAATCTGCAAATCGAGGAGTTTCTAGAACCGGTAGATAAGGCATTATGGCCCGAATAGCAAGAGTCCCTTGAGGCCCCACTCTCCAAGAAGGAGATATGGATTGCCCTTCTGCAAATGGAGGAGGAGAAGGCACCCGGGATTGATGGCTTTCCTGAGGTGTTTTGGGAAGCCACCTGGGACTTTCTGAGGTTTGGCGCATTGGAGAGAGGGAGAGACGGTGGGTCAGGGGATATTGACCCTTTACAAAAAGGGGATAAAACTTGCGGTTGTTTATAAAATGTTGTCAAAAGTTTTTGCCAATTGGATGATCGCGGTAATGGAAGACATGAATCATCCATCCCAAACCGGGTTCATGCAGAATATAAAAATGCAAGAGAATATCCTTTTTAGCACATGAGGTACTTCGACTTGTTGGATAAAAGTTTGGAGAAAATGAATTTCGGGCCAAATTCTAGGCGGTGGATATGGATCCTCCATCAAAATGCAACTACCTGTGTTCAAATTAACGGGTGTCTAGCGCTGCCCGTACGGTTGGAGCAGTCAGTTCACCAGGGGGATCAAATTGCCCCTTTTTATTCTTGGTTGTTATGGAGGCATTGACCACCAAACTCCAGGCAAACAATAATATTACTAGGATTACAATTAGATAAATTACGGAGGAGACTATCCGTATCTGTTTCCAGTTTGCAGATGACCTCCCAATAATGGTAGAGGCTATACACCACAACATGGAGGTGATCCGAATAATGATGGAAAAGTTTGCAAGGGTCTTTGACATGATAGTTAATTGGGGGAGCAAGACACATGGGGGGGGGGGGGGGGGGGGGGGGCGGCGGGCGGTTGAGCTGCCATGTGTTGCATGGATGCCATTAGGGAATCCGTTGAGAATCTTAGGAGTATCCATGATAGCAATGGGGTGCCCACTGACCAGTGATGAATGGATTAGCTCCCCGGCCCCGCAAAAAGTTTACTGACTGGAGAAACAAGCACACCTCCTTGTTTGGTAGGGTGCTGGTAATTAATAATGTGGTTAGGGCACCGGTCGTCAATGCACATTGTGGTATGAGGTTGTAGATTCAAAACTACGTACCTCTGCGTAGAGACACCGGCGGTGCTTACATAACGCATGGTACCTTGCATACCCCTTTGGGCTGATGCAGGTAAGCTATTACAGACACTGCATGCGCACCACCCAAGGGTTCATCCATGGTGTTGTATGTTCGGTCTATACTATGGTTGGTTTGCTTGTTGTTTTTCGTCCATGATTGTTCTAGTAATTGTGCAGTTGTTTCTCTATCTTGTACAGAGCATCAACTAGTTGTCATTGTAGTTCATAGGTTTAAGCCGAGGATTCTATGGAAGAGGTTGACGGTTCAAAAGTGGATCATATTGAAGTAAGCGATATACCGAGTGTTGTTGTCTACCCTCGTTGTCCATGGTCACGGGTATCTTGGTTTAATGGAACGAGCTCCGGGTATTCGCCCTAGGTTCAGTTGTGGCTGGCATCACTGTTACCTTAGTACGGGCGTGTCAAGGTGCCGAAACAGGCTCCAGGTATGAACTCGGGATTCAATTGAGGTTGGCATAAGAGTTACCTTAGTATGGACTTGTCAGCGTACTGGAACGGGCTTTAGGTGTGGGATTTGGGGGGTCCAGCCGTGGTTGTTATAGCAGTTACCTTTGTGCAGACTTATCGGGGCACCGAAACAGGTACTGGCTAGACAGTTCTAGTAGTGTGGCAGGCATAACTGTCATCTTAGTACAGACTTCAAGGTACCGGAACGGACTCCATGTATTGGTCCAGGGTCCAAAGTAGTGTGGATAGCGTAGCCGTCGCCCTAGTACTGGCTAAGATCCTACAAGGGAACGGAGGATCTTCATCTCTCAGTCTCATACTACAACTGGCCTAGTAAAAAAACCTCTACAAAAAATGTGGTTTTCGCATCCTTGTGGTACAAGTCTTTGTTGTGGCTGCTGAGTAAGGTGGCACTGAGGAGGCTTAGGAGAAGAGCAGCGGCTTTACTATAGAGGCAAGATTGCGAGAACAGCAAGGCAATTAGCCGGGTGGCATGGGATTTGATTATCCAGCTCAAAGTTGGGGGGGGAGCTTGGGGATAATAGACCTTGCCACGCAAGTCCAAGCATTGCGTCTGCAATTGGCAAAAAAAACTGATTTCTGCACCCCAAAGCCCCTGGAGTGTCATAGCCTTAGAGCATCTGGCGCGTCTGGCCCCAACCACCCCCCGGGAGGTGCACCCACTGACCTGGTTGGATGATCGCTTATGAGAAGTTTTGCGCAAGCTCCCACGAAAAAGAGGTGAGGGAGACAGCGGTGACCAGCTAACAGACAACTTTTGGCCATCTCTGCTGGACTGTTGGTGCAGGCACCAACTCCTTGATAGACCTCACCCTGATCAATGGGAGGAGATCAATCGTCAGCCAGTATTCGGTAATTGGTGGTTGATGGATCTAAGGGGTTGTACCATGTCAATTTCAACCCCGCCTTGGTGGAGCTGGGTCAAGCGTGGGGTCCTTAGAATAGGGGACCTCTGGGACAAGCAGAGACGAGACTGGAAAACGGCGGATCAGTTGTGGGGTACCATTCGTCACTGCCACCATGTGGGGAACATTTGGACAACCTGATCGAAGTCGTCCCGCTTGCGTGGTATTAAGTCCTTAAGTAGGGCCCCACCCTGAAGGAAGGAGATTGGGTGGCAAGCAGGGAAGTTCCACCATGGATAGGTTGGATCCACGTGGTTGACCAATGAATAGTCCTAGTCGGGCATTATACTGCTATCAGCTTAGGTGCCCTTTAGGGGAGCAGGGCCCCCTTCGTATGGATGGATAGGGCGATAGTGTATCGGGTTTGGGTCACGGAGGAGTGATGGGAGAAGGTGTTTTTCCAGCCACAATGGACTGTTCACGTGCTGGCCTTGGGCCCGATAGAACGGACATGGAAGCTCCCCCAGAGGAGGGGAGGCCCCGCTGCCGGCCACAGTAGTCTTTACAAGCTGTTGGTTAAATCCGCTTATAGAATGCTTAGACCCAAATGTCACTTGAGGGATGTGACTAACGATTGATGGGTCAAGCATCTCAACATAGACTGTCTCTCTTCACACCGATCGTTGGTTTAAGGATCAGAAATCTAAACCTTCAAAACTTACCTCCTTACAGTTGCAGATAGCACACTGCTGTCTGCTGACAAATGATTGGCTGGTGGACCACACCAATCTTGAGCAAAAAGGCCCGGGGCTGCCGTGGTGACAGCGATGCCTGCACCTGTTCCCCTCTCGCAAGTAGGCGGAGACAATCGAGCACATCTTTATGCAGTGCCCAATTGCCCAGTTCACATGGAGGTGGTGGGACCGCATCTGGCGGAAGATGGTGATCAACATCCCCTGACCTTGGTCATGGCGGGCTCTTCTGGCTGGTTATTGGCCCTTGGAAGGGGAAACCACGGCCTTTGTGGGGAACATGTACAGGCTCAGAAGGAGGGCGGTGATGTGGGCACTCTGGTGGCAGAGGTGTATCCTTTCCCTGGAGAAGGTGAGGATAGAGAGGGCGGAGATCGCAGAGCAGATCCAACAGCAAGTACAGCTGGAACTCACACAGAGATGATTGGATACAACATCCCAATTAGACCGTTTCACAGCATTCTGCACAGATTGGCTGGGAGGGGAAAGGGAAGGGTGGATAGCGAGGGTAGAATGGAGTGGAAATAGGGTAGATGGACAAACAAAAAAGAGGGTAGATGGACAACAGGATTTCGAAAGAGAATGAGGGACTAGTGTTCAACGACTGGATACACGTGGAACCCTCGTTCCCGCTGTGCCCACCCTCGGATTTCCCAGACCCCTTCCCCCCCCATGCCCTCTCCCTGGCAGAAATCCTGATATACCACATGCACCCATAGATGGGGCCCTTTCCTGGTGCCCCCCAAGGAGGACTTCAGTGGGGGCCTGGTACGTACAAGCCTTAGCTACTCTTTCTCTTCATTTCCTTTATCTGCTGCTCAGTTAACCCCCCAGCTCCCTGGGGCTGTTCAATGCGGGTCAATATTCTCAAACATACTCAATTTGGACACTGGACCCAGTTTCCAGCAGGTGCAGATACCCACTAATAGAGTGGAGCACCCAGAGCAGCTACTAGGAGAGGCCGCCCGTATCATCCTCCCAGGTAGCGGGCTCTTGGTTCCCCCTCCCCTCCTCCCCCTCCTCCGCCCCCCCCCAAAAAAAAAAAAAAAGTTCTAATTCAGGCAGAATAATTTCACTGAACATTTGGTCAGAAAAGCTTGGCGCGCAGTAAGGGGCCTGCAGGTCCAGGTGTACTGGGTTTAACTCGGAAACTGCGTTTTGGATGTACTGTCCTGCCTGCCGGGGGTCCAATACATCAATCATGCGAAAACTGTCAGGTTCGCCAGAAAAGGGTCTCACCTACTGCCATTTGAGCAGCCACACAGAGGTGAAGGCGAGATCTTATCACTCACTCCATATGTGATAATGTCTGTACCCCTCTGTCACACACATCAGTTTGACCACATCTTGCTCCACATTTTTCTTTAGTTGTCCCCTTCATTCCAATTAGCATTTGAAGTTTGAGCCCGTGTTCTGTTTATGAACAGTTACATGTGCGTACCATTCAGCCACATGGGCTGGGCGCTGCTTCGTTGTTTGACGTGTATCGAGTTGTCGACTTGTCAGCACGTCGAATGATATGGCCGGGCCTGCCTTTGCTGTGTCCTAATGTCGAATGATAAACGTATGGTCGGTGCCCCCACAATGCCCACCTAAAAATAGATGGTATCCAAACAAGCAAGGTACCATTTGGGAGGTCCCACAGGAGAAGTTCCAAAATGAGGTCCCACAGGCGAAGTCCCACAGATGAGGTCCCACAGAGGAAGCCCTAGAGAGGGTAATTGGTGAGACGGCGGAGAAATCTGGGATACATGACACAATTTTCTCTGCAAATCTTGGGAGTAAAAGAAGTCGACCGGATCTCCGAGGTGAGATATATGTCTCTTTTTGTCGACACATAGATATAGCCGCGGATCTGCACAGGCAAGGTTTCACCACTTAGGTCCCACCGGCGAGTTCCCACTGAGTAGATCTCTCAGGTGAGGTTGATCACTGGTTTTGCTACATAGCTATACACACGAATCTGCAGCGGCAAGACCCCAGAGCAAGGTCTCACAGGTCATAAACCTCGGACAAGATGTGAAGTGCCCTCCGAACCATGTGAAATAGTTGCCCATTGCACGGCTCGCTAACTCCTACTTGCGTTGAGTGCTCTTACCTATTTGGCGGGCTTTCACAGGATCAAGTGACCGGTTTCCCCCGTGGACTTCCACGCAACCTCACGACACGAAGTGGGCGATGCTGAAGGCCTGACTTTAGTGAGTCAACACAAGAAACACGAGACATTCGATCTCGGACTCAAAGTATCACATGAAACCACAGGTTTGCCGGGTCGCAAGGTAATAAGGCATTTTGCAGGTAAAGTGTTCAAAGCAGGCTAAGCCTTGTGCTCTGAACATATTAGCATGGAATAACGCGAACTATCGGCAAACGAATATATTGGCCCTGGCAACGATGAAGAGCGCAGCAAAATGCGTTACGCAATGTGAATTGCAGAAAAGAAAGAAAAAAAAAGACAAAAAAAAAAACGAAAACGAAAACAAAAAGGCATTTTGTAGGCATGCTGTGGGATATGGTGGGCAAGGTCAGCTAGTAGCACCTATCCAAGAGGATCTAGGACAGGCATGACGTGTCTACGCTTCATGGTTTGTGGCATGATGTTGTTCGGAATCGCACAGCATAAGCCCGCAGTTCCTCGTGCACGTTAACAGTCACCCATGGGTCCTGAGGTATGCTAAGATTCAAAGAAAAGGGGTCACACCACCGCCTGAATGGGGCATTCTACAAGTCAGTTAAACCACCAGCACCTACCGCGTTCTTAGGCATTAAACCACCAGTACTTCCTAGAGTCGTGCCCGTTAACGCACCACGATTTCAGGAAACGTACGGGCTACTACAGGAACGCCCAAATTCATCCGACTAGAAATGTTTCTACTCTATTTTTGTCTGCGGCCGATAGCTGGGCCAAGTACTGGTGGTTTAACGCCGTGGATGAATCGGCAGACTGCGCGGGTCTGTATTCATTTGTGTCAGAGGGGGACTAAGAACCCGGCATGTACTGGTGGTTTAGACCACCGTAGCTGGACGATTTGCAGCATCAGTTTACTTTGTATTGCAAACATAGGCCCTCGGTTCCTCGTGCATGCACACCAAGCGTCACATACGGGTCTTGGGGCACGCTACAAGTCAACAATGGGGTCACTGCCATGCGGAACGGGCACACTACTAGTCGGTTGAACCACCAGTATTGAAGCACACCGCCGTTTCAGCACCCGTACTTAGGCCTTTGGGTTGAGTGGAAGTTCTTCAAAATGCTCGGCAAATGGATTGAAAATCTGATGCGAAGTACCGATGGGCATAGCGCAGTTAGAACACCCATAAACTGCTTATTTACAGACCCGAGATCGAATCAAGATGGGTGTAGACGAATCAAATTTGTGAATTACCTGGGGCTGGTCAGTTCGAGAGGGATATCTCAAGGCCGTCGCCCTTTTTTTTTTTCTTTCTTTCTTTTCTTTTCTTTTCTTTTCATCGAAGAATAAGTAAAGAAGTCCTAGTGTAAGCATGCGCTGAGACGTATTGGGGAAACTATGCGGGAGTCATTAATCTGATTGGGATTCTGAACTGATGCAAATTGTGGGGGTGCCCTTGATTAATCTTGGAAATGTTGGTCCAGCCTGCAGGCGTGGCAGTTTAAACCACCAGTACTTGGCCCAGCTATCAACCGTGGAAAAAAATAGAGCAGAAACGATCCGAGTCGGATGAATTTGGGCGCTCCTGTAGTGGCCCGTACATTTCCTAAAATTGTGGCGCGTTAATGGGCACGACTCTAGGAAGTACTGGTGGTTTAAGAGGCATTCTGATCAAATTCCAGATGGCACAGAGAATTGTCAGATCGAACAGTGTCAGATCGAGGACAGTCAGATCAGACGGTTGTCGCTGAGAGAGGCCCCAGTCCCCGCTCTTTCCCTCAGGAGATTTATATCGGCGCTGTTCCTCACCTCTCACCCTTGTTTGGGTTCTCAGCCCTGTGTAAATCACATAGCCGAAGGACATCGCCTGGGAAGACTTGCATGCTGCCTTTCACTTGGGTATATGCGGTCTGGTGGTGCCGGTCTCCCACAATCGGTTATGACTCCGGGCCTCTGGTCCCTTAGTTGGGGCTGTTACCTACTCATGATCCTGCCTTGGCGGCTCATCTGACGGTGCGAGGACATTGGACTTTTCTTGTACCTTCAAGGCTGCTGATAGGCACCCCCAGTATGAGAGAAAATTACTCACCCACCCTTTATCCCTTTACTAGAGGGAAAGGACTGCAACTAACCCAGGAGACTTTGTGCCCAGAGACCTTAACTGAGCACAAGGAGGAGCTGCTGAGGGGGGTCCACAAGCGGACTATGATTAAGAACTCCCGACAGACTTGAGAGCTACAATGCTTCAGAAACATGGAACAACGACAGTCCTGAACCGCTATGCTGAATGGAAGTGAGAAACAATAAATGCCAACTGCAGTGTCAAACTTGGACTCGATCGAGAAGCTCGACTTTTTGAGAAAGAAAAAAAAACACGGACTTGTCGTGATTCTGAACTGCTGCAAGATTGCAGCATGAGAGTTTCTGGAGAGAAGCACCAACTATGCTCTGAACCAGGACAAGAAAGGAATGCTATTCTCTTGGAGCACGGGCCCGTTACATCTGCTAGAATATAGTCTTTACAGGTTGGTCCTGCAAGCTGTTGACATTTCAAATACTCGTCTGCCTAAACAATCCATTCAAAATGTTATGGGACGCTGGACCCGTTTTCCAGCAGGTGCTGCTCCCCACCAATAGATGGAGCCTCCCCGACGGTGCTAGTGGTGTCTGCTCTTACCAGCACCCCTTGCATCGAATCGGGTTGTTTTGATTAAAAAAAAAAAAAAAAGGGGAAATTTGTCTGGCGCCCCTGTAATTTCCATTATTTTGTGTCGCGCCCCTCCGACGGCCCACTTACCCTGTCGTGCCCCTGGGGCCTTTAACTTTCCTGCATGCCCCTGTCAGCAAGGGGCGCAACTTTCCGCAGTGCCCTTACTGGACGGCCAGTCTCATTTCTCCGGTCCCTGTGCGATACGCCCTCATGAGTGGCATACATCTTTCCGCCATGCCCTCGCCCCGGAAATTCGGTGTCGAAGCACGTGGTTTTTATGGCGCTGCCGCAAAAAATGACCGTGTGTGTGTGTGTGTGTGTGTGTGTGAGAGAGAGAGAGAGAGAGAGAGAGAGAGAGAGA
>BFEA01000043.1:4550433-4563245 GCA_003427395.1 Chara braunii
GAGAGAGAGAGAGAGAGAGAGAGAGAGAGAGAGAGAGAGAGAGAAATGAAGTGGCCGCCATGCTTGCAGCCATAGAGGTGCGCTGAAAACCTGCACCCTACCGATAGGGGCATATGGAAAATTTTGGCGCTGGTACTCACTGGCTATCCGGTAGGGGCATACTGCAAATTTGGAATGGGTACCGGTAGGGGCATAACAAAAATATTTCAGGCCCAGCCGATGCCAGGGTTTTATGGGAAATTTGAATCGTGGTCAGAGGGGCACGACAGGGTAAGTGGGCCGTCAGAGGGGCACAACACAAAATAATGGAAATTAGAGGGGCGCCAGACAAATTTTCCCAAAAAAAAAAAAAAAAAAAAAACAATATTTGACATTAGCAAGATTGGAGGAGCACAATGCTCAAACAATTACCAATAACGTTCCTTTTTTTTCTTTTTTTCTTCTTTTTTTTTAATGAAAAAGTTCAAAAAGCCTTTGGAGAAAACTGACCCGTTACGGCGCTCGGCTGCAACAGGATTGGGAAATGCAATCCTCTCGAGACAAGTACCTATTGCCTTGCTGAACTGCGTCAAAATCAGGAGGTGCGATTCTTCGAGGACACTGACACAGTGCACTATCTGGCTGCAACAAGATAGGAGAATGTAATGCACCAGAGATAAGTGCCGATTAAACCACCAGTACATTTTCCCACTATTTTTCAGAGATGCGGCACGTTAACGGCCACAACTTTGGGGGCGGGCTGCTGTTGATAAACTTTTCATTGGCGGCCGTTGTCGTGTTTTGGGCCTCCGAAAGTTGCAGTGGGGGGCCCGCAGCCGATATATGGGAAACATAAGGGTGGTTTAAGTTCTCAAACAAAGTCAGGATCGAGAAGTATAATTTTTTTTCAGTACACTTTGACACCTTACTCTATTTCAGTGCAACAGGCTGGAATGCTCCGGAGATAATTGCCAGTCAAGTTTTCGGAACTGAGTCGGAATCGAGAATTGAGAACTACAAAATGTTCTCCCAAACTTACCCCGTTATGCTATTTGGCTGCAACAGGATTTGACACAAGTACCAATTGCCTCGCTGAACTGATTTAGAATCAAGAAGTGTAATTACTTGAGAACGCTGACCTGTCATGTTATTTGACAGTACAGGGATTGACGAACGCAATGTTCCGAAGACAAGTACCTCGCTGAAGTGTACATTCTGGCGATCATTGACCCGTGACTGCCAGGCTATTCAACTCCAATGGGATTGAAGAATGCAATGTTCCGGAGAGTCATCGGAGACCAGTACCAATTACCTTGCCAACCTGAGTCAGAATCAAGAAGTGTATTTTTTTCGAGAACACTGACCCGCCTTGATGTTAGATCGCTAAAGGGTCAAGACATGCATTTCTTTTATGAAAAGTGTGACGCGCAACCTCACCCCAGCACGACTTCCTGATCAGAGTGGGAGTGGGCCCGGAAGTGTGAAAAAGGGGGTGTGCCAAGGATTTTAGGAAAGCCGGGTGGAATCACAGGTCGGAACTGGGATCTCCTGTGTCAAGGTTCCAAGGACCAAAATGCAAAGAGGTGCAGACGGACAGGAGACTTTCTCAGCTCGTGGCTTCCATGGCCAGGTACTAAGGACAGCCGGGTTTGGTGTTTAAGGTGGGTCCGTATGCGGTTAAATGGTGATAGGAGAGAATAAGATAGCGGGGAGGGAACTCAGCTTCTATGATGACGAGCCCGGGCTCAGCGAAAACCTGAAACGTTTGCGTGTTGGGGTATTGCGGGATCTGGGTGATGCAGCCTATGGCTTGCCGTATATCCCACTCGCATACACACTCATCTCCCGTCTGCTGCAGGAAGTCGGGGAGCCTCGATCGCAATCGATGAGAGAAAATATACGCTTCCCCGATATTCCAGGTACTCGTGGTCCCTCAAGCAATCACAATCTGTTACTCAGAAACGGACACTGAATTCCAACCAACGAATTCACCTTAATGCAATCATGTTCCTACCCATGCAGAAGTATACCAATCAGTACAGCCCCGGGCGTGAGTGCCTTGCGTACACAGGACGCCGAGGACGGGCTGATTTACTGGCCAACTGTAACGTATACATGTGGCCCAAGATCCATTCGTAACGCAACTCGAGGCGGCCAACTTCTCTATTTCCCTTCAATACCCGCATTCCCCAATCATTCCATCTCCAGACATAAACGGGAATTATGCACGCAAAAATTGGACGATCCAACCGCAATCATCACTTGTGACATCATCCATAAAAGAAAGAAATACGAGAGAACTCCGCAGAAAGGAGTAAGTCATACAATCGTACAAAAAATCCAAAATTACAAAGGCAAAAATGGCAGAAGCCGAAACCAAAATTCTTAGAAGGCAAGGAGAGAAGTTCACACACACCCCAGCGCGTTGTACGCTCTCACCACTTCACCATCCTCCTCCTTACTCCGATGCAGACAGTCCGTTGCCTTGGACCTACCAACAACCCAGAGTTGCCATCCTGCTTAGCCCGAGTATGCACGCCGGGTTCGCCCGTGCCCTGCAGTCCGTCATCGCCACACGTCAACCCCGCACACTCACCACGAGCTCGTCGGATCACCCAACCCTGAACTCACCTCCATATATGCCTATACTCGTTAGTCGATCCTCTCGACCGCACTAACTCCACAAGTTTAGATTAGAGAGCGATTTTGTCGAGCTTGTGAAATTTATATCAATTAGCATTTGTGTGAAACTACTATGGTACCATGGCTTATGCTAATGCTTAGAGTGCAAGTAGTGATCTGCACCGACACTTATCGGCCTGACCCAAACGTCTTCGTGCAGACATTACCCTAACTCTAATGTTGAGGACGACTCGGGCACATGTGGGATCCATGCATATGTAGTCATCCCCCATCTGCACCTCATCCCACAAAATCTATGGGCAGTGAACCTCCCTTCCACCAGGATGCGACATTCCGCTCTCCCCTATCCTAAGCATGATGCCTTCCTACCTAGGTTCCCCAAGAATCCACAATCCCAACGAATTCCCCCAATGAGAATTCTGACAGACCACAGCCTGGATGAAGCACCACCCGCAGGCATAGTGAGATGCCAACACGGAGGGTCGCCACGCATCTTGAGAGCTTCCGCCGACCGATTCGTAAAACTAGAGGCGTGTCGAGATCGATTGGAGGAAGCACCAACCTCAACTTGGCAACCTCCCAGCCACCGGGACAAAGCAGCTTACGCAGATAGCATTCGCCCTACCCACAACAGACCATCAACGCTAACCATACTAAGCGCAACACCCCCAGCGCCAAGGATTAATCGGGCCACGTGTAAAACAAAGCAACACCCATGCCGCGAGCAGGAATCACAAATGAAAAGGAGATGAGAGCAAAGCCCATACCCGCAATAAGGAATGTAGAAAGGGCGAGTGCAGAGCCGATAGCGCAGGGCCAAATGAGGGAAGCAGCGGCAGACGGGGGCAACGCCTGCGCAGGGCAGGTCGTCTAGTGGGGACCACGCATCCATGCAAAGTCCATAGCAAGCGGGCAAATACCAACCCCAAGTGCGAGCGAAAGAGCAAAAAGGAGGGGACATGCCAACGAGAGGGAACATGTAAGAAAGAGAAAGGATCTGCGGCAGATATCCATAGCGGCAGCCCGGCTAGGCAATCAGAATGCAAGAAGAGGCTACAGCTCGCCGAACCCTCCGTATCCCTACGCTTTGCACCACCCAGGAGTTGCCGACATCGAATAGTTGCAGCGAACGATAGACGAGTAGAACATCACCGTCTGCGTATCCAAGAAGGCGAGGAAGGAAAAATATGCCTAGCAGATCACGCAAAAGGACCCAAGTAGATGGGCAATGGCGAGAAGCTCCATATCTTCAAATCCTCCGTCCGCAAAAAGGTCACTGTCGATCGTTCAACAACTCTGGTGACGATGCGAGAAGTTCCTACAGCAATCAGATAGACACCACAGCATACGGCAAAAGACATCCACAACGTAGAGACCGGGGAAAACACGGAGGGGTTAAATCATACACATGAGGGGAGAGAGATGATGATGGGCGTGGGGAGCGAATAGGGGGCCAGGGAGTAAAAAAAAAGGTCCCAATTCGATAACGCGGCTCATTGAATGCCGACGTGGGGTAAGTGGGTAGTGGATCTCGCCCTTAAGTACTTTTCACCGGTTTCCACAAACACCGGATCTTCAGAGAACAAAGCAACTTCCACAACGTATCGAAAGGGACAGGAATACTAGCGGGGGACATGAATACTAGCGGGCAATGCCCATATTCCGTCAAGACGAAGAATGTTGCAGACAGCCAGGGAGAGAGGTCAGCCACCGACATTCCACGCAACCGGAGACAGCCATGCTATGTCCATTTGATCACCTGGCAAGAGACATCCATACGGAACGAGGGAGGGGGTTGGGGGTGGGTGGTGGGTTCAATTATGGGGAGTTATAGAATTACGGTGATAGCTGCCATGGCCAAGATACGGCGCTTGTCCTCCACAAAACACGTCGCTGCTCAAGCCGACGAGCGCAGGCCTCCAAGGGTCAGCGCGGAGTTCACCTACGCGTGGTGATAAGAATGCGGTGGTTGATGGCGATAGTGTGGGGCGTAGTAATGTTGGTTACGCAGCGACAGCTCTCCACCACTCAAGGAGCCAAACAGCGGTCGCACCCTCTCGTGAAGGCGGCTATCAAGCGCGGGGAGCAGCCCCAAGGCACAGGCTCAGGCACCCCAGTCGGAGCGTGACGGCAGGGCCCTACGTGTGACAATCCAAAAGCCCAGTCGCGCAGCATAGGAATGGTAGCGTTGTGCTTGCGAACGCCAAGCTATGATGTGCGAGCTACGAATACTCCAAAGGGAGGCGCGTCATCACCGAGGAATGAGCGCAACCCTTCGGAGGTACAGGCAACCCTACGCATCAAATTGAGCGAGTTGGGTTACTCACTTGCGTCGTATATATTCAAAAAGAGTTCCCGCCCACCAATACGAATGTCCAGGGTGGGGAATGGGTGTCGGTCGTCCAACAGTTGGCGCCAAGGTCGGTTCTCAAAATCAAAAGGGAAGGCCGGCAGTGTGAGGGGAGCCCCTGGCCTACCAAGGCTGCAGGGATTTTCTGTGTCAATTTGGGGCGAGGATTATCAGCGCCCCAGTCCAGGCCAAGGAAGGAGGGGGGGCCAGCTGCGTGAGCGGGCCACTATGGCTTACAAAGGTGGTAGGGACTACCTCTAGGCGTTTGGAGGCGGGAATTATCGGGACCATGGGTGAAAAAAGGAGAGGGGGGGGGGGTGGCCGCCTGAAGGGGTACAATGTTTCAATCGAGGGTGACCAAGTGCAGACCCCAACAATGTAACCATGCATATTCAGACCCTTGCATGTGTGTGTGTGTGTGTGTGTGTGTGGCCCACCCCATCCCCGCCAGGAGGTAGGCCTGCTAACTTGAAGGCAGGTAACAGGTACCTGCCTTAGGCAGGGTACCTGCTAGCTACCATAGCAGCCCTTAATGGTTAGGGCATACCATGACACACAGACATGGATACACACATTGGGGGTAGGAAGAGAGGTTGAGTAGGATAGGGGATCTTACAGAGAAGGCTCTCCTCGTGTCTCTGCAGCAAACTCTGGGTGCCTTAAAATCCCGAGGGGAGTTAAGGACTCTATGGACACAGGCAATGCACCTGCTAGGCTTAAAGCCATCATCAACCATGTAAGAGACCACACACAAAATCTCTTGTGCTGCCAGGTGCGGATCGGAATGACCAGAATAATGGCAACATGAGACAGTATGATATTCAAAGATTGCTGGACAGGCCTGTTCGACGCGTATTTAACATACCTAACGACCGGGAAGTCGAGAGCGCACGTTTTATCAAACTTTGTAGTCACAAAACTTCCCTCAGTTCCAGAGGTGACAATGATATCTGCGTTGAGGAACTGAGCTTTGGACCCGTATACTTCACCTGTTGGGGAGGTAGTGAATACGTCCGTCTGGTTCTTGATGTCAATCAGGTGACGGGGGTACAGAGAAAACAGGCCCTCGCTATCCTGGTCTGGGGAAGACTGCAAGAATCTCAGGATCGATGGATTGTTAAGCACGTGCAGATCGTCGATATACTTGAAGCAATGCTCGAATAGTGGCAGGAAGTGAAAAACCCTGCGCTCTACAAGTTTCATGATGAGACTGTACTCATATTTGAAGAAGTACACAGTGCACCAGGCAGGGGAACAAGGCAATCCCATAGGGATGTTGAGGATCTGTCTCCATATTTTCCCACCCAGAGATGTGAAACAGTGTCCAACCAGCCACTGCGTGATCATGGTGACCAATTGTGAGTCCACCCAAAATCGTTCAGGGGTAGGTTCCTGGTATGGGGATCGGTCCCAAGAGCATTTGAAATGGTTGTCCTTACCGTGCTTACATCTGATCACGGAGCCCATATGTTCCTTAGCAGCAAATTTGAAGGTCGTTTTGACAAAGAATGATGTGGCAGCAACAAGGCTATCCTCTGATTCATCGATAGGGATAGTCTCGAAACAACGGGTAATATCAGCAGAAAAAAACAAGAAGACCTTCCCCGGCAAATTGTAGCAATAATCTTGCACAGAGTCAATAACCCACCATAAGGTGGTACCAACACCATGAAAACTTCGGAGATCGTCCGCAATTTCCTTACAATTAGCCATCACCGAAGGGGTAAAGAATTTCAGCAGGGAATCACATAGGCAGGCAATCAGAGTAAGGAAGGAAAACCAGGCGTTAGTCAACCATCTGAACGTTTGCTTGTGATGTTTGTACAGCGCCATTAGGTATGGAATCCTCGCATCCCCAATGGACAGCCACGGGAGGAATCAGACAGGGACATAGACGCTTCCCCTAAAAAAAATTTAGAGGTGGAATTGACAGATTCAAAATCCTGGTTGGAGAGGCGTTCCAGAGCCAGCTTCCTCACAAGGTGGAGGCAAACAAACGAAAAGGTGTTGGCAGACTTGTCCGTGCCCGCGATATATAGTCGCTTAGACAGAAAATCAAGTTCAGTCTTCACCATATGTAACCTCAAATCACATGGCGGTTCTTTGTAAAATCTCGATTCAAAGAAACCTACTAGTGTTTTGAGCTTGTAAGAAAGGAAATCATGCGCTCTGGATCGCATGCCTTCCGTAATCTACATCCTGGAAGAGAGAAATTATACCAGCGTCTGCCATGCTTTGAGGAATTCATGGAAGGCTTTCCCCGGGTTTCTGGGTCGCGAGGGGATGTGGTTCAGACCATTGCATAAGAGGCCGCACAACTTACGTATGGAGGCTATGCAAGGATAAAGGGACAAAACATGAGATGATGGGGAAACAAAATGTTGGGCCATTTCTCGAGTACAGAAGTGATGGAATGGAGCAAAATGCTTTGTCATGCAAAAACAAGTGTCGCACTTAGAGCAAGATTGCACCCAATCATCCAAGTCAAAGTCGTCGAACACCCGAACGGGTTTGTAAAGAATAGACTCCAGGGAGCACAAATAACTCCAACCAATGACAACTTTCGACAAGAGGACCAAAGCATCCGGAGGAAAGAATAAATCAATTGTCTCCTCAAGGATAGATCTGAATCGCACAAACTCCATAATGCGGCTTGTGTATGTAATATGTACAAAGAAGCTCTTTTTCTCTGATGTCTCATTCTTCAACCGTTTATTCCTCCCCGCCAGGTCACGGGTCATAGTGTCTCCAGCCTCCTGTACACAACATAGCAAGTAGGTCGATTATATTACACAGTATAGACCCCCTGAAGTAAGGTATACAGGCCCTGAGCGACACGCGCCACAGGTCGCAATCCCGCAACCAAAATCCTGTACAAGGAAAGATCAAACCAACCAAATATCAGACCTACACCGCAAGTGCTTAGCACGAGGCAACCAAGACGCAGAACGAACAACTAAACTATTCGCAGCCCTGAGTATACAAGCAGAGGACAAAAACCTGTTATTCAGTCAGACACCCAGCTCGGACATCCTCAAGGGTCATGAGACCGAGAGGGTCTCTCTGTTGGCGAAAAAAAATCTTCAGCCGATAAACAACATTCCCTTTGAGGTCGTCAGCCCACGACAGTCCTTTCCTCTCACTTTGCTTGAGACAGAGGGGGCCCCGTCGGCCTGCGAGGTAACTGTGGAAACAGGCGGGGACGCTTCATACTTCACCGCATCCTGCTCACGCCCAGGAGGAAACAGCTGCTGCTGAACGGGGCTTGCCACGTAGAACTCCAAAGTGGTCTGCTGACCCTTCCTCACCTTTTTAGTGGAGGAGGACGCCTCCTCGTGGTCCTTCCTCTTTTTGCCACCAGCCCGAACGTAGCGCGAAGGGAGGATCAATTTGGCCATTGTCTTCGGAAACTTGTGCAGCATGACAGCAAGGTCGTTGAGGATATTCTGGGGGGTCCTAGACGGGTCCGTGATAACACTGTATGCCATGGAGACCATGGTATCTCTCATATGAGTGAAGACCACGGAGGCGAGCACAGGGGCCCGCCCAGTTGTCTTGGCCAAGGCCCTGAAAGCCCTGGCGCGGGACCTGAGGGTGGGGGCATTTGGGAAGAGGTAATGAAGGTCAGAGAGGAGGTACCAAAACACATGGTCGAACCGTATGATGTTCTTCCCGCAATCACCTTCCCTAGAGGAATACATTGCCACTTGATGAAGGGGCGCCCTACGTTCCAAATAGGCTTGAGTTCGGCCATCGCAGTCTGGATCCTAGGGCCCATAAAACCTCTGACCGCCAACATACATGGGGAGGCTACGCACTTGGTGGGATCAAAATCTCCCACAATGGGCAACTTCATATTATCCGGAGTCAATGGATGGTCACCCCTAATTAGCTCAGTGTTCTCCATGAGAGTCTTCTCGTTACACTTCTTCATCTCATCCTCAGAGAGGGAGGCGAGGAAGCGGTACGAGTCTGCACTAATCGGGGCAACGTAATTAAAGGTGAGGAGGTCCCACAGCTTGTCATTTACCTCCCTCGACTGTGCCTCAATCCATCTACTGGGTGCAATAGGGAGGAACGCATTCCGGGTGAACTTGTTCACCTACGCTTTGTGATTGCTCGCAATGACCTTAGCCCTCTCCTTCCTATTATCTGCTAGAAGCTTAGCATGAAATTCCCTCTCGGCTTCAGTAAGGGATTTGGGGTCGATACCGTCCTCACCATCCGAATCTGACACATCAGCAAGGACGGAGAGGTCCTTCTGGATCAGGCCCGTATCTCCATAAGTCCACAAACACCTTTTCTTTCATAGCTATGCCATCACGGATACACATCTCCACCAACTCATCCTCGCCTGCAATGTTACCAGCCTGTGTGACCAAGAACCTCGTGAGATCAAGAAACACAGGTCTATCATTGACAAACGTCCACAACAAATCGCCCCACTGATCAAAAGACAAAATTGTGATGAGCGGGAGTTTGGGACAAGGGTCGCCTACAGAGTGGATTCTAACGAATTCCAGGACTTTCTTAGAGGCGAGTGAGATCAGAGCCTCCGTCGGGCGAGAAGGGGCAGGGAAGTCACCCAGCCATGCCAAATCATCGGCGAGAAGATCCGTGTACCATCCGTTGTCAGAAAACGAAGGTACCTGCCACATGTGAAGCACAGATCTCACATTAGCCACATGGTCCCCAAGCACCAAATGCAAGCATTAAAACGCATGAGAGGAGAGCAATCCCGAATTAACAAGCATACAAACCCAAACAGCCAACGCGATTAGCAAAGGAACATGGAACCCAAGTCGGTGCAAAACATGAGGTAGACCACAACATGACGACAGGGAGTCAGACCCCGTCGACAGCAAAAAGGAGAAAGCATCCCCTGTGTGTGTCTTATCACGATACAATACTGCCGCGATCACAATCGCGGCATGTTGCGTCAATAATTCATGCGGGGAGCGCCGATAGACAGGTCAAGGTCCATATGTCACGAAACCCAGGCGACTAGGCATCCCATAAGATGACGGGGATCTACAGCTCCTAGAATTTGAAAAAAAACAGGGCTTGCCACGTAGCAAAAACCTCGAGGAAAAGCGGCGAGTGAAGCACCACACCACCCATAGAGCAATAATCTTGTCAAGTACATCCGGTATGATCGTTACAACAGGAAAAAGAGGTACCCAGCCATACTTTCGGCACGGTGTATTTATCTGGCAACTGCTCCATAAATTCACAAAATGCCTTGCCCTGAGAACAGTCATGCACTGGTCCTAGTGAGCACAAGCCACCATCTCTTGTCATAAACATGTCGTCATTTGCAAAAAGCACAAGTAAACAAATAACCAATCAAGTAAGTAAACAAGTAAGGCTCAGCGTGCCATCCACATCAGGCATGGGTGCGAGAGTTTTGAGCATGTACATCAGTGGGGTAGCAGCAAACATCACAGCCAAGTAATAGCACCGAAAAGTGCCGTTCTGAGCCATTGCAGACATGTCCCTGTAAAGGAGCCTACTAGGATCGGAAAACTTGACCCAACATCAACGAGCACCACATCATCATTCCTAAACTACTATGGTACCATGGCTTATGCTAATGCTTAGAGTGCAAGTAGTGATCTGCACCGACGCTTATCGGCCTGACCCAAACGTCTTTCTGCAGACATTACCCTAACTCTAATGTTGAGGACGACTCGGGCACATGTGGGATCCATGCATATGTAGTCATCCCCCATCTGCGCCTCATCCCACAAAATCTATGGACAGTGAACCTCCCTTCCACCAAGATGCGATATTCCGCTCTCCCCTATCCTAAGCATGATGCCTTCCTACCTAGGCTCCCCAAGAATCCACAATCCCAACGAATTCCCCCAATGAGAATTCTGACGGACCACAGCCTGGATGAAGCACCACCCGCAGGCATAGTGAGATGCCTATGGGATGAGAAGTACCCAATACCTATCCCATACTAACACCCAGTGTGTGTGTAGGATTTCCCCCCCCCAAGATGAGTCCTACTATAGTCTAAGTTCGCTTTGTGTGGGCTCTCGTACAAGCGCCATAGTGACGGAAAACATACTGGTTGTACCCAGGCTTGACCATGGCAACCCCACGGACTAGTACATATTGACGAGACTGACATATTGGAGGGTTCAAGTGGGCACGTGGAGGTATCGACGATTTCGACAGTTTTTTGGTTATCGACATTCTAGGCAGTAAACCCTCCCCTCTGCATCATTTCAATCTCAGTAGGTGCCCTGAAGAACACACGGTTTCAGATCCCGGTGCGTAAAGGCAATCTGCTAATGATTGTCTCAGAGGACAACCCCTGAGGATGCAGGCTCAATCTGTATCGCCCCAGCTCTAGTCGAGACGACACACTAACCTGCAGTCACTGCCCGCACCTTGCCACATACGTTTTCTATGACACAAACGACCCCTCGACCTTTCCGGTCAGGGCGCTCTCTAATAATTTTAACTTCCCTAGCAAACGTTGAAACCACATGCGCATATGCTAAATAAATTTAGGGGAAACTACGTGGGAGTCAACCAAATGGGTTATAATTGCACTGTGGGCCAAGATACAGTTTCAAATTGCAGTTCGGACAATGTATACAACCCAACTTTCTAGCCAGGTAGGGTGCCCGAGTGCAATTGCAAACTGTATTTTAGCCCATTGTGCAACTATAACTCATTCTTGTGAATTTATTAACCTAGTCACCTTAGTCGGGGCCAAGGCGCTTGCCACACGAACAAAGTTGACGCGTCAGCGCCTCTTTCGGCCACTGAGGCCACACCCTATGTGATCTTCACAAACCCGAGCAAATACGCTTGTAAGGGTATTTGCTCCAACACAGTTTTGCCTGGATGGATATCCAGGGAACCGGTGCCCCGAGTAGCATCTACATGCATGTTGTGACTGTGTAAAAATGGCTGGGAAATGCACTGCCTTCTTCCGCCGAATTCAACGTGCGGTCATTCTAGTTGTGTTTAGACTGAAAGATACCCGAAATTCAGCTATAATGACAATACGTTGTATTCGGGGGAAGACTGTAGGGGGATTGGCGTCCAAGATGGCAGTTCTGCACCCGTGGGATGAGGACACCATGGAATCGTGGATGAAAGGAGCACAACCTTCTTCGGCACCTACCTCGCGTGCAAGCCACATGAGGCGTCAACAGCCCAGCCGAAGCACGTGCTGTCCCCGAAAATTTTTCCCTCAATATGTCACTTCTCTTAGGGACTGGTTCCAAACAGTCTCACTGTCCATATGCCCGCATTCTTACAGCGTCCTCACACAGTGGGCCTCGCCTGAGCGCTCAGTAAATGTGGAAAATAAGAATGTATCTCCCCCCGAAAAGTGGGCAGCTACACCGCCATTGTTTTTGTCTTTTTTTTTTTTTTTTTTTTGAACTGTGAATAGTTGAAATCACAGTTGTGGTCGAGGCCGTGGGTCTGGTCCCATTCCTCCCATAACAGCCGAGGTGTGGTTTTTGTCCTTCTTCACTTTCCTTTTTTTTTTTTTGGATAATTTGCGAAATACACCTATAAGTTGAGGTATGTACCAAAATGCCCCTAAAAGATCTAGGTATACCTGAATGGCCTTTTGGGCCGATTTCTTTGCGTTTCGCCCCTGTCAGGCCCATGTGTAAATTTGCAATCTGGACCGCGTTTTGGGGGCCTAGCCTGCACCCTGTTTTACCCGGTTTGCCCTTCATAACGGGTTGGCAACTTTGCGCAATACCCAGGCCCGTCGGCGAGGTTCCCCATCTCTCTCTCTCTCTCTCTCTCTCTCTCTCTCTCTCTCTCTCTCTCTCTCTCTCTCTCTCTCTCTCTCTCTCTC
>BFEA01000043.1:4564695-4602241 GCA_003427395.1 Chara braunii
CTAGGTCCCACTTGCACGAATTAAGAGATACTGACCGTAGATAGCAAAGATCAACGGCCGAAATCTCCTAATTTGCGCAAGTGGGACCTTGCCCCGGAATGACGGTGCTGGGAGCATTACCCAGGGGCGTGGTCGCACAGCAAAGAGGATCGGATAGAATGCCTGAATCTGGACAATTTTATGGAGATGTGCAGGAAATCGAGATTGAACTGCTTTTCTGCATCTCTGCTTAAAACACATCCAGATTCAGGAGCTCAATCCTATCCTTTTTGCTGGTAAGACCTCGGCCCCAGTATCGCTTTGTCAAACCTTCTTACTATCTAGAGTAACTGCTGGGACCAGGTGCCCTCCTTAGCCCCTCTCAGCCTTGAGGGCTGTCTGAAACTGAACCTGCTGTAGCTACCTTCTTCCCCCGAATACAATGTACGTTTTTTTTTTTTTTTTTTTTTTTTCTTGAATTTCGACTCATGGCCACCACTTAGGGTGATTATAGCTGTGTATAGATTGAAAGATACCCCAAAAAATACAGCTACAATGACGGTACGTTGTATTCAGGGGAAGAAGGTAGGGCTGATGAGCGATGATCCCACAATAGCTCCCAATATCCTACCGGTAGTCTGTTTTTTTTTTTTTTTTTTTTTTTTTTAAGTGTAGTCTGTTTTTCACATTCTGTGAGCGTCGCGCCTCGCTCCACTACTCTGCAAATGTGCAAAAAGAGAGTGAATCTTCCTCTAGAACATCGAAAGATACACCCCCATGATTTTTGTCTTATTGTCTTATGTGCATTTCTAGAGTAGTGGAGCGAGGCCCATTGGGCGTCGCTGCACTACTCTTGACATGCGCAAAAGACAAACATCATGGCCGTGTATCTTTCCATATTCTAGCGGAAGATTCACTCTCCTTTTGCACATTTCCAGAGTAGTTCAGAGAGGACCATTGTCTGTGCACTTCCCGTGAAAATTTGGCCAATTCCTGGGCACTGCACAGGGCGTGGGCCACACCATTCCCGCCACCTCTGTTTTTTTCTCTCTCAATTCTGTTTTTTTTTTTTGTTGTTGTTCTTTTTCTTTTTCTTTTTTTTCCCAGTTCTGTTTTTCAACCGCGAAAGGAGATAGCCCCGCGTATGGCCTCGCTGTATCACTCATAATAAATGTGTGTATTCCCAATAAATAAATAATGAATGTGTGTACACAGTGCAAATCCTCTCGCTTTTATTCGGTTTTCTTGTCTTTTTTTTTTTGTTTTGTTTTTTCCGTTCTTTTTCCTGTCTGTCATCCTTGTCCTGGCTCCTCTCTGGGGCCTGGACCTATTAGCGAAGTATTCTACCACTTCGTTCAGGATTTCGATCACGTGTGGCCTCGAGTGACACAGTACGGCCGTCGGGATCTCGACGATATCGACGGCCTGGTAGTTTCCGAGCGGGGACTGTAAAGATGCCCACCTCCCGTCCAATGAGATGCGTCGGGAAAAAAAAAAAAAACAAAGTTGGACTAACTTGGACATGATAGCTCGTGGCTTTGCGCGGGCGGGAAGTCTGGATTTTATGAGCTCTCAAGGGGGGGGGTTGATTTCCAGACTTCGTTTTTTTTTTTTTTTTGGCTCTGAGAAATAGGGCCTCGTTAGACACTCCTTACGAGTTCCTTGAGCCACAAGGAAATGTCCTTGTGGTTTTTTAGGGGAATTTGCGGCGTCGTTCCACTCATCCTTGGGGACCTCCCCCGAGGATGTTTCCTTGTGGCTTCCCCGCGGCCATTTTCATACGTAAATTAGTGACCGTGGGGTTGGTCGTCCTTGGTCCAGCTTCTTTTGTCCGTGTGGAGGCGGCGTGGTCCAGCGACGCGAGGCGGGAAACGGCAGACGGCGGGCGACGTGAAAAGAAATTTAACCCCAAGGGCGTGGGCATTTGAAATTCGAAATTCGAATGACTGCTGCGACGACGACGACAACGTGTGGCTGGCGGCGCGAGGACGGCGTTCTGCGGAAAGTGGCTCAGCGGCGGTGGAGGTTCCGTCCCGAGGCCGTCGCGAGTGCGCGGGCAGCGCGTGGTGTGTCCATCGCCGTGGACCTTTGCACACGTCGACTGCGCCTTGCTCCTCATTTCCGTGCGCGGGATTGTAAGCAGAGAAAAGGGGCCACCTTTCGACGGACGTCTTCGGCTTCTTCGTCGGGTGCGGAAGGACGACACAGACGGCAGCGGAGCGACGGGTCTGTGTCCACGTCACGGCTATGGAGGGCGGCGGAGAGGGTAGACGTGATGTGTTGACGCCTCGTGAGCTGCAGGCCGTGGCGGCGGTCGTGTCCACAATTGTTCTTCGATGTCAGCAGGAGAGGACGCTGGGGCGACTGAAGGAGCAGTTGCGCGCGCGTAAAAGGAGGACATTGACGCAAGGTCCGGATGATGGGGCCGAATACGTGGCGACGTCGGAGGTTGTTGTTCAGTTGTGCTACGCGTTGGGTTGCGGAGTGATTCCTCGTGCGACGCCGCAGTGGTGGGTGAAGCGCAGGACAGGAGGCACGTGGGAAGACCTCAGGCAATGCAACGACGCGACAGACGTGGGCAGACCCCGCACTGCGTTGCCGATTGCTCGCTCCGGAGGTTGTGGCTGCCGGTCTGCCATTGGCAAGTCGTCGATCTATCCTGTCGGCTTTCTTGGAAGATCTCCTTCTGCGAGCCGCGGCCGGGATGAGGCCGACGAAACACGCATGGAAGAAGACAACGACGAGAAGCAGCACGACGACCAGGAGCAGCAGAGGCAGCCTATGCAGCAGGTCGGCCATGTAAGGGCCGCTGAAAGGGCAACAAACCGACGTCAGCGGTCGACCGTCCAACGAACAAGCCCATTGACACAAGAAAGATCGGTGGAAGATCTGTGCTCCAATGTGCGAGATGTGACGACAAACGAAGAAAACGACGATCTTCTGCAATGAAACTGTCGTCGTCGAAAGCAGCGCCGGCTCAGAAAAGCATTCGAATTTCGAACCGTTGTCGACGATCGCCCCCCGCAACAGACCGTAGGACGCCAGCCGGCAAATCGCGTAGACGGACGAAGGCCTCACGCGAACGGTGACCGTTTGGAGCCGTTGGGGCGCCGTGCAGATTTTGGAGGCAGGGATGTTCGTGCTCCCTTTCATTGGACCACGTCTGGACCACCCTCGAACCGAAATTGTGCGTCGACGCATGCCTTCGCCGCTCCGAATTTCACGCTTCCTTGTGCTCCGCGGGACCTCGGGAGGTGCCTTGGGGGTTAGGAAAACATGGTTGTGGCCACAAGGACGCCTCAAGGAAATCTCCTTGTGGTGTTTTCACTTTTTTTTTCGAGAATCGTCCCCAAGGACAGGTGGAACGATCATTTCCTTGTGGATTTCGGGTCCACAAGGAGTGCCTAACAAGGCCCATAGAACTTGAAATGTAAAATTTTGATATCGTGGTGGATCTGATAGGAACGCTTCCGCGTTTGTTGGATGGCCTGTTAGAGGCATCATGAGATACATGGGGATAAATGTATCCCTATAGCCATTACTTGTTCATCCTCGTGGTTTTCTTCGAGGACACATTTTATTGCCAGGGTACATCACTCTAAGGACTTACGTGAAGGAGATCGTACCAACCGATGAATTCGGGTGCACAGCTGTTCTTCATACTTTTAGGTGCTATTTCAATTCACTTTAAATCAGAAAACGATCCATTCATGCAAATAAAAAATCACTTTGTATTTTCCAAAAAAACATAAAATTGCGTCACACGTAGTAGAATACTTCGCTAGTGGGCCCAGGCCCCTAGGGGCGTCCTCGAACACCAACTGTCCTAGCTCAGTTGGTACACCGCTGAAGTCTTGAAATGCAGTCCCAAATTCGAACTCTAGTGGCAGCAGAGTATTAAGACCGCAATTCTGAAGTACCTACTCTTCTTCCCCGAATATCCAATACAGCTATAATGATGGTACATTGTATTCGGGGGAAGAATGGGGTAGGACCAGCCAGTTCAAATGATGATATCTCAAGGCCGAAGCCCTTTTGCAAGGAAGATGAGCGATAACGAACTTCAGAAATCAAACAGCATCATACACAATAGATCAGACAGTCGTGACCTCGAACCAACAGCAGAATTGCATCACGAGTCTCACCAAATAAGGACACACCAAGAGCTCATAATTGACAATGTTGAAATAGTCTCATCATCATCATCAACGAAGAACCAATGTTCATATCCTATCTGGCGCTCGGCGCCCAGACTACAGATGGCAAATCCTATCTAGCCTACTCTACAATGTCGTTGGATGACGTCAACAACTTCATTGAAGTATGAGCAGATCTCGGACAATGTCGTCGCTTCTAGCACCAGGTATGTCTCTCGTATCACCCACAACCTCGTTCCCCAACTCACAGATGCCACTTGCACCCAAGGACCACCCTGCGCCCCATCTAGCTTACAGCAGCGCAGCTCGACTATGGCTGCCTGCTCCTCCCAGCTCGCCCGTGAGTGCGTGAGCCTGGCACGCGATAGCGCAGCAGCGCTTGCGCACAAAGTAGTCACTGCCCGAATATCCAGGCAGGCCCTTTGCTATATGGAAGTGGCCTGCCTGCTGCTGCGCTGGGCCTGTTCCAAGAAGCTTTCGGTAGGCCCCGGTAGGCTGAGGCCCAGACAACGAATTGGCCCAGGGCCGTCGACAGTTACCTGTGCCCAACTGCCCACAACCTGAGTTGGGCCTATGCTGCGAATCTCGCCCAGGGCCTGACTCAGATGCATTTGATAAAGGAACCCAAGGCCTGGGCGCTTCCAACTAACTCGCGTTGTGCAACTGCCTGAATTTTCCCTAGTTGCGAAGTAGTCCAAAATAGGCCTCTGAGGGTCTGTCGGGCCTGCCTTCACTTAGGGAGGCCGACGCTGTTGCAAATAGGGCCCAATGGGGCTTATCGAGGCCTTGTGCCTCGCATTCCCTCCTCCATACTTCGCTAGGCCTATGAGAAGTTCAGTCTTCGATAATTTGGCGCTTTCCTTTCCGTAGAGACTTCTCATAATGAGCAACTACCTGTGGAGTGGTCTGCATCAGTTCCTCCCTTGTGAACCCTTTGTCCTCCTTTGGATCAGTGTGATGTCTGAACTAAACTCGATACTGCAGCTTCGGTTTCGGAGGACGTCCTCTGCCTGTTGGTTTTGGAACTGGCATCTCCCGGTGGTCAACAATATCATCGATGTCGACCTCTCCATCCATGGTTGGGGGCAGCATAGAGCGACGAGAGGGAAACTGGTCAGTTTCTTTGAATGGTGCAAGCTTGGAAGCGTGAAAAACGGGGTACGTACGTAAGTGAACAGGGATGCGAATAACATAAGATGGCCCATCCGGTCCATTACCAACAACATCCAGAACCTCCCATGGTCCAAAGTACTGTGGCATGAGCTTGCGGGAGATCTCGTGCTCCTGTCCCAGTTCTGAGGACTTGACCCAGACTCTTTCTCCTACCTGGAACATGGATGGCGGTGGTGTTTGTTCTCAGACTCTATCATCGCCACCTGTGTCTTGTGCATCTGTTCAACAGCCTGCTGCATCAGCTGCTCATATCGGTGAGCAAACTCTAAAGTCCCTGGTGCAGCAGAGGGCTGGTTCTCAGGTAGTAAGAAATTCAAGGGCAGTCTAGGCCTAGAGGTTAATAGCAGACTATTCGGGCTCACGACCGCGTTGTTGTACAGGCTGGCAAGGAGAGCAAGTTTCTAATCCCAGTCTACCTGATTTGGCTTGATGTAATGCCTCAGCAAGTGTTGTACAGCGCGGTTCAACTGTTTTGCTTGTCCATTTGTCTCGGGATGGTTTTCGGATGTCATCTGCAGCTGCGTTCCCTATTCTGCAGCCGCGGCTTTCCACAGTTCACTTGTGAATCGCACATCACGGTCACTGACTATAGACTTTGGCAATCCAAAATCTCTAACCCAGTTCTCTTTGAACAATTTAATCACATGCTCAGTCTTCGTTGTCTCCGGCATTGCAACTAACCTAGCGTACTTACTAAACCTATCCATGATAACAAAGATGTGTCTCATTCCGCTCTTTCTGGTGACCAGCGTGTCCATGAAGTCCATAGATAGGCTCTCACCGGACCTTTCCGGAATCGGAAGGGGCTTGAGGAGCCCAAGAGGGGCCTGCGTACGGGGCTTGTCTCTCTGACAGACCTGACAAGTCTCCACGTACAGCTTAGCATCTCTCATCATCATGGGCCACCAGAACAGTTGCAGCAGATTGGCCGCAATCTTTTTGAAACCAAAATGTCCCGTGCCATCATGACACTCTCCTAAAAATAAATTGTGCAAAGACTCTCTATTTGGGACACAATCGTTTATTCCCTGCCTTCTCAAGGAACAACAAGCCGTTGACCAACTCAAACTCGGCAGAAGTTTTTTTATCCTTCGCCTCAAGTCTGCGTATGATCTCAGACATGAACTGGTCCTCGCGATAGGCTTCCACCAAAGAGCGAGTAACATCGTCCGTAAGATCGAACTCAGTAATCAGCGCACCTGAGAAATCAGGTCTACGCGACAAGGCATCAACAACCTTATTGTACTCCCCTTTCAAGTACTGCGGGTCAAAGTCATACTGCTCAATGACTTCGATCCAATGCTTCAGACCGTCAGAGAGCACCGACTAAGTTCTCATCTCAAAATATGATGATCAATCCTGAGGATGAAGAACCTCCCACGGAGATAGTGCCTCCAATGGGTCAGAGCCTTGTAAACCGCATAGAGTTCCTTCTCATAGATGGACTTGGCCAACTTCTGAGACGGCATTTTCTTGGACATGTCCTCAATTGGCCTCAACTTTTCTCCCTCCTGTTGTGCAAGTACGGCGCCTATGCTATATTGACTAGCATCCGTAATTACTATAAATAGCTTGTCAGGATCAGGAAGTTTCAAGACCTCATGATGCATCAATGCATGCTTCAGATGCCTGAAAGCAGCCTCGCACTTGTCTGTCCACTCCCATGGGGTGTCAAGGTGGGTCAGGTCAGTCAAAGGGGCGGCAACTATGCTATAGTTGTTCACAAAATTGCGATAGTAGCCGGTCATCCCTAAGAAAGACCTCATCTCAGTCACAGACTGAGGACGAGGCTAGTCACGAATGCTGTCCACCTTCGCGTCATCGGGCTTTAATCCATCCGCGGAAATCTCATGACCCAAGTACAAGACACGGGTGCGTCCAAACTCGCATTTCTCACCGTTAATCTTGAAATTGTGCTGTCGCAGAAGACTAAGGACTTTGTCCAAGTGCGCAACGTGCTCCTCGACAGTCTTACTAAAAATAACTATGTCATCGAGGTACACGATGACAAACTTATCCAAGTAGTCATGGAATATCCGATTCATAGTGTGCTGAAAGGTGTCGGGAGCATTGCAAGGGTCAAAAGACATCACCACAAACTCGTACAGACTGTACCTGGTCTGAAATGCGGTTTTGTGTTGATCCTCAGGCCGGATTGCAATCTGATGGTACCCGGACTCCATATCTATTTACCGAAGTACCGACACCCTTGCACTCTATCTAGCAAATCATCGATGCGCGGTATGGGCTCTCTGTTCTTGACAGTGATGGCATTGAGGCCCCTATAGTCAATGCACATCCTATGTGTTCCTTCCTTTTTCTTAGGTACAAATAGGACTGGTGAACCATAAGGAGAAACACTCGGCCGGATCCAACTCTTTTCTACGAGTTCCTTGAGTTGTCGGTGAAGCTCATCAAGCTCGCCTGGAGACATTCGGTAGATCCTACCCTTCAGGATACTAGACCCTGGGATAATCTCTATCGCATGGACGACCTCCCTCTCAACAACCCCTATCGGCTCTTCAAATAGATCAGGGTACTTAGCGACTACTCCCTCTATCTCCGGCGACATTTTCACCGGCTCGCTTGCGGCAGAGACATAAACTAGATACATGCCCTCCTCTTGATTTTGCTTATAGTAATTATAGATTGCGGCCGCACACATGCATCTGTGGGACTCAATCAGACTACTAGCTTTAAACTTATGTAATTTGGCAGTCCCTCCACCTGACAAAGTGTGTTTGACCACTTTTCGGTCCCAGTCAAACTGGGGATGTGCCACAGAGAGGTAGTACATACCTAACAAGATATCCATGGGGAGATCGTCACTCACTAGGAACAAGACACAATGTCTCAGTTCCCCTCCTGCATACGGGAAACAACACTCAACATCCTGAAGGTAGTAGTTGACTACCATGCGCTGTTTGTTGGCACAGGTCGACCCAGGCGTTGCACTTGCCCCTGTAAGCGCAGCCTCTCAACGCACGCGCGACTGATGAAGTTTCGTATCGAGCAAGTGTCATAATAGGCCCCGGCCTTGCGGCCGCCAATGACCACCTCGCTGACGAACATCACACCCTTAGGAGTTTTGACTAATGTCGTCCAAGAAGCTAGCGGGTCTGATCTAGACCACTCCTCCGCTAACTCCTCTAAGGACTCAAACACATTCATCGAACAGAGGTTCGATTAGTCTGAACGTGTTTGCAGGACGACTATGGAGTCAGTAGCTTGGGCCATCTCTCAAGATGGTGAGGGTGTATCCACCACCTCGACGCTAGGAGGAACAACTACTATTCCTACTGGCCCGACGTGTTTCCCGGAGCAGTGCCTAAAGTGTTAGCAACATTGCTACCGACGAAAGCGGAGGATCCTACCACCTGCCCCATCATAGGCGGGATCTTCTCGGTCACCTTTTTGTTATGGCACTTGAATTGGCTATGACCATATTGGCCACAACGAATGCAAGCTTGTCGGGCGTACCAGTCTCTCCACACGTCCTTAGTGAGACCCGCTTTCTCCCATGGAGGAGCGTTGGGGTCAACTTGACTTTTTGACCGGGAACCTCCTCGGCGTCTACCGGTCGCCTTTCCTTTCTGAGCTACGGCAGTGACTACTACACCCTCTGAAGCTTCCACGCTGCCTGCCTCTGAACCAACTCCCGCCTGAAACTCATCGTCCAATTCGATGGTGGAACCATCATTGTCGACGAACATAATGCGGCCCTTTGCCTTCCAGTTGGGAGGCAGTGTCTTCTTCCTACCATCCGCCGTGGGATTATGTCCATGCCATATCTTTGCCTCCAGGTCTAGGGCCTTCTTACTGACCGAGGGAAAGTTGTGCATATTGATGTTGGCCTCACCTGCCAACTGATTCCTGAGAGGCATGGGAAAGCATCTCAGGTAGGAGGTGAGTAAGGCCTGGGGGTCATAGCGCACCCCAGGGACACAGATCAGACGCTCTACAGCGTCAGTGGCTTCCCTTACTGACTTGAACTGCCTCGTATGCAGTATCAGGATCGCGTCAGTGGCTTTTTGGGTCTCCCGAGGATCATGCCACCTGTCTTCCACCATCTTGAGAAAGTCCTCCAATGTCTGGTGGGCTGCCCAAGCGCGGAAGTCATGACCGTACCCCTGTAACTGCACTAAACCACTCAACCATCTTGCTGCACTACCCTCTAGGTAGGATGCAGCCACAAGCACTTCCTCGTGCGGCAAGGTAAGTTTACACTTGATGTAGACCGACACTGCCCTCAACCAAGTGTCAAGGTCTTCGCCCCAGGGCCTCTTATCCCCTGTGAAGGGCTTAGGAGCAGCGATGGTCGTCTTTGGTACCTACTGACTCTGTCCCGGTCCCTGCATCACTCCGGGTTGTGGACCCTGGGGTGAAGGTTGTTGCACTTACTGTTGGGGTTGTGTACCCTGTTGTGCAGGCTGCCCGCTAACGGCAACCTGAGACGGTATTTGGGAGAACATTGTCTGTACAAGAACTTGCAAACTAGGACCTGCTGAGAACCCGCCTGTCAAGGGCATACCCAGGGAAACGGGCTGGACCGATGCTGGAGCTGTAAATTGGGATACCCCAGTCACCGGTGGGACGAAAGGAGGAGGTTGTACAACGGGTCAGGCACCTGGCCCGAATGGCGATGGCGCAGCCTGCGCTCGTCCGACCAATACGGCCAGACTCTGTTGAATGTCCTGAAGGAAAGCCATCTGGTGGTCCTGCATTTCAACTACATCTAGCAGGACGGACCGTATGATCCTCACATCGTCACTCATGTGCATCAAGTCCATCTCCTCTAACTCACTAACGTCCGCTTGCCTCCGCTGCATCCTGGTTCTTCTCCTAATCATTTTCTCTTTCTCTGCCTTAATCTCCTAATGTCTGTTGTAGCTGTGCCTCGCGAATCGCTGCTCGCTGTATGGCGACCTCCTCGGGGGCCAGCACTATTGGCTGGCTTGCCAGAACGCCAGTAGACTGACTCTGGGTCTGTGCGACCGTTGACCCTACAGATCATGAACTGCTAGTCTGGGAATTCTGCTGCGCAGAAGTGGCCTTGGTTGCTGAAGCAGCGGCTTCACTTACGAACGCCCTGTTGGCCTCTGCTGCTCTGGCTCTCCTCTGCTGCTGCTGCCTCTCCCTACGCTGGCGGAACAGATATATGTCACCCTCTGGTCCTAATGCCAAATGGGCAACTGGGCGTCTGGCCGATCGCAAGACCTGGTCGTCCTCTCTAGTGTCCTCCCTGTCGCTCATAAGCTACAACACTGTACATAATTTGCACTAGTGCACTCTAAATGCCTACCGCAATGTAGTGTACAAACCAATTCAAAATAAATAAATAATTAATTGGTGGCTATTTCGGAATAGATACATTTGGGATCAACAGGTAAGTTCAGATTCCTACAAATGATACTATTCTACTTTGACTAGCCTGCAAACAGAAAGCACAATGAACAAAATCAATTTTAAATTGTGTTGTCTGTCAGATGTCAATGGCAGTACATCTAACTAATCAAAATAAAATAACATCATTTGTTGGGTCTGTTCGCAGCATGGGATCTTACTCAAACTTATCACCTAGAATCTACCCCTTCCCCAATTCCCTTTGATTGTCACTTAACGTCAGCATCCCTGAGCAATCCGGTTTGGCATGCGTGACTAAAGGTGTGCAAACGGCCCACCCCTGTGCCCCGAGTAGCTGCTGAGCTGGCCAGCCCTGCACTGTGTTTATCCTCGCGTGCAACGAGCCTTACACCAATTGGCTGATCCAGAGGCAATTTAACGACCGCCCCCAAGTGTCATCAGGAATTATTTTACGTCGCAGCAGGACGACGATCACAACCAATGGTTTCCCCAGCCGATGTTTATTTATAGACACCCGATACTGATCTCTCCCATAGGGTTGGCCTGCCCTTCAGTACCCCTCGGTGAGCACAGCAAACAGACAAGGACAAAGCAGCAAAGCATGCGTGCTCTACTCCCGGTGGGTTGGCATGGTGACCGTGACCCAGTGCTCCGTCAACGGCTCTTCAGAAAGCACCGCCCTCTCCTTCCAGATGCTCAACGTGAACAATGCCGACTCTCAAGGTTGAGTGCACACGACACCTCACATGAGAGGACTATCAAGAAGGAACTCACAACCTCACGGCAAGAAGTGATGAAGAGGGTAGATAAGGTTAAGAGCAACGTACCTCGATATAGCTGCCCCCAACCACAGATATTTTCACCACATGACCTGACGGCGATTGCGATCACCAGTCACTGCATCGGCACAACCAGCATTATCTCGCCGTTCCACCTCAGCATCAATCCACCACGAGATAGTTCTCATCACGCTGCGAACACCCAATATACACACCGTAGCCTTCCTGGTGATCCCCTCACCTCCTGGATCGCCACTCCCTGTCTCCGCCCTCCTCACTACACACCGCCTATGGCCTCACTCACCAAGCAGACCGCATGTATGTACCGCATAGGCAGAAGACAAGCGCCAGATGAGCGCAATGTACCACAGCTTCGATACCAAATTGCAAGGAAGATGAGCGATAGCGAACTTCAGAAATCAAACAGCATCATACACAATAGACCAGACAGTCGTGACCTCGAACCAACAGCAGAATTGCATCACGAATCTCACCAAATAAGAACACACCAAGAGCTCATAATTGACAATGCTGAAATAGTCTCATCATCATCATCAACGAAGAACCAATGTTGATATCCTATGTGGCGCTCGGCGCCCAGACTACAGATGGCAGATCCTATCTAGCCTACTCTACAATGCCGCCGGATGACATCAACAGCTTCACTGAAGTACGAGCAGATCTCGGACAATGCCGTCGCTTCTTGCACCAGGTATGTCTCTCGTATCACCCACAACCTCGTTCCCCAACTCACAGATGCCACTTGCACCCAAGGACCACCCTGTGCCCCATCCAGCTTACAGCAGCGCAGCTCGGCTATGGCTGCCTGCTCCTCCCAGCTCGCCCGTGAGCGCGTGAACCTGGCAGGCGATAGCACAGCAGCGCTTGCGCACAAAGCAGCCAGTGCCCGAATGTCCAAAATGGAGGCAGGCCCTTTGCTATATGGAAGTGGCCTGCCTGCTGCTGCGCTGGGCCTGTCCCAAGAAGCTTCCGGTAGGCCCCGGTAGGCTGAGGCCCAGACCAAACGAATTGGCCCAGGGCCGCCGACAGTTACCTGTGCCCAACTTCCCACAACCTGAGTTGGGCCTATGCTGCGAATCTCTCCCAGGGCCTGACTCAGATGCATTTGATAAAGGGACCCAGGGCCTGGGCGCTTCCAACCAACTGGCGCTGTGCAACTGCCTGAATTTTCCCCAGTTGTGAAGTAGTCCAAAATAGGCCTCTGAGGGTCTGTCGGGCACTTAGGGCGCCCGACGCTGTTGCAAATAGGGCCCAGTGGGGCTTATCGAGGCCTTGTGCCTCGCACTTTTATGAAGAAAAGAAAAAGGGCGTCGTCGAACTCCGAGGGTAGGACCTATCTCTAGGTGGAATTGCAGTCCTCCTTTCACCGTATTTGCAATCAGACATCCAGGAAAGTCCTTGTATGCTCTGATTCGTTTTCCACATTTTCTGCGTTTTGTTGTTTGTTTGTTTGTTTGTTTGTTTGTTTTTTTTTTTTTTTTGGGGGGGGGGTTAGCTCGTCGACCCGCCAAGTGTGAAGGCGATCAAAAATAATTTCGAGTGCCTCTGCCTAGCATCTAGGTGAAGATGCACGCGCCATCTCCATGCTCTGATGCATTATTTTTGTTATCAGTCTGACAGTGATCTGACAAGCTGCTGTTATCAGTCTGACAGTGATCTGACAAGCTGCTGTTATCAGTCTGACAGTGAAGAGCAGGCTGCTGAAGCTCTCTCCTAAAGAAAAAGGAGAAAAAAACTCTCTCCTGTTTCTGGAAGATCTTGTCGTTTTGTTGGGTTTTTTTTTTTTTTTTTAATAAATTATCTGGTTTTTCCTGGGGCGAGGTCCCACTAGCAACGGGATAGGATAGAAACGAGTTTGTGGGGCACTTGAGTGACCCAAATCCTGCCGTGCAGTACTCGTGATCCCAGGGTCAGTGTTTTACATGTATTACCCGAAAAAGAAAGGAGATCTTGGTTCCCCTCCTCCTCTCCTTAGCACTGGGCGTGTCCGTGCAAAGACAGCTTCCCGCCAGAATCTTTTCAATCGGTTGGGGGTGTGGCCAACCCCAAACGAGGTTGGGGTCGGCCTTAGCCCACTGCATTTTACTTGCTGTTGTGCAATCATCTCATTGGGTGGCGCCTCCTTCAATCACGGAGTATATGGAGGGTGTCAGGATCACTGCTGACAGAAGTCCACTTTATTCCAGAAAATGTGGCCCTTACTTTGTTCACTGTTTTTGCAACCACCACCATCAGGTCATTTGTGATCTGATGGCTGGGAAGCACTCTGCCGTGATTTCCGGTGGGAGGTCTCTGTTTCTTTTTTTTTTTTTGGCCTTTTTCCTGTTTTCTCAGCCCAGAAATTCGTAATGAACTTGTCTGGCCGCTGCCACTCAGTGTCACACTGGATCGGCCACACTCCTATCCGACTGCTAACGGGGCCTCTCCCCTGGGGCACAGTTCGGTCCTCAGACACAGCACTCACCAACAGAAGAATGCAGCTTACTTTGAAAAAAAAAAGAGAAAAATGTGGAGTGTATCTTTGGAAAGGAAGTGGACTGATTCATGGGTTAGAGCCTCGTTCCACCCCACTTGAGTTCAAGTGCGACGCGAAAAATCATCGTTCCACCCCGCCCTAGAGAAATGCTTTTTTGTTTTCACATTTTGCATCTCAAGTGCCCGCTCTTGAAACTCAAGTGCAGCCCAGGCAAAATCGCACTTGAGTTCAAGTCACCTCCCGGAGGTGCCTTGAGTTCAAGAGCTACCCTTGGGTTTCAGCCGCGGGTGCAGGTAAGTTTTTTTTTCTTTTTCTTTTACGCCCCGCGTTCCTGGTTCACGGCATGTCCTTTTTGCGGTCCAGCGAGCAACGACTACCGGTGGCGGTACCGTGTGCCAGCAGTGGAACTCTTGAGTTTGGTGGCTGCGGCTTCCTGCGGGCCGTTGGGGTACACACGCGCGGTGACCGTTATAGCGTGCGGTGCACCGTCATCGAGGTGGGAAGATTCGAATCGGTTGCGCGCCGCATCTGCTCGTAGCCGTTTGGACGCTGTGTTCTGGGCGAGGGATGTTTTGTCACAGCAGGTCCACATGGCAGTACAAGAAAAGCACGGTTGCTGCAGGTTGCTGCGCCAGCGTTCGCACGTGCTTCTGCAAACCTCCGTTGTTGTTTCCTGTCGTGTGCGCTGTGCTCCGACGTGCATGGCGGACCATGCGATGAAGTTGTCGCTGCTTTGTGTCCTCGTCCTCCTATTGCTGCTCCTGCTCATACTGTACCTGTGGTCTTCGAGGCGTGCAAGGGTTGTGCCGCGCAAGCGGAAGCCGACGAGATCGAGCAAGCATCCGGTGTGTAAAGGAGGGATGGGTGGCGGCGGCGACGGGGCGGACATGTTCATGTACGGGGTTATGGGGGGTGGCAGCGAGGGGTGTTTTCCATCGGATACACCACGTTACGATCCAGCACTTTATGCACACCTGCCGCCGGATCTTCAGCCCCTTCCCGACGATGAGAATTGGCAGCCGCCTCCATCAACATTCGACCTCACGCACGGCTCCACGCAGTCCATATCGGACAGTGGAGTGTGGGTGAGAGATCAGCGGCCGAGGCAGGGGCCAATGACGTCACTTCTGTTGGACGAGTTGCACCAGGGAATGTGCCCACCCCTTGATCTGCAGTTGTCTTCGGGGGGTCGCCCTGCCGCGTCACGAACGCTTATCATCAATCCCGCCAGCCATTCGGAGGGCGACGCGTCAGTCGGACAGTCGGCTCGGCGGCCGGGTGTTGCGAGCTTGCAGCCAGCAGCCGCACCTGCGAACACCAACATTCATGCAGGTCCGACGGTGACGCGACCGATGGCGAGGGTTTGGGCATCATCGGAGGGTAGGCAAGCCAATGTCGTGGACGACATCATCGCCAAGGTGTCGACAATGTGTGCCACGAGTGACGGAGATGGCAGTGGCGGTGGGGGTGCGGATTGTGAAATCGTGGAAGATGCAGCAGCAGACGACGTGGAGGAGGAAGACGACGAGGTCGACGCTGAGGAGCCATGGCCTACAACAAAGAGTCAGAAGAAAACGTCGGCGAGGAAACCAGCTCCGAAGGGGCGGGGGAAGGGGAAGGCCAAGGAAGGGGGTAGTGAGAGCGGCGGGGGAAGGATAATATGGAGTCTGGATGACTCCATCACCCTCGTCCGCTGCAAGAGGGAGCAGGACGAAACTCTTGCTGCGGCGGGCCATAACTTTGCGAGGATGAAGACGAAGCAGTGGAAATGGACTGACATCGCGAAGAGGATGGAGGTGTTGGGTGTGACCCGTGAGTGGGATGTGTGCATGAAGAGACGGGAGAATATGTTCTCGTGGTACAAGAAGGTGCAATGGAGGGAGAAGGAGTCCGGGTTCCAGTCGTTCTTCATGCTAACAACGAAAGAACGAGTCGATAAAGGGTACTCCAGATGGATCGCCGACTTTACGAGGCAATCCATGCCGGTCAGCACGGTAATCAAACCATCCACCCGTCGAATGTGGTGGACACAGGGGCTTCTGAGCAGCGAGGTGCAAACAACGGCCGCACGGGCAAAACTTCGGCAAGTGAGAATTGTGATGGGGAGGCCGGGGAAGGCTGCGCGAGCAGGTCGTCAAGCGGGATGAAGTTCACGAAAAGGAAAAATGCAAGGCAACAGGCTTTTGAGGTGGTGACGGGCGTCATGACCACTCACTCAACAGTCGTGGCCGATTCAGTGGACGGGGCCAGCAAACGGCAGTGCGACGTCCTTCAGCGACAATGTGATATCATGGAGAGGGAGGTGAAAGTGCACGAGACACAGTGCGGCGTGATGGATGTGGGGCAGCGGATGTTGTGTGATGCATTGTTGAAGATCACGGAGGCGTTGTCCCGACCATAGGAGGGGCAGCGCTGCAAAGTTGGCGTAATCGGGGGCGGACATGTTAGGCCGTTGGAGGTGGGAGTGGGGCGTGGGGGGGAATGGGGGGGGGAAAGGGGGTTTGTTGTGAGGAGTCGGGGTAATCACCTTTCGCCCACCCCCGTGGTTTTTGTTTCGTCCGTTCGTGGCTGGCCATGCGTCGCAGAGGTTGTTCGACAATACCGTCTTGCATTCTCAATGACTGCGTTGGGGGTCGTATGTAGTAGGAATGGTGGAGATCTTCCATGTTGTAAATTATTTCCATGTTTTTTTTTGTTTTTTTCTCGCCATGGAATGCATTTTTTTGTTTCTGTATTCCAATGGGCACCTCTGTATGGAGTCGTTGAATCACGACTGGTCGATGACGAACAATGACGAAATTGCGACGGTCTCCTGCTATCCAGTTTGCACCTCAGGCCCGTGCCACCTTCCGCTGGCCTATATAACAGTGGCATGATACATGTCGGTTATCATTGTGGTGCGCGGTGGTGTTTGTCCACGTGTCGAGGGGGGGGGGGAGTGCGGTGTCTGCAAACGGGTCGACAAGGAACATTCCACATCGCCCTTCGATCGACAACCATCTCAGGCGGCGGCGATGGACATCGTCATCTGTTGTCGCGGCGTGGTGCTTAAACGCACTGTCGTCTCCTACGAGTATCGGCACAGGAGAGGCAACGTGCACGGAAGGGCAATGGAATTCGATCATCATGTCAACCGTAAGGACTTCCGGTATTACGAAGCGGACRTCAATGGAGCGACATGTCTTGTGGTGGTTGTAGGGTTTGGATTCGGTYGACGGGCRCTTCGTGAAGTCATCATGCACATCACGAGGGTCGGGACGGCTGTGMCGACCAGGTTCGTTGGCGGAGTGGACGTGTTGGCGGAGATGGTGCGCATGATAATCACGCATTTCGCCATGGAGTTTCGTGACCGCATGCACCACCCGGCCACATACACGGTGGTCCTTCATGCGCCTTTCGARCAAAGGGAAGACCTGCATGGGGATATCGACATTTTGAGGGAGGGTATGTTCTGACACACGTCGTCGTTTGCTCTCTTTCTGTTGGGGCGGACTACCGGTACTTGTCATTCGTGAAGTTGGAGAGGGACGCGTGAGCATGTGTAGATTCAAATCTGTCGCATGAGCATGTGTAAGAGAGAGAGAGCGAGAGAGAGAGAGAGAGAGAGAGAGAGAGAGAGAGAGAGAGAGAGAGAGAGAGAGTTTCGTGACCGCATGTGCCGCCCTAGCTGTGTATACATGCGATTTTTCAAAACGTGTTGATGAAGTCTGCGTCGGACGCGTTGTCGCACTTTTTCTAGTCGGGTCTCTTTAGGCGACCAGAAAGCCAACAACTTGTCACGCAGGATTTGAATGTCGTTTGCAATAAATAAAATAAATTAAATAAAGCAAATCGCTTCCTGTTGTGTGCGTCCGGCTTCGAGCGAGACCCTTCAATTGCGGTCTTCGCCGGTCCCCGGTCTTACGAATCTTTTATTTTGATTCGGAACAGCAAGAATCATGCAGATAAAGATCATAAAATTCTGGTATGTCATGCATGCATCAATTTTACCAATTTACTAATTTTGAGAACTGTGACAGAATCATCAGAGAAATGCAATCATCAGCAAGAACAATGCAAGAAGCAAGACTGACTGACCCGAGCAATGGCAAAGTTAGATGAGGGAAGAATGAGAACTCATAATAATTACGCAAAGTACAGATGAACAGACATGGTTAGCACTCCTCAAGAGTCCTCACTTATCCCTCTAGGTTCTCACACTCAATCTCTCATTTGGCTGCTCGTTTCTTGTAACTGACATTTCGTTAAAACTGACATTTTTTCCTAAATTCACGAAAGTGAACTTAGTCAAACTTCCGTTGCTCATCGGGTGAGAAAGTGGTTATCTCACTTTGTCCATCTGATGTACCTCAACGTAAAGTACCGTTAGCATACATCCGATGGTCAGATCATCGAGAGTCGCCATGACACCCGATGATCTGATCATCTGACGTCATGGGGACAAAAAAACACTAAAAAATTTCAATTTTTGATACGCTCAATTTTGTGAATTTAGAAAAAAATGTCAGTTTTAACTAAATATCAGTTTTGTGCTTTGAACCATGCGAAGTAATATTACTGTGCAATTGAATGCATCTGAGATAAGGTTAATATTACTGTGCATGGTGGGTTAAAAATGTCAGTTTTTGATGCGCTCCATCCTTTGCGAAGGGTCATCGATCACTAGCTACCTCCTTTTGAGTGTTGGGTGGGTGTTTAACCACGACTCTCACATGCATTCAATACGACACGCTATTAGAGGCTATCATCACCCATATAAGGTGCATAGTGTGGTTGATTACGACCGTTTTCCTACCTATTGCACAGTCTCTAGCTGATGGTAGCTCTTGTTAGCACGTGAGTACATTTCCATGTGATCATGCCCCTTTGTTACACGGCATACTTCTGATGATGACTTGAGCAAAAGGCGTGGCATTCTGAATGTCACGGTGGGTACCCTCGTTGGCAATACGAAGCACAAGTCCTTTCGGCAATAGACCGATAAATAGATAGGTGAACTATTATTGGTTTATGATCTTTTTTACCGTTTTGAGTACTATATCAGGCACCGTCGGTTGTAGTCTCAGTTTGCTCAAGGCATGTCCTGTTAAAAGAAGGTAAATCCGTTGCATTGGCGATCTCTGTCGTTACCCATAATTCTGCATGAGCGTCTATATGATCGCATAGTTGCACTATCACTCGTGTGTCCACTCTTGCTCGAGCACTAGTATACCAGGGTGATCAATCATTTGCACAGTCATTGCATCCAAGAGTTCACACTGTCACGTTACTCGAATGGTCGCACGAATACTCGTCACTGATGAGGCTATGAAACTTTTGAACGAGTAATTGAACTACCACAACACTTATGACTCTTGCCTCCCTTATTGAACTTGTGTTAGCGGTGTAGAAATATGGGTCTGATTTATTTCTGCAACAATCGTGGGTGAACACTTTTCACTCATTGGCTAAATGGCTTCTGTGCTATTTTCAGACATATCAGAGTGCAGATCTCGCGTCTCAGTGGAGCAATGCTCCAATAACCCGAGTAAAAGAATCTGGCACGTCTGGTTTCCGGCTAAAGCATGCCTGCATAGTATTCGAGGTTACCTTAACGGAGGTGATGACACAAGCCTCGGGGTAACAATTAATGGGAGATCATAGCAATAGTTACAGATGTTCGTTGACAATACCTCGGAGAAAGCCGACAACGCATGCTCTTAAGATGAGTGGCACAACCATAACCATTCTCTTTAAACTTCATAAACTGAAATAAGTCGTGTCCTGGTTGGGCGTTAAAGAACAGAAGACGAAATCAACGAAACCCCAAGGATTCTAGGCTCATATTATGATCAGACTTTCACCCACCATGTGGGTCCATTAGTACACAATCGACCTCAAAGGTAAGTGTTGACTCTGAGTGGTCATTCGACTACCAGCAAGTGTCTGTACTCAGTTACGGCTTGTAGGTTATAAGCCAAAGAGGTTAATTAAGCGTTGAGTCAAGACAGCACCCCCCCCCCCCCTTTTTCACTCACAACCACAAGTTCAATGATAATGGCAGACCGGTTCGAATTGACGAGAGCATTTTATAAACAAAAGTTATTTAGGGTGGGCCGAGCGCTGAGTCTGAAGCCCCTCTAATAACTTCTTCAGGCAAGGTTTGCTATACAATCGACTCTAATCAGTCTCGAGCCTAGTCCCCATCTATCAAGAATTTTCTTACCCGTTTATCACCTGTACACGGGGTTTTATACATAAACCCTTACTAACAAATTGGGGCTCATCGAGCATGCGTGGTTAACCAAGCGTTTATAATTCCTCTCTTTTCCAATCTTTTCAGCGGCAACTAACTTTTCATTGAGCGTGAAAACACATGACTCATCACTCCCTCGCGAGCCATAGTTCGTCACCCTCATAATCCCTCTCTTATTCCCCGATTCAATGCTCCCAAACCGGGGCTCGTCTCAAATAAGAGTAACTTAATGACTGACTAGTCGACAAAAGAAGGAGGGGTGAGACTCAACAGTTAAGTTCAGAACTGAGGGAAACTTAGCAGTCAGGTTGGTTTGATTGGCTGAGAATCCTTCTTCGTTAAGATTGAGAACTGATGACTTGAACAGAAAAAATTATGAGTCCCCCGAGCGAACGAGAATGAGCAGAGCTGATGATTACCATGTGTCGCCCTCATCTACCTCTCTTATCAAGTTGAATCTCGAGCACCTGTGTATCCCCTCTTCACTAGTATGTGATCATCATCCGTCAGGTTCTCAGTAGTCGTGGCCATGTCAGATGGCGTGCTCAACGGAGCTAGCTTTTGTCTAGAGAGCAAGTACTAGCCACACGAGGTCGACAGAGAGCCCCCGAGCAGGTAAGTAGGTCACTCACGCCTCCGCCACCATCTAGAGAGGGTTGATCTTCGTTATTACATAACATCTCCAGAAATGAAGATGACGGTGATCATGTCGACCCTAGGCAGAGACACTTTCCTACGCTAGACTGTTCTCGTGCACTTCTCGCCCTCTGTGTTACAATCCATAAACCAGCTGCGCCACTCGAGATCACATGCAGTACCGAGTCTCATGAGGGAGAGTGATATCAGCGAGTGCGTACCACGATAACCCGAGTTAAGTACCTACGACAATCTCACACACTTCTTGCTCTTTGTCATGACCTTACGTCTCTTCTGTATCCAGCCCCTATATTATCTTCGTGGTGAATACCCACTCCGAGCAACTCAACGACTCCGACCTCCAAGTGGCGATTAGATGATGATGACGTCAGCTAAAAAGTTTCATTGCAGCGTTCCTTTGCAATCCGTATCCTGCTCTGCTCTTCCCTAGCTTGCTTAGTGCGCTTTCAAGTATGTCCAGACTGGTGACGCACATATTGATTGCTCGGGAGTAACTGCCTCGCGATCTCAGAGTCTGCAATCAGAAAAAGGAGATTGACTAACTCGAAGATGAAAATGATGACAGGTATAATACCCTTGCTCTGTACCGTTGTCAGAGAAGGTGAAAGTCACCAACAAGCAATGTTTTACCACATACAATTGTAATATAATATCGTACCCCAAGTTCACAGAGTCACTTGCGACGAAGATGGCATTCACGAGAGCAGCCTGTCCGTATTCAAGAGGATTACCGTTGACATCAGTCGAAGGAGCGACATTCACGAGAGCAGCCTGTCCGTATTCAAGAGGATTACCGTTGACGTCAGCCGAAGGAGCAACTTGGCTCGACTCTCATTTGACATCCCCCTCTCTATAGATATGAGCACGTGTTTTTCTCCCCTTCTGTTCGTCACTGAGAATGCGCGCCCCTCACACTTGATGTGATGCTGCACGCATGCCCCCGATCTCGCGGACTTGTCCCTCTGCGCCTCTCTCATGCATACCATTCTCGCGCTGACCTCCTTTTGTCCTCCCCTCTCTCACGCTCAAGGGTATCATGGCCTAGCCCGTCCACGCGTAACTACCTCGTGGCCTTGCGCACCAGTAAGCGATCCCTTTTCTTCTCATGAATGGCCAAGTCGACTGTCCCCAGCGGCCAGTAGCAGCCCCGTGGACTTCAGTTGGATGCTTCTTTCGCAGCTCTTGGACCACCGCTACTCACTTCCGCTCGCCGTATCGTATGAGGTAGCAACCGAGGGGGGAAAGTTGACATCAACGGAAATCTCTCCTCCCTCTCCAAGAATGTCTGACCTCTCTCTCTTTCATTTGTGCCCTCCCCCCTTCTTTACCGCGCGGCTGACCACGCGTACTCAACCGTCTCGCTATCTCAGCCCCTGCGCTGGGCTGAACTGGCCTCCGGGCCGTCCTCTACGGATTCGGCCGGCGGATGCTCTCTCCGCCACTGCTCCAGCCCATGCCACGACCGTGTCTGCGCGTCACTAGCCTCAGACTCCACGTCTGAATCCCGGTCCAGTTCCTATTGCTCCCGCTTGGTTGTGCTCGTCGACGTTTCTTCTTCATGGTAAGTTGCTATAACTTTTAGGTTCGCCGTTACTCCATCCCTCCTGAATCTCGCTCGGCTCGATTGCGAGCCTCAGTGATCACACCCTGGACCTTCTTGTCCTCTCTCATCTCTTGCTCCTTTCCCCCGTAAATGCTAATCTTTAGTCTCGCCAAGCCGTCACTTTTACTGTAGCTCAGGCGCGCGTCCACAGTAGCCTCCTCTTCGCGCATCGGTTCCCAGCTCCAGTAGAATTTTAGATGGCCTAGCATATAGCCAAAGAGGCCATTGCTACGCGCCATAGCCGCACTATTGACAGGTTCTGCACAACGTTAGGCCGACAACCTAAAGTAGTGCTCTCAAAGGCTTATAGTACTATCAAGCAACTAGCCGCAAACAGCGTTCTGGCTTTCAGGGTGGAGGGAGCGCCTGGCATCCACTAGCAATGAAGTGCACTCCACACATTCGTAGGGGAACTCAAGAACAACCTCCTTTTTATAGAGCGTAGATGTGTCGCGATCCCTCTGCACTAATGAGAACTCAGATAATGGTTTAGAGTTCCAAGATTAGTAAAGTAAGAAAATTATATAATTTAAAAACATAGAAAAAAACGAAACTCAAAGGTCGGGGCACGAGCAGAGCTCTCGCAGCGTTACCATCGCTCCCTAATCCTTGCGATGTGTCAACGGGTTCAGCATGGTGGTCCCATAATGGGACACCAACGGGCGTCCCTCCCTCCTTAAGACAGTTCATCGATCTACTGTCCTCGGGTGCCCGTGTCCAATGGTAAGGAGGGGGCTTATGACCATCCACGGGGGGTGATAGGCCTCCTACCAATGCGGTCGTGGGTCGCCCCTCTTTTGGGGTCCCACCACGAGACACTCACCCAACCAATCCAGCCTCAGGATGAAACGTGAAAGGTCGGGCCAATCTAGGTCATAAGACGGCGACCACAGTTCGAAATTGAACCGTTGGTCCCCGCGAAATGACAGGCCGGAAGGAAAGCCGTGTCTTAAGAATCGAATAATAAGGAAAATTAATAATGATAATAATAATATTAATATTCAAAATCGGGAAGGTCAAGAGTCTATGATGTCATGATTACCCCGAACTAAAGCGAGAGCTCGGACCATCACACGAATCTGACGCATACTAATTTTTCTTCTTTCTCATATTTCCTTTTGTTTTTCTTTGCCCCCCTTTTCTCGTCCCTCTTCCTTTTAAAAACGACCTCTGCCCCGTACACCTAACCCATAACCTGACCAGAGCGCGACCGACGCGCAGTAGAAAGGATCGCGCCAGTCTATTTACTTTCGCGTCCTTGGGCGAGCCCGGCGGCTACCACGGCCACACGCCGGTAGTGCTCTACTGTACAGCAGGGCGCCGAGCCTGCGTGGACCAAAGGGGAGTCCAGTGGCTCACCCCCCTTCCTTTTTTGCAGGGGCAAGCACCAACAAAACCGGTCCACGTCAGGGCACAACTCAGGTATACCAATAGAGCCGCGGAGGTTCGAAAACAGTCCAACGAGTCGCGGGCATCGGGACAAGGGACTGGTACTGAGCAGGAACTTGGCACATAAAGGAGGGTCGGGACACCACGCCCTGCTACAGCGTGCCCATCTCTACGTACCGCTCGGTCGCACGCATGCGCGCAGGCAAGAGAGACCGAGAGAGGGAGGGAGACAGAGAGAGAGAGAGAGAGAGAGAGAGAGAGAGAGAGAGAGAGAGAGAGAGAGTGAAGGGTTTGGATTGATTGTTGCCTTCATCAATCATGGATTTCCGAGTCTGGTTTTTGTTGTCTGTACATTGTGTGGACACGGGTCGCCAATCCTTCCTTTATTCGTCCTTCCTTCCTTTCTTCGTCCTTCCTTCATTTCTGTCTGTACACTGTGTGGACACGTGGAAATCGTCCTTCTCAGCGCGTCGAAACGAAACTAGCTTATGTGTTCATGATGCATTCACCAAAGCACATGAGAGCGTTGTCGAGCGCATCGGTCCGGCACCGCACGAGGCAGCGCGGGACCCTCCCGGCCGCGTCACGCAGGAGTTGGTTTAGATCCTTCGTCGCAAATTATACATGGAGCTTCCGCAAGCCGCTCCGGCCGAGTGCGCCAGCCATACCTCCCGCGAGCCCCTATGATAGGATAGGGCCTACACGAGGCACGACTCACCTCCACCTTACGAGAGTTGTCACCTCCCTTCGGTGGGCGTATCCCCGCCGAGCTACCAGTCCACAGTACGAAAGCTGGTCAGTTGAAATCGCAAAGGTGGACCAGCCGAGGGCGTTTCTCGTTCGCTGTAGCATAGGGGGTACGCGCGGTATTACGCCTTTATCGAACCCGCACGCGAACCGACACATTGGGGAGGTTGAAGTCCCAAGCGCGACTCGTCGCCCGTCGACTAGGACGCATCCCACTCACTGCGCGCAACGCCTCGCTAAAGCAAAACTAAAATAACTCTTACACACACATATAAGCAAAAGACAAAGCAACACACTCCTAGTCCCTTAAGTATCCAACCCATAACTGTTCAATGCAAAAATCGAGTAAGCGGCGCGTGCAAGACTTAATATAGAACCGCGCGGCTGTAGGACCTTCTCATATCGACTAACAATGCAGACGTACGCAGGCGGTCGCAAAGATGGAACGCTAAGTAGCGCCCATAACCTTGTGGTCCTCGATAATAGTCAAGGGCCACCTTCGACACTCAAGTGTTGTCTGACACGTGCCTTGAGGGGTTAATCTCTCGACGCTAGACAACCGCTCTGCGCAGTTGAAGACCACACCCTCTTCTGCACCCTGTGCAGAGTGGGTGGTACACACGTTCATACCTGTGGTGGCAGTCGTCTCTCATTGTCCTGGAGGCGGACTTCATCATCCAGGGTCTGGACAAGGTCAAGGGGTTTGACTTTGACGGCTGCCACGGACTACAATGTCCAACTATCAAAATCCAACAAGCAAAATCACTCAATCAATAAACATCCCAATATTCATGTATGAAATTATAAATCGAGACATAACAAAAGAAAAGGAGATAAACCCATCAGGTATGCAGATCGTGCGTCACATGGTTGTCATTCTCACTGCCTCCAAAGTATGACCCAAATACCAAACTCCGAAATACTAACCTGCATAAACCACAAGCACACACAATAGCCACATTGCCATACACCAATGTGGTCAACTTTACTGTCCTCTTTAACTCACACCACGCCTCACACACTCAAGCCCCAGTTATAGTCAAAATCTTCATAATTCCCACAAGTTCTTTATAATGGTCATTTAAAAGAAGTCCGGTAAAAACCCCCAAAGGAACATATCAATACTCAAGGCTAAGGCAATCAAGTTGAGGTACAGGTATAAGCAAAGTTGTGTCGTGAGCCGACGAGTCGGCGATCTACCAACCGACCTGTTGTCAGTGATAACAGAAGATGATCCTTGTAAGATCAAGCTGAAACTTAATTCAAATCCTAGATCGAATGTCCAAAGAGGGTCTGTATCATAAGACAGGTCAACGCCCAAGCTAAATCGTCAATGTATGGAGATCAAATCCCCATGACACGTTTTCACTCAAGACTCATCTGTTAGCCAAGCCTAGGTCTACCTCTAAGTCAGTGCCCAAAAGAAAGGTAGGCCTATGGTAGAATGTTCCCCATACAGAGTGGATCGCCAAAGTCGTCACCTGTCAAAATATAATCTATCTCCTCTAAACTAAGAAAATTTTGGCAGCGCTTCCCGTGAGAAAAGTGTCTTTCCATATTTATATCAGCCTAAATATAAAATTAAAAAAAAAAATTCAACCCTTCAAATTCAAATTTTGTCTAACTCCCTAAATTAGCAAAAATTTGGGCAGCACTTCCTTTAGAAAATGAAACTTCCCAGATTTTTACTAAGCTAGATATATAAAAATCAGACAAGTTGAACTTTTGAAAAGTTTGAGATTTTACTAACTCCTTGGATTTGTAGAAATTTCGGCAGCGCTTCCCGTATCGAAAGTAGCTTACTAAAATTTATACAAGCCAAGTTCATAATCTAAAATGACTTTGACTTTTCAAGGTCCAATTTTATCAAACTCCCTGAATTAGCAAAAATTTGGGCAGCACTCCCTTTAGAAAAGAAACTTCTCAGATTTTTACCAAGTCAATTATGAAAGTCAGACAAACTGAACTCTGAAATGACAAAATTTGACTAACTCCTTGGTTTTGTAGAAATTTCAGCAGCTCTTCCCGTAGAGAAAGTGGCTTACCAAGATTTATATAAGACCAAGTATAACAATTGATCTCAGAAAATGCAGAAATTGACCTAAGTAAAAAAAAAATCAGCTAAAAAAATTTCGGAATTGAAACTAACTCCTATGGCTCTAGCACGTGCTGAGCAACTGAAGCAACTACCTATCCACTGAAACACAGACTAAATAGTGGCCTCACTCAGTCACATGAAGGCCAAACCACAAAGGTAAGTACCCTCACCATCCCCAAGTAAACTTGGCAGACAATAGTCCATAGTCTTTAAATGATTTAGCCCTTTATACCCAGCTTACTTAAGGCGTAAAGTCAGGCCACCTAAACTTATTTGACATGCCTAACTTAGCCAAGATATACACAAAACAGAGGGCACAACTAATTTTATCTTCTTTGGGCATATGACTAAACCATTTTATTCGCCCTGAACTGTTTAAATAGCCAAATTGTATATATCTTTCTGAACTTAATCTTCAAAGTGGGCGTAGGACTGAGCCATTCATCTTAGAAACCATGCTCAGTCGGCCCAAGTTACCTTTAGTTATACTCTGAATTATACTCTCTTTCGATTGTGATAAGCTATAGCCAGACCACCTTAACTTACAGAACAGTCTGACTCTCTGTCTGATTTGTTCCTCTCTGATTCAATTTGTGCGTGGCATTGGGCTAGACCGCCTGAACTTACAGAACGGTCTGCCCTCTGTCAAGCTTTTTTTCTCATAATAAAACAGGAAGAGGCTGAGCCACCTAAGCTTATAGAACGACTTAGACCTCCTCGTTCAGAACCAAATAAACGGAAGAAACCCCAGAATAACCAAGGCAACCAAGACACCTGAACTTACAGAATGCACTTGGTCCCTGAAAAAGTCAATCACAATTAGCCCTCACAAGTCTGAGCAACCAGATCACCTATACTTATAGAATGATCTGATTCTCAATGCAAATCCACAGCACTAGGTCTCCCCAAACTTATGGGGACCCCCCCCAGCCTTGATAACCCAGTCAAACCTCACACAAAAACTGTTTCTCATCCTGCCCTTTCCCAGATGCAATCTCTCTTTACAATCTGCTTTCAGTCAAACAATAAAACCTACGTTACCGAACGTACACGTACGGGGCCTTTCCGTACGAAACGTACAGATAGTATTTGTACGGGAACCTGTACGCCCCCGTACGACCCGAACGAAAAAAAAAAAAAAAAAAAAACAGTCATCCCAAAAATCTGAAAAAACTATATATGATGTAACATCCCAAAACAAGCAACATTTGCCTGATCACCATCTGCAAATTTTTATTATAATTGGAGGAAAAAAATAAAAATAGTAAAAAAAAATTAAAAAGTCGTATGGGGTCTTGAGTACGAGTAGCGTACAAGAAATGAGTACAACTCGTACTCGTACGGGGGTGAGTACAAGTCGCAACGTAGAATAAAACTGAAACTGACTTTGCACAATCATTCCTTTACTTAGTCTGGATCGTGTCCTGAAAGTCAAACTGAAAGTCAAAATAGGGAGACAGGCAATATACTCAGTCAAACATAGTAATAAATACAAGTAGGGGCTATACTGGTTTTATAGAAGGAAAGTAATAGTTACCTTTCAATTCCCTACCTCTTGAACTACTCCTGAGTTCCGGCGGAGCTCCCACAATCGGTGGGCTGACTCCCCACAAAGTCTTGCTGCGGTCCTACGGGTTGCAACCCCGCCTGCCGCGCTCCTCTCAGAACAGGACTAGACTTAGAATAAGAAGGGCAGAAGGAGGAGATTTCATGCGCTCGAGATACGGGAGGGGGACTGTCTCAACTTGCAGGAGAGGGCCTTGAAACCTTCATACGCCTGAGGGCCCCGCAATGGCGGCCAAAACAAATGTTGAACAACTCGATCGACTGAAGTCAACTGTTGAACAGATCCTCCTGACGAACCCCAAGTCGCAGCAAAGACCATCTTCCAAATGAACCCATCTCCTTCCTCAATGAAACTCGGTCATTTTTCCTTCCCAACTATAGTGGCGTCCCTCCTCCTGACCAAAGTCACTTCTACTCAGTCTGCAAGGGTCATGTTCAAGCGCACTCCGCGAACTACCCATGTGCCCAGCAGCAAGTCTCATGGCAGCGCACAATACCAAATACAAAATGCCTCAGTCCCACACTCAAAGATATCCAGTGAGTTGTTTGGCAGCCCCAAAAGGTATTCACCAAGGGACTGCATAACAGTAAAAATCAGTCGGACTCAGCGTTGAACCCCATAGACCGCAATAGGAGCATGGGGACCAGCAAGAATGCCAATATCAAGCTGCCATCTATCGACGCCTTAACACTCTCCTCAGTGTTTCCAGCCTCAGCCCCCAGTCAAGTGCGTGTAACCACAGAAAACACGGTGCTAACCATCGGTCAGAAGGCATTTACTCCCGTAGCTAGGCGGGAAGGCCTAATGCTGTAACAGAAAGCACTTCGACAGCTGAGTCTCAACCCCTTTTTCCCTTTGTTGCCAGTGCCTCCCGCATCTCTCCCCGTTTCATTTTCAGGGTGTGTGACCGCCGCCAAAACCAAGTATGTGCTCTTATACCAACACTCTAATCCCATCTTCCTCTACTCGCTCACGCATGTGTACCTCCCTGCACACCTACGCTGCATATTTGCCCCCTTTTTATCTCGTCCTCCCTATCTCCACATCGTGCATCTGGCTTCACTAGCAGTCGGGTTCGTACAGGAGAACGCGCCTCTCTATTAAGTCTTCACTAGAGTGGTACGTCACGCACTTGCATCAGGTAAGTTTTCAACCCCCCCCCTCATGACTGGCCCCACGCTACCCCTATAGATAGCAGGGACAGAATCAGGGTGAATCTTCTGCCAGAATGCAGAGAGATTCACTGTGCCCCTGTGCAAAGGCTCCAGGGCGTCAACCACCCCACCTGGTAAGCCTCCTCTCTCTCTCTCTCTCTCTCTCTCTCTCTCTCTCTCTCTCTCTCTCTCTCTCTCTCTCTCTCTCTCTCTCTCTCTCGCTCTCTCTCTCTCTCCGAAGATCGTTAGAACGAGCCTAAATCGCTACGAATCTACCCCTATATCATGGTCCAATGCATTCAGTGCCTTGATCGTTTTACCTCGGCGCAACCTATTCGTCAGTTAACTCCTAACTTACTAACTGAGTACCCAAACTAACACGGCCATCGTATTCGCCCTACGTCGAAACCTCCTCCCACCCGATTCCGTTGAGGAACGGGCAAGATACAGACTTCTTACTCCCGTTTTTCCTCCTTCCCGACACTCTCCACCATATCTCCACGCAGCCACTCTTCCTCACACTGACTAATCTCCAAACTTTCTCCCTAATCCAACCACGAATTCGTGGTCGCCCTAGCCTAAAACCTCATTCTACCATCTCCCCTCGTCCGATTCCGTAAAGAATCGAGGGAGCTATCATCCTTCATCCTACCATCTTCTTCCTCGATTCATCGTTGCCATCTTCGACTATATCGCGCACCTCCTCTCCTAGTACCGCCTATTCTACTAACTTTTAGCAAGAACTAAATACGTTGTAGCGCTCGCGATGATCGAATATCCCCATATGGCTCTTTAGATCACTCGATTCCGATAAGAATCGAGTGAGATAAGAAAATTTTGCCCCGCCATTCCTATTTTCTTCCATCTCCACCCCGAATGCATCTGGCGCGAAATGCGTCCAGATTCTTTTATTGGTTTTCTTGCATTTGATGCTTTCGGCTCGTTATCTCTCCGCCTGCTCTTGCTCCCTGCGCCCCGCCGTATATTACTGATAGCCCGAACTCCCTGATGCTCCTTCGATTTTTCCTCCTGAAACCTCCCGAGGAAAACAACTACCTAATAGTTCGATCGGTCTTTTGCCCCTGCGCGCCGGTCCCACCAACAGTCAGCAGACCCGCACGACTTCCTTTGCGTTGTGCCGCCCCACAGACTTCCGCTGTGCCACTCCCCGGCCTCCGCTGTGCCACTCCCTGGCCCTAGCGTCGGGTCGCACTGCAGCCAGCCTCCCATGTGACTCTGTGCTCCGCCCGATGCCTAGAGATATGCAGTTAGTCCCCCCACCCGAACGGCACCACGCAGAGACTACTGGGACTCATGGGGGAGGGGACCGGAGGGGAGGAACAGTGGCTGGCCCCTCAAAGAAGCTCGGTCCTGATCTCATCGGCTGACCCCCGACCGGTATCACCCACCTGTTGCAGCAGGTATCGCACATGCTGTTGGGTGCAACTCCTACACATTCCCTCATTGGAGGCTTGAGCACGAATGTGGCTGCTACGGGGTTCCCTATAATGCTACCAGGAGTAACTCCCGGCGCAGTCACGAACACGGTTTGTGACCCCGCTTTAGTCAATCCTGCAAATACAACATGCCCCACGAGACCTTACCGCAATCTGTAGCGTGAGGCTTGGTGACGGGGGTCGCGGTGCAGACCTTGGTGGTAGTAACAAATATTCAAATAAGAGTTTTGGAGGCCGAAAATGGGGGCGGGTTCCGTGGAAGCGGTGGCTGCAGCCTGTACCGCTGCAGGCCTCTGCCTGGCGCCCCTCGTGTGCAAGCAAGCTCACTACCACGTGGGATCCCGCAAACATGCTCACATTCAAGTCCCTCACAACAGATCGTGGCCGACGGACGGTGCGCCTGCGGCAACCCCCGTTACTCGACTTCCTCTCGCGTCGTGGGCCAACCCAAACGACGTGCACCCAAAGTTCTCGACTGCCATGTCGGCCATCCGTACCCAGCAATACCGTATCGGGGCCAGACGAGTCGGCCCCGACGTCGGTCTCGGAACCGTCCATCGAGTCAAAGCAATAAAAATAAAACTAAGCGTTGGAATAAAATAAAAATACTTAAGAATAAATATAAACTCGTGGACCACCGCGCCCGATTGCCCGCCGTCGTCGACGTACCGCTCGCGCCGTTCATCTGGGCGGAACACAACTCTCACCCGCAAGTGCGCCGTTAACTCCAGACGAGGTCGTACTGGCGTGACTTGTGAGAAACACGCCAAATACCCTTGTAAGGGTGTTTGGTACGACAACGCGGCGATGCAGTTCACAAGAAAACGGAAAATGAGCGATAGGCCATACTTTCAGTATTTGTATTCCCACTTTTTTTTTCTTTTTTTTTGTTGGAATCGTCCCTTTCAATAGAACAATCAATCAGTCGGTGGTATGGAAGTTATTGACTGGTCGCTTTTTTTTTTTTTTTCCGTAAATGATTGATTGATTAGTATGGATTTTTCTCTATATAACAATCAATCAATCGTACCTTTGGAATCAATCAATCGTCCCTTTTAGTAGGTTTCCCTTTGGAATTGTCCCTTTCAATAGAACAATCAATCAGTCGGTGGTATGGAAGTTATTGACTGGTCGCTTTTTTTTTTTTTTTCCGTAAATGATTGATTGATTAGTATGGATTTTTCTCTATATAACAATCAATCAATCGTACCTTTGGAATCAATCAATCGTCCCTTTTAGTAGGTTTCCCTTTGGAATTGTCCCTTTCAATAGAACAATCAATCAATCGTTGATATTGATTTATGGACTGGTCACTTTTTTTTTTATTGATTGATTACTACAGATTTCCTTTTGAATAGAACATTCAATCAATCGTACTTTTGGAATCAACCAATCGACCATTTCAACAGCTTTCCCTTTGGAATCGTTCCTTTGAATACCACAATCAATCACTCAGTGATATTGATTTATTGACTGGTCGGTTTTTTTTTTTTTTTTTTTTTGTCCGTTCATGGATTGATCGATTAGTACGGACCCAACGCCCCCACACCCCCTCTCCAAACCCATCTCACGTTGCCTGTTGTTCCCTCTCAATAAAATACTTGGTGATTTCAATTCGTTCCTTTTTTTTTTTTTCCGCTCCAAACTCTGCAAAAACGTTTAAGGAAGTCGAGAACGACAAAAGCACATCACGCGAAAGTACATAACAAAAACGAAATATGTTGTCAATGAAGTTCAATTTGTCAAACGCAAATAAAACAAGTAAATCCACTCGCATGTCACAAATTTGAAACCCTATTGCAGAAAGCACACGCCGCATAGCTTCCTACAAAGGGACAGAATACATTGACATACAAATCACGTCTGTTTTAATTATACCGTCTTCCGCATAGGGAAAATTTGTGAAAATGCATGCCACATCATCTAACCATCAGCGTGCAATCATTGATGACTTTCGCTGGCAAACGAAAGGATTGACTTGCACGATTTCTAAAAGACAGTGGGTGACTCTAAGTACAGTCCACCCCTAAACTAGCGAAACACCTACCCGCCCCCCCCCCCCCCCCCCCCCCCCCCCCCCGAACACACCCTCAGAAGCCACCATCGTCATCGGTGGCATCATCCTGCGACACAGGGGTAGCAGGTTCATGCATACCTAGATCGATGAGGCGCTTGTTGCCGCTGACGTCCCTGTCAACAAGCAGATGCTCGTCAAATTCGATGCCAACCTTGATCAGCAAGTTGTGCAAAATACAAACGACGGTGAATTGCTGGGGCAGATTCTCCATGTTCGTCTTGTGGTGGCGCAGAAACAGCCGCCACATCCCCTTCAGTCTCCCAAATGCTCGTTCGACAACATTCCGTGATGACTTGTGACACGTGTCGAGATGCGCCTCGTCGGGAGGTTGCACTACTCTACCGTAAGGCACTACAAGCCAGGGCAAGGGTCCATAGGCATTGTCCGCGAGGATGTACCCCCTCGTTCGCACCCCGTATGACAGGTCCACCGCATCCGCCAAGAACAAAGTGCCAGCTTCTGCACGTCTGTACAGTGACGAATTGATCAAAACCCTAGCATCGTGGGCGCTGCCCGGATACCCCACGTGAACATCCAGCACACGCATGTCGAGGTCAACGACGACTTGAGCAATGACAGAGTATTGTTGCTTTCAATCGAAATAGTTCTCCACTGGCACATTCGCTGGTTTGTCGACGTACACGTGACTGCAGTCCATGCAACCAAAACTGTTTGGGAATCCTTTTGCTGCAAACGCTCGTGTAACCTGCAGCAACCGCCGACCTGTTGGCATCGCTATCTTGTCCGAATATGCAGACAAGATAGCGTTCGTCACGTCCCTCACCACCTTGATACCACTCGACCGCCCCATCCCAAATGACGACGTTGCACTCTCAAACGTCTCGCCGCTCGCCCACCTGTACAGAGCGAACGCCACCAGCTGCTCCGACAGCAATGGAGTGCGGTAATGGGTGAGGGACCGTTGAAGAAAAGGAGTGCAGGCGGCGACGATGTCGTAGAACGCCCCTCTCGTCATTCGTAGCTTCCCATGGAAATAGTCGTCTGTGGCGTCATCATCAATTATGAGATCTTGCCATGTTCCGTCGTTTCTCCTCTGGATCCACCATCGTGGCGTCTCCCTAGGAAGGACGACCGACACAATGGCATTCGCCATAAGGAACGACTCATCCCAAACTGTGGCAGACGAACTCGAATCCGCCATGGCGTGCGTGACGATGGTCTCCCTCACCCCGACTCTTCTCGCAAGACTGCGCCTCAATGCCGTTGTGTGCTGCAGATGTGTCGATAAGGTGAGCAACGCTGTAACCACCAGATGTTTCTCACGATGGGACAGTTCTCGACGATGTGGCGCAGAGTCGTCCACCGCCACACACAAAAATTCGATATCCTCCATGGACGAGGAGGCGGCGTAGTGTAAATTAATCAAGATTTCACGATTAGGGTGCACTTGAAACTCAAGAGTTCTCAAGTGGTGTGGAACGAGGCTCTTACTATGAATAACAGATGCATCTGGACAACATCTGCAGGAAGATACGCTCACGTTTCAGAGTGTATGTTTCCAGCAACTAGCTGAAATATATCGTTATGTTTTCCCCAAAGAAAGAAAAAAACATGTCTTATAATATAGCATAGGGCGGCGATAGCGGCGGTGGCGGCGCCCGATCGTCGGCTGGGGCTGTGTAGGTTGCAAAATCTGAGCAGGTGGACGCCGATCCTTTCTGGTGGCGCCTACCCTGCCAGGCACCATAGTTGTGTGAGAGCTATGGCGACAGTGCCCTGGCGTAGCCTAGCCCTTGAGTGGGTTAGGGAGTGTCTTTGCACTCTTACGCCAAGGCATCTTGGCAGCTCCGTACTTTACCTCCATACAAACCTTCATACCTAACAGGATCTCGAACACCAGAGGAACCGACCTCCCCTCAAGCCTTCTGCTGGAAAGGGGGTTTCACCATCCAAGGGCCGTGTGTTGTACTCTCATCACATGCCATCTTGACTGCCTCGGCTGACTCGATCACTAGGATAAGCACTGACATGGAAAGCGGAGCGGTGCATCTGGATGCAGTGGGATTGCGTGCGGCTACTGTGGTAGCGCTTCGGCAGATCCAAGGGTTTCAACAAGTCTCGTTTGACCTATCTTCATCACAATGGCAGTCTGAAAGGAGGGAATAAAGCGCCATGCGCGACGACACTAGCAGGAATGACGCGGTGATGTATCCAGATACGTTTTAACTTAGTAATTTTGTAAGTTTCCTTTTGCATATCTTGAGTACATGTAAGTATAGTTTAGGTTATATTTGGTAATTTAGCAGGTTATTTGCTCGGTTATCGAGTAGTGTGATTGCCTCAGAATGTTGAGTTACTCGAATGATACTGTTAGACCGTCTTCCTTACACCCTATGTGCATTTACTTCAAGTTCTGTTTGTAATCCCTTCCTTCTTACCTAATTTGATTTTTTTTTACTATAGTATCTAGGAATGGTTACATACTAGGTTGCTTTCAGATTCAACATATTATGAGTAAGTGCCAAGCAAGCAGATAGTCCATTATGGAGTACAACTAGTGTCACGACATATTTAAGTCTTCTATGCGAACTGCCTCTCGTCTCTTCGTGAGTGGGTTGCGTGTTGCTTGTCGTTGTTGAGACGGTTAGGTACGATTTGTCGGGCTCAAGTTTGTAGGGCTGCAGAGGCTGCCCTTAGTGTCTCGTTTTTAGAGACACGTATTGTTGAAGTATCTTAGGATTGAGGGAGAGGGATAATTGCCATATGCCATGTATGAGAATACATTTGTGATTTCTCTCCTTGTTTGTTTTAGGTATTTTTGCATTTTGATAAGACTGGTTTTCTTTGTAGTCATTATAAAATAGTTAGTACGAAGGAGCAGTGGGAACACGAATGGTCGGATGATATGAGAGACCCGGTGAAGAGCAAACTAGAGTTGTATCCATTGGGTGCGTGGTGGGAAACTCATCTTGGCAACAAAGACTCTTTACAATATTCTGGATGGTGATGATGAAAATGTATCCCTACAACTTATTTTTCTATCGACAACGACACTACAGGGGCAGTGTGAGTGTCATCGTCAGTGGTGGGAGCGTTAGTCAATTTTAGTCATTATAAGAGTAGTTAGCACGAGGGAGTAGTGGGAACATCAATGGTTGGACAAAACGAGAGACTCAGTGAAGAACAAACTGTATCCATTGGCTGCGTGGTGGGAAACCTGTCTAGGCAACAAAGGCTCTTTACAGTGTGATTGGACAGTGATGATGGGAGGGTAACCCTACAACTTTTTTGTCTTGCCCAACTCCTGATCTTTGAGCTTAAAGTATACGTTTTCCCCAAGACTCTCAATGTGTGGCCGTTTCTTGGTTGTTTTCAATTGTCTATTCTCTGTAGATAATATTCCTACCCCTAGTACTAATTTTTGTTACGATTAAATTTAGGGCGTACTTGGATTGAATTTTAGAATTCAATTGTATCTAAGAATCTAGTCTGCCTTTGGAAATAATTTAGGGTTAAATTGTAAAATTCCCGTGAATTGCCTTTTGCATTTTCGAGATTTGCAGTTTATAGCCCGTAGTTTTTTGCCAATAGTGTTTCGACCCTAGAAACATGCCGGCGTTTTCCTGTTCGTCTTTTGGAGATTCCTTAAATGGACACTGGACCCGGTTTCTAGGAGCCTAAGCTGAGTATTGGCCTCAACAGGTTTGTACCGGGTTTATATGTAGGGGTGTGTTCCCGGGCCCTGGGGAACGGTTTCACTAGCACCCGAGTCATGGCCTATTTGGACATGTGCGACACTGTAAGAAAAAAAAGAAAAATAATTTTAAAGACTTAAGAAAAGAAAAAAATGGCAACGTCACATTTCCCAAGATGGGAAAGAGGCCTAGTTTTGAAAGTGTTGCTGTCCCACTAACCCTCCCGTCTCCTTCCCCTGCTCTCCACCCAGCCAATGCCTAATCAGGACAGAGTGGTATGTGACTGTTGCAGTCTCCCGTACCATCGCGAGGGAGTCCTTTCGTGTGCATGAGGGGACTCCCTCCTCTGATGGTTCCCATATTGAACCGTGCATTTCGTATATTTTGAGAGAAAATCGAAGTACTGGATGGGGTTAACAATTGACCGGGAAAAAGAAGGGGGTCAAAAACATGCTCTTCGAGTACTCGATTTTTTTTCATCTTTTTTTTTTTTTTTTTTTTTTTGAGAGAGAGAAGTTGTCACATTATATTTCCAAGAATCAGATAATGGTCGAGGCCGGGGACCTCACAATTCTACCTGGAAACCACCAAGGTAACGAAAGCTGGAAACCGGGTCCGACGTCCCCTGACCAGTCTGTCTCTAAACAAAGGCTCCTAAAAAAATTGCCTTGAAACACAATTAAAAGGTGGTTGGTCCAAAACCAACTCGCCAATCCTTCAGCCTGAAATAGCCTAGGGTTCAAATCACTTTCCAACAGGAAAGATTCCCTCAACGATCAAAGCAAAACCTCACGAACCATATTCACTCTGTTATGACGTTCAGTGATGTTCACTCTATATTTGATCAGCAACGAGTCATGCCCCATTAGGAGTTCTCTCTCTCTCTCAGGCTCTCTCTCTCTCTCTCTCTCTCTCTCTCTCTCTCTCTCTCTCTCTCTCTCTCTCTCTCTCTCTCTC